>JAYESA010000005.1:17567938-17905438 GCA_036927795.1 Iris macrosiphon | reverse complement strand
CTTAACACAACACAACACAACACAACACACACAACACACAACACACAACACACACAACCACACACAACACCCCATCAACACGCTCACCACCACCCAAACACACATAAACACATATAAATATATAAAATATAACTCGAAAACTCTAGCACACACTCCCCGAAGCTAAACCAACGCGCGCACGAGCCCGAAACCTAGAAACCAAGTCGAAATGGCCATTCGGTCATTTCGACGAACACGTGGAGTGCGGTTCGCGAAACCTCGTGAAACGCACACCAAACCTACTCGGAATCGGCCCAAAATTTACCCACGGGTTCTAATCGAGGTCTAGAACCTAGAAAAATGCTAACTCGCCGATTCTAGGTCTGTGGCAAAAACGTGCACGCACATAGAACCTACGACGACGAAAACCCCCAAAACATCCGAAACGCCAAAATCTCTGCGACACGACCTCACGTGTCCGAACGAAGACACGTACTTACCCTCAAAACACCCAAGCATGTCTACCTAGGTCCGTCTAACCTAGGGCATCACCCAAAATTGGGCCAATCTCGGATTTCACCCAAAATTGACACAAAACCTAATGTCAAAGTCTCCAAACACAACCAAGCAAGTTCTAACTTACTCCCACAGGTAGCCTTAAGGTCTAGGAAGGTTCTAAACTACTAATTACACTATATAATAGCAACCACTAAGAGAAAAGTTAGGGTTTATCTCTTGGGAGTTGGAATCCTAAGGCCAAAGTCTCCAAAACCCTTGAAATCACCACCCTCAAGCCTCCAAGCCTCTACACTAAGTCTAGGCTCTACACACCTAGGTTAGGGAAAAGTATAGGGTTAGGGTTTACATAAATGGAAGAATAGAAGAAGGAAGAGAAGAAAAGAAGAAATACTTACTTGAAACTTGAAGTTGGAAGAAGAAAAGAGTGGAGAGTGGAGAAGAAGAAGTGAAATGAAGAATGGAATGGGGGGAAATGTTCGGCCAGGTGCAAGGAATTAGGGTTAGGGGCCGGCCATGCATTAAAGTAGGGTTTCCACAAAGCAAAATGACCAAAACACCCTCTCCTTTAGTCATACAACTTGGGTTTAGGTTTAGGGTTCACTAAACACACTCTAACTCATCCAAAACAACCCAACTAACTAAAATAAAAATATAATAATTATTCTAAACCCAAAAATGAGTCTGACAAGAGTGTTGGTTGGGTCTGACATGGGTCCACTAGGGTCTGACATGGGTCCAGACTAGCCAAAACCCTAAAACAACCAAACAAAAAATAATACAACCAACAATTAAATATAAATATAATTATTTATAATTAATACACAATTTACCAAAAAAAAATCCTATTTTCTAGAATTGGGTAGTGACACATACTCACCCGATGAGTATCTCGTAGATGGTCGACACTCTTTATCGCTCATCCTCGATGGAACCACTAGTGTTGGCTGTATACCAACAGCCTCCTCCTCAAGAACTGCCTCCTCGGCATGTTCATCCTCCTGAAGATCACCCTGACCACCATCAATAGGCTGATGATCAAGGTTGGTAGCAACTTCATGTACTGGCTCCCCCATAACTGGATCCTCTGCGATGTCCTCTGGAAACTGTTCGAAGCAAAATGACTCTAACTCAGGCAATTTTTCAGCCTCAAAAGGCATCTCAGAATCCTGAGTGTTGGTCATGGTCTGATCCTCGACGAATACCACATTCCTGCTTCTGTAGAGCTTTCTTCCCACTGGGTCGTAGAGTCTATAGCCAAACTCACCTCGACTGTAACTGACAAAGACGCACCGTCTCGTCTTCAGCTCAAGTTTGGATCTCTCGTCCTTCGGTACATGTACGAAGGCCTTGCAACCAAACACTCGCAGGTGGCCGTACCACACTTTGTCAGCACATCACCCTGTAAATGAGCACTAGGAGATAAATTAATAATATAAGCAACTGTGTAAAGAGCCTCACCCCAATAGCTGTCCGGTAAGTTTGCTTCTGACAGCAAACACCGTACCCTCTCTATCAGCGTCCTGTTCATCCGCTCCGCTACACCATTGAGCTAAGGTGTCTTTGGCAGTCTTCTGGTGTCATATTCCTTTCTCTCTACAGTATGCATCAAAGGGACCGATATATTCGTCGCCATTGTCCGACCGAACACAGCAGCTTCTTGCCCGTTTTCCTTCCAACGTAGGCCTGAAACTCCTTGAAAGTGGGCAACACCTGATCCTTGGTCTTTAAGTCATAGACCCAAACCTTCTTCGAACAATCATCAATAAAAGTTACAAAATAAGAAGCACCACCAATAGATTTTACCCTCATAGGACCGCAGACATCCGAGTGATTCAACTCGAGCAACGCCGGCTTCTTTGAACTTGGGTGACTTTGGAAAGACATCATATTTTGCTTTTCCACCAAACAGTGCGTCTACCTCTCCAGCTTTGTAGACTTGAGTCCTGGAATCACCTTCCTGTTCACCAAGTAGCTCATCTCCTTCTCGCTGATATAACTGAGCTATCTGTGCCACAACTCGGTAGACGCATCAGTAGTTGCGTTCACCTCCTGTGCCCCCTGTGCGCTCCCTTCCATATAGTAGAGTCCAGACCTCTTGCTTCCTCTGGCAATCACCATCGAACCTCTGGAAAGCTTCCACTGACTGTTCCCGAAGAGGTTGAAGAAACCCTCTTCATCTAACCTTTCAATCGACACCAGGTTGAAACGGATATTATGGACATGATGGACATCTTTGAGAACAAGAACTGCACCCGTCTTTGCCCTCAAATGCACATCTTCAACAATAATAGCTTTCGACACATCTCCGTTTTCCATCTTCAACACTCCACAGTCGCCTGTTATGTAAGTTGCAAATAGTGCCATGTTGTGAGATACGTGCGCTGAAGCACCTGAGTCCACCAGCCAAGAGTTGTCATCGCAGGCGAGGTTCATAACCACCTCATCACCTACAATGATCACGTCGCCTCCATGTGCCGAGGCCGCCGCTATATTGTTCTCATCCTGCTTCCCCTTGTCGCCCTTATTCTCTCTTCCAAGCGAAATAGTTTTGCTTGATCTGTCCCTTCTTGTCACAATGGTAACACTCCGAGTCCTCGTACCGACCCTTGGACCTTCCCCTGCTTTTGTTTCTGCCACCACCTGGACATCTGCTTTTATCCCTTCCGCGGCTCTCTGAAACAAGCGCCTCTGAATAGGATGTGTTGGAGTGAGTAGGGTTCCCAACCTATGTGGAGAACACCCCGGAGTGCGACGAGCGCCGTCTGTGGTCGGAGAAGCTCGAAGAGGTGACGAGAGCCATTCGAGAGGTCAAAGAAACTCGGAAGGAAGGAGGAGCATCTGCTGTAGAGGGGGAGACAGAATTCGGACCGAACTCAGTCCGTGTTCGGTCAGGGTACTCCTGAAGCCCCAGAAAGCTGTTGTCTTCGTTTACTCGCAAATCACTGACTCGGCCGAATTCGGTTCGAGTTCTGTCAGCGGGCTGGACGAAAATTCGGAGGTGTTTTTATACACCGTTGGATCGTATCCTACGGTCCAGGATTAGCTGCGGGATTAGGGAGTATATATTAGGTTTTTCTATCCCTAATTCCAATCCAAAAATATAACATATCATCTCAAGAAAGAGGAGAAAATGAGGCAAGAGTGCCATTGCAACTTTGGGAAGAAGAAATAAGCATTGAGACCGTTTCGGAGGAGGGGATCATTTTGGGTAATTTTACATTGTCTTCTATCTTCGTGGTGTGATCTATTTTCTATTCCTAAGTGTTGTGGTGATCCGTGTTGGATCGGGAGGAACTTGTAGAGGGTGTATTCTCTTTATTCCATTAGTGGAGGTTCTTCAGGGTTGGACTCCGATCGTCCCGTAGTTTTTTCCGCAAGGGTTTTCCACATCAAAATTCTCTGTGTCTGCGTGGATTATTTTTCTGTGGTTTTGTGTTTGTTTGTGTGTTGTATTGCTCGGTTCTCTCGCAGGTACTCTCTGGTTTGTGGGAAGGTTTTCACGCTTCTTTTCCAATAGTGTGGTATCAGAGCTAGGTTCTGAAATTTTCAGAATAGTGTCAGAAGTTGACAGACAAACCAGGGAGGAGAGATGGATGCGAAACCGGTGCGCATGGTAAACCTGAAAGGTACTAACTATAATTACTGGAGGAGCAAGACGAAGATCTGCTATTTGTCAAGAAGCTGCATCTGCCGGTATTTGCTTCCGAGAGGCCCAGTGACAAATCCGAAGAGGACTAAAATTTCGAGTATATACAGGTGTGTGGGTACATCAGGCAGTTCGTTGACGAGAACGTGTACAACCACGTTGCCAGTATTGAGCACGCGAGGACACTGTGGGAAAAGCTGAAATCTTTGTATGCGAAGAAGACCGAGGTAAATAAATTGTTCCTGATCCGGATGATGATGGCTCTGCGGTACAAATATGGGACGTCTTTTACGGATCACTTGAGTGAGTTCCTGGGCATGGTTGACCAGCTATCCTCGATGGGAGTCAAGTTCGACGACGAGGTTCAGGGACTATGGCTGCTGTGTACATTGCCAGACTCGTGGTAGACCGTACGATTGTCTATGATCGCTTCTACTCCGGAAGGCGTAGTCAGTCTGGAGTTTGCCAAGAGCGGGGTACTGAATGAAGAGATGCGGAGACGTTCTCAGGGTACTTCATCCACATCCCACTCAGAGGCGCTTGTTTCAGAGAGCCGCAGAAGGGGTAAAAGCAGGGGTCCAGGCGGTGGCAGAGACAAAAACAGGGGAAGGTCCAAGGGTCGGTACGAGGACTCAGAGTATTACCATTGTGGCAAGAAGGGCCACATCAAGCGGAACTGTTTCGCTTAGAAGAGAGAGAAGAAGGACGACAAGGAAAAGCAAAGTGAGAACACTACAGCGACGGCTTCGACACATGGAGACGATGTGATTATTGTAGGTAATGAGGTAGTTATGAACCTCGCCTGCAATGACAACTCTTGGCTGGTGATTCAGGTACTTCAGCGCACGTATCTCACAACAGGACACTATTTGCAACTTACACAACAGGCGACTGTGGAGTGTTGAAGATGTGCAATGGAGATGTGTCAAAGGCGGTTGCAATTGGAGATGTGCATTTGAGGATAAAGAAGGGTGCAGTTCTTGTTCTCAAAGATGTCCGTCATATCCCTGATATCCGTTTCAACCTGGTGTCGGTTGGAAGGTTGGATGACGAGGATTTTTTCAGTCTCTTCGGGAACAGTCAGTAGAAGCTTTCCATAGGTTCGATGGTGATTGTCAGAGAAAGCAAGAGGTCCGGACTATACTATATGGAAGAGAGCGCACAGGGGGCACATGAGGTTAATGCAGCTACTGATGTTTCTACTGAGTTGTGGCACATGCGGCTTAGCCATATCAGCGAGAAGGGGATGAGCTACTTGGTGAACAGGAAAGTGATTCCAGGGCTAAAGTCTACAAAGTTGGAGAAGTGCACGCACTGTTTGGCGGGGAAGCAAAATATGGTGTCTTTTCAAAGTCACCCAAGTTCAAGGAAGCCGGCATTGTTCGAGTTGATTCGCTCGGATGTCTGCGGTCCTATGAAGGTATAATCCATTGGTGGTGCTTCTTATTTTATAACATTTATTGATGACTGTTCCAGGAGGTTTGAGTCTATACCATAAAGACCAAGGATCAGGTGCTGCCCACTTTCAAGGACTTTCAGGCCTCTGTTGAAAGGGAGACATGCAAGAAGCTGCTTTGTGTTTGGTTGGACAATGGCGGCGAGTATATCGGTCCCTTTGATGCTTATTGCAGAGAGCAAGGGATACGACACCAGAAGACTCCACCAAAGACACCGCAGCTAAACGATATAGCGGAGCGGATGAACATGATGCTGATGGAGAGGATACGGTATTTGCTGTCAGAAGCAAACTTGCCAGACAGCTATTGGGGTGAGGCACTTTACACAACTGCTTATGTTATTAATTTATCTCCTAGTGCTCCTTTGCAGGATGATGTGCCTGACAAAGTATGGTACGACAAAGAGCCGTCATATAATCACCTGCGAGTATTTGGTTGTAAGACCTTCGTGCATGTACCGAAGGACGAGAGATCCAAACTTGAGCCAAAGACGAGACACACCGTCTTTGTCGGCTACGGTCGGGATGAGTTTGGCTATAGACTCTACGATCCAGTGGGAAGAAAGCTTTACAGAAGCAGGGACGTGGTATTCGTCGAGGATCAGACCATGACCAATACTCAGGATTCCGAGATACCTTCTAAGGCTGAGGAATTGCCAGTACATGGAGTTACTCCCAACCTTGATCATCAGCCTCGATCCAGTACATGGAGCCAGTACTTGGGAAGAAGAAAGAAGGATTAGAGGCCGTTTCGGAGGAGGAGATCATTTTGGGTAATTTCTCATTGTCTTCTATCTTCGTGGTGTGATATATTTTCTATTCCTAAGTGTTGTGGTGATCCGTGTTAGATCGGGAGGAGCTTGTAGAGGGTATATTCTCTTTATTCCATTAGTGGAGGTTCTTCAGGGTTGTACTCCGATCGTCCCATAGTTTTTCTCGCAAGGTTTTCCACGTCAAAATTCTTTGTGTCTGCGTGGATTATTTTTTTGTGGTTCGGTGTTGGGTTTGTGCGTTGTATTGCTCGGTTCTCTCACAGGTACTCTCTGGTTTTGGGGAAGGTTTTCGCGCTTCTTTCCTAACATGATGTGGATGAAGTGGCCTAAGAACGTCTCCGCATCTCTTCATTCAGTACCCCGCTCTTGGCAAACTCCAGACTGACCACGCCTTTCGGAGCAGAAGCGATCATAGACACTCGTACGGTCTCCCACGAGTCTGGCAATGTACACAACAACCATAGTCCCTAAACCTCGTCGTCAAACTTGACTTCCATCAAGGATAGCTGGTCAACCACGCCCCGAAACTCACTCAAATGATCCGTAATGTCGCCCCATCTTTGTACCGCAGACCCATCATCATCCGGATTAGGAACAATTTATTTATTCCGGTCTTCTTCGCATACAAAGATTCTAACTTATCCCACAATGTCCTCGCTTGCTCAATACTGGCAACATGGTTGTACACGTTCTCATCAATGAACTGCCTGATGTACCCACACACATGTATATGCTCGAGCTTTTAGTCCTCTTCGGATTTGTCACTGGACCTTTCGGAAGTAAATACCGGTAGATGCAGCTTCTTGATAAATAGAAGATCCTTCATCTTGCTTCTCCAGTAGTGATAGTTAGTACCGTTCAGTTTTACCATGCGCACCGGCTTCTCGTCCATCTGTCCTCCCTAGTTTGCCTGTCAACTCCTGACGTCCTTCTGAAATTCCAGAACCTGGCTCTGATACCACACTGTTGGGAACGAAACATGAAAACCGTTCCCCAAATCAAAGAGTACCTGCGAGAGAACCGAGCAAAACACACAAAACAAAAAATACCAAACACAAATCACAGACACAGAGATTTTTATGTGAAAAATTCAGATAGGAAAAACTACGGAACGATCAGAGTCCAACCCTGAAGAACCTCCACTAATGGAATAAAGAGATTACACCCTCTACAAGCTCCCCACCGATCCAATACGGATAACCGTAACTATTTGGAACAGAAAATAGATTACAACCACGAAGAAAAAAGACAATGAAAAATATCCCAAATTGATCTTTCTCCGAAACGGCCTCCAATCATTCTTTCTCCTCTCTAAAGTTGCAATGACACTCTTGCACATTTTTTCTCTCTTTGTTGTATATTGCATGATCCTTTTTATAAACCCTTGCATGAATTAGGGTTTCTATATGAAAAAATATATATGGAAGCCAAAAATATTTATAGAAATTCAATTACATTCAATCATATATTTAATAAAAATTAAATCATAAATTAGTTTACCATAAATTGAAAATCCAATTATATGGAAAGTTAATATATGAAAGATCAAATCATAAATATATAATTAAAGTCAAAGATAAAAATTTAATATAATATTTGCTTACCATAAATGTTCCAATACACGACGCTCGATGCACTTTCCGAGTTTTTTCGACACACGGATGACGCTCGTCGTACTCCGGGGTATTCTCCACATAGGTTGGGAACCCCACCCACTCCAACAAGGGTGGGGATGGCGACTAGTGAAATTTAGGGTTAGAGTTTTGCAGCGTCTAGGGCTATATGAGATGATGGTTGATTCTAGGTTTAGGGTATTGAGCTAGGAAAATGAAAATTTTGGAAATGGAATGGAAATTTTGGAGATTGGCTATAGAGAGGTAAAAGCACTAGTGCTTTGCACTAATAACATATTAAGAAGTTGGTTCAACTTAATTGACTTAAATATTTATGACGAAAGATCGAGTTATATACATATGGGCAAGGGGAACATTATACTGCTCATTGAGCCTATCCGGTGTGGGACTAAAATTAAGAAGCAAAGAGCCTTTAAGGCCATACAACATAATGCAAAACTATCTTGACAGTATATTCAGTAGTACAAGATAACAACTATGAACCATATAACAACTATGGATAACGACCATTCATGTCATTAGCCCTTTACTATGTTCATGTTTTCACACATTTTGACTTGTCAGACTCCTTGTTGGTGTTTTTGTCTTTGGACTAGTAAAGATAGTCCCACATTGGCTACACCACCAAGTGAGTATCTCAATATAATACTTTGTATGTGTTGAGGTGTGCATATGGGGTGTGGTGGGGCACATGGGTGCCATGTGGGGGTATTTTATTAGGAGAAAAAATGATTAACTCCTCCATGAAAGCTTTTAAGCTTTTTGTCATGCTCTTGGATATTATTCCATAGGAGCTAAGTCCCAAAGGGGCTTAGCGACTCGGATTCGGGCTCAAGGGCACAAAGTGGCGCTTTGTTGGCGCACTTTGCACTTAGCACGTCAGCATCGTCGTAAGGTGCTTGTGTGCTTTTGTTGCATGAGTTTTATGCGCGAGTTTTATGCTCGTGTTGCATACGCATGTTGCATGAGCGGGCGCTGAGCGGGTGCTGAATGGATGTTAAGCGGGTGTTGAACTGGCGTTGAGCGGGCTATGAATTGGGTTGCGATTGTGGGATATTAATTTTATATATTGGCTTTTTAGTCCCACATCGGAAAGAAGAAGATGATGGGCTTCCATCCTTCCCTATATAAAGAGCCCTCTAGTCTACTTTTGAGACACACCAAAAATTGAGAAAGAGGAGTCTGTTCGAGTCACACAAAGAGGTGACTACGAGCGTTCCAGAAGTTCTCTTGTGAACTTGCTGGCTCCTGGGAGCAGATCGTCGATAGAGGACAAATCTTAATTTGAGCAACGGTGGTCTTCACCACCCCAGCAAGAATAATTTTTATTCTATATTTCTCTCATCTTCTTCTAGTTGTAAACGTTCTATCCCAATTGCAACTGCGTTTGCAAGAAAAAACGTGTTTTTGGTTCTTGAATTTTGTGATGAAGAAGGAATTGTAATCAGCAACTATATTCTATATTATATAGTTCTTCGTTGGATCGAGATATATCAGAGAGAACTTTTGTGTGAACTTCTGATCTCGACTTCAACTTCTTGTTCTACCATCTTTGATTAAGCCTCGGGACTAACACTCCTCGAGTTGATTTGCAGCATCGAAGCATTGCATTTCCCTTTCTAGTAAACACCCTATCTCGATACATGAGGATATCTATGGAAATGATGCCCCGTAGGATTAACAAACTTTTAAGCACACTCTTAGTCAAGAATGTTGTCAAATTGTCAAAATTCTCAGGCCTAGGGATCAAGGAAGTCTATTTTGTGCTAATCATAAGTGTGAAGGTTTACTCAATTAAACAAGGAACATAACATCTAGTATGCACTATTGTTGGACGCTTCTTACTTCAACCTATGTTGTATGGACATGGGAAAATAGTGTAAGTATGGTATCCATGTCCATATTCGTGCAGCATGGGTGACTACTTACTGTACCTTTCCGAAAATGTATGTATCTAGTATATGTATCGTGTTCTTATTCGTGCACCATGGACTTTAAATAACAAACCAAGATTATTATTATGTTTCCCATCAGGTAGAGCCAAGAAAGATGAGCATGTACCGGGAAGAGGCTATTGACACTCTTATTTCATGTCTCAAAGACTCCAACTTCCAAAATGGTCAACAGATAGCAGCTGAGACGATATTGTCTCTTCAAGGCAGGTTTTCATACTCCGGGAAGCCACTTGCTCGAGCTTTCCTCTTGAAACATGCCGGAATGAACAAGAGCTTCAAAGCAATAATGACATCAGAACAGTTCGGCTATGCTCTTGAAGATTCTAAGGAAAATTTGGTAGTTTCGATCATATGAATACTCCCTCCTACTAATGTTGCTTCATACCTTAGCTCTCTAAAATGTTGGTTACTACTCTAGGAGGAAGAGAAGGCTGCGGAGGAATGGGAAAGTAGAGCGGCATTTGCCTTGGCTGGCCATGAGTTTGGTTTGATCTTCGAGGCTTTAGCAGAAGGCATGAGGAGCAAAAATGCCAACTTATTCTCAGCGTGTCTAGTGTCTGCGACATGGCTCGTTCACATGCTCTCTGTTCTTCCCGACACGGGGATACGAGGAGCTGCAAGGCATTGCTTGCTAAAGCAATACATATCCATCCTCAAGTCCTCAAACAATTTGGACGATAAAGCACTAGCTATGCTCGCTGTAAGGAGCTTTATGAATGATGCTGGTATAAGTCTTCCTAAATATGTAGCTCCTCTTTCCCTTAGAAAAGAAATTGCAGATATCGTCTCATCTGCCAAAGATGGAATGAAGGATCAATGTCTAAGTTTCAATTATTATTTCAGTATTTACGATCAATGTCTAAGTTTCTGTTATTGTTCTGAATTTCCAGATGGAATGAAGGATCTTAGCTTCTATATCAAGGATATCTTGAAAACTATTAGAGAGCTCAAGAAATCATCGGTCTTAGCATACGATATGCTAAAAATTCTCTCAGATGGGAAAGAGTCCAGTTCTGTAAGTTGGATATTTCTTTTTCTCAAGAGTTCAGGGATGAATGGTCCTGAAAGATACTAACCAATGTATCCTGGTTCGGAATGCAGGATATATGGGATCACAAGGAGTTGAATCAAGTGGACTGTAGCATAAATGGGGAAGTGCTGTCGATAGTTTACTTTAAGAACATAATCTTTTCTGGGCATTCAGATGGAATGATAAAGGTGAAGATCTTGTGTTTACTTGTTGCAGCCAACGATTTGGTCATAGTTAAAAAACTTGTTTCATATAGCTCTGCGAATAGTAACTACAGTCAACAGCTAGCAATTGTCTCACTTAGCTAGTCCTTAATATTCAATATATTCTTAATATCACTAATATGAAGCCATTCAGGTGTGGGAAGGAGGTTCTAGAATTCTTGATCTGATCCAAGACACTCATGAACATACGAAAGCTGTAACCAGCTTGTCCATTTTAGAATCCGGAGAGAAACTGTACAGTGGTTCGCTCGACAAAACTGTGAGGGTACAATATTCTGCTTTTCCCACATGTATCAACATCTCCGTGTTTTTCTGAAACTGAAACCTTCATCTACATGAACAGGTTTGGACTGTTCGAGGCAAAAATATCTCGTGTGTAGAAGTTCACGATATGAGAGATCAAGTTCATAACCTGACTGTTGCAAACACCATCGCCTGCTTCACTCCACAAGGAGCCGGTGTCAAGGTACTGCACAAACTTTCTTCTTTAGATTATATGAGGTTGATCAATATCAATCTCACACTTCAAATATCCTTTATTTCATGTTTCTTTTATCATTCAAGAATATCTTGCACCTTGAGTTCCTTGTCAAGATTAAGACAGATATGAACCAGTCATATTATATTATCAATCTTACAATTACATAAAGAATTTCTACTATACCTTATCCAATTCCTTCACTTGATTAAAAGAAATCAATATGGATGACCAATTTGTTAGCTTCAATACCCTCATCGTTGAGAATGAAATATGGATTTCATCTTTTCTCATTATTTTGCGATTAGGTATTTTCTTGGAATGGTTCATCCAAGTTACTCAACCCTAACAAGTATGTGAAGAGTTTGGCTCTTGTACATGGCAAACTTTACTGTGGATGCCAAGATAATAGTATCCAGGTATGCACAATCCACTAATTTACAGTGTCTATTTCATCTTTGAGGAACATCCATACTTCTGTTGGGCTTGAAATACACAAATAATGTCTGTACAGCAAACACGATCTTGGTATTATAAATTCGTTCCTTCTGTCTTCTAATTGACAAAATCTGGCATTCAGGAAATCGACTTGGTGACGGGAACACTGGGTTCAATTCAGGCTGGTAATAGAAAGTTGCTAGGAAAATCACACCCAGTCCACACATTGCAAGTTCATGATGGACTGCTCTACTCAGCTGGCAGCTCTGTAGATGGTACAGTGATTAAGGTAATCCTCTCTAGCTATGTTGCACAGACACGGATGTGACGCAACACGGTAAGGACACAGCGAGACGGATACGGCACCTATCTTGGTGCATCCTAGTGTATATTTGGAGTGTCTATGGACTGTCCGATGCGTGTCCGTGGCGTGTCCAAGTGCGTGTCCAACATGACACACATTTTTGGAGTGTCCATGCTTCCTAACTCTCTAGTAACAAGCAAACAGAATGTTTGTAACAGCAGTGTGGTTTTACTATGTTTATTATATTTCTATAAATGTGAAGTCATCTCATTTCAAATGAGTGATTTCCTTAGTGTTCTGCAGTTAGAAGCAAGCTTTTCAACTGATTAGTTTGTCTAGGTGGGTATTCTGCAAGATGCAATGAATTTGCTTCTCTAAGAACTTGGTGGAACTGTATAGAATCTAATAGTATATAGTTTTCACATAAGCCTACAATCTATGTTGCACAAATCCGGAAACATATACGGACATGATAAGGATACAAGGATACGGGATATAGACATTTCAAAATAGATTGAAATTAATTACCTATGTTGCATGAATATAGGCATGGAGATGATGTGGATATGAACATCTTATACACACACACACTATAAAAGAGTACCAATAACCTTTTTGTCTAAAACACAATCAATTATTTAAGCTTTATCCATACTCCAGGGTATATATATATACTTCATTAAAAAAAAATTTACTTCCACCATAATTGGAAGTAATAATCCGTTGTCATGTGGATCGAACCAACCCAACCAAGATGCGTTATGGCTCTGGTGGTCAGCATGTGGAAACATTGCGCATCCTGGCTGGTTGAGTTTAATCTCAAGGGGAAGCGAATTATTCCTTCCAATTATGGTGGGAGTTAAAAAAAGAAAGAAAAATAAATAAAGTACAACAGATACCACATGATCAAAACATTCATCAATAATAAATCAGATACGGACACATAAATCACAAACGCACGCAACAATAGGGGCAAGGCAAGAAATTGATTCATACAAGTGATTTGATTATTTTTACCTCATTATAGTTCGACAAACATTCAGTATTTCATGGATAGTTCGTGAAATCAGTTCCAATTTGTTACAGAACTTTCCTCTACTGATTTTTAATAGGTTTTTTCACTATGAATTTTGTTACAGATACATAATGCTTCGAGTTACAGGCAAATTGGATCTTTGTCAACTAATTTAGATGTGCGGACGATGGCTATCAGCACAGACTTGATATATTTGGGTTGTAGGTCAGGGTATGTGGATATATGGTCAAGGGAGAAGCTTACCAGAGTAGCAACTCTCCAACTTAAAACAAATTCTAAAGTGGGGTGCATGTCTCTTGACGATGATGGAGATGTTTTGGTTGTCGGAACATCCGATGGGAGGATTCAGGTGAAAATCCAATATACTTCATACAATCAAATATAATGCTATCATGTTGGTTACAGGAAAAAGTAAGTAACTGAGAACTGTGCGCCCTAAATGATAATTTTGTTCAATATGTCAAGAAGTATAGTACCAAAATGTTTACCACCAAATCTTGTTGATATTTATATTTGTATACGGTATAGAAAGTGATCATTCACATGATAATTCACATGTAATGATGAAACGAAGAAACTGCAAACTTGAATCACCCTCGCATAAATAGCAAGGTTCGCAGTATTGGTATCGGCATCAAATCATTCCTATGAGTATTGGTATCGGCTATATCGGCGATTTTGGATCGGAGTATCGGATTTTTTTGCATCGGAAAGCAAATAACTATTAATAATTATAACATTTTAGAAAATATATTTTATACATTTAGACATAATTTTAAATATTTTGAGTCTTGTTTCTTAGTAGTTTTGAAATTTAACCACCACCCTTTACAATTGGTTTACATGCGATAAATAAGTTTTCTTCTTTTACATGCTTTTACAATCTTATTATGCTTTTACACCCTTGTTGATTGATCTTTTTTGTTCAATTTTTTTTTCCGAATTGACCGGAAAATAGATCATCAATATCGGTACGGTCAGTATCGGTCGAGACATACTAAACCGTATTGGTATCGGCCATATCGGATCGGTATCGACTGATACTGCAAACTATGATAAATAGTGAGAAATAAATTGTTGAAGACAAACAATATCCCTAGTTTAATTAACCAGGAACTATCTTTGATTACTTACTCAATCCTTAATTTCTTTTTACAAATTGCATATGATTTTCTAGTTATACCATTCTGATATATCTTTTCCTTGCTGTTTATGGGCATGTTATTTGTAGGCTTGGGGACTAACCTGAAGGGAAGCAGATGGATGTATATTCTAGAGAAAATTTCCATATAGCCAAGTAAATACGAACTTCTATTCATTCATTCATTTCTTTCTTTATTTGTTATAATTTCAATTTGTACATATGTATTGAGTTGGTTCTCTGTTACATGGTAGTCGCATATCTTTGTAAATACAGCTATCTGGAATATGTACGCCATCGAAAGAATGTGTATTTTCCAATTCAAATTGTAATTTAATAATAAACTGATGAATAAAAGGAATCCATTGATATCAGTATATTAGACTCCACATGTCTGAACTCCTTGAGCTCTCTTTTTGTTCATTATGCAAACCATATAGCCAGTGGCGTAGCTAGAATTTGGGTGAAGTGGCCCCCCTATTAGCCCCAGCCCCCCCGCTATGGTGTCCCGCCACATCAGCGCGGTCTCCCCCATGTCACGTCCCAGTCCCAAAAGTACACGGAACTAGGCCACGTGGCAATAGCCAGCTGACACGACTCCGAGGGAATACCCATTTTAATGGACCCAAAGAGACGTGCTACGCTGTCCTGAAATACTAACAAATCTAATACTAGCATATAACAGGTAACATCTAATCTCATCCACAATATCACAAGGAATACTGAAATAAGTACTGGAATATAAGTGCTGAGTCTGAAATGTCATAGTACAATCCAGATATTTCTGGTGGGAACAAACCCACTACAAAAATAAGAGTGCTGGAATATAGCATGACTAGAGCATCGTCTATCTAGATAAAGAGGCTCCAGCTCTAGATGGTAAGTCTACCCAAGATCGGGAAAACTCTGATGGTAGCACCTCTAGCTCCTCCTCGGATGCGTACCTCGTCTCCTGCCCAGGTCCGTACACCTTGGGATAGTACACCTCATCTAAATCTGGAAGGGAACCAGGTCCTCAGTGGGACATAACAAGATACATAAAAGCATGCCATATATAATACTGAATAAATAAAGGGTGAGCTAACCACGGTGTACGGACCTCGTCTCCTGCCCAGGTCCGTACACTGTGGGATAGTACCCCCCCTCCCTCCACCCCCCACCCCACCCACCCACCCCCCACCCTTCGGTTCGGCAAGCTTTTTTTAATTTTTAATCCAAAAAAATTATAAAAATGTAAAAACAAAATTGTATAAATTAGTTACAGAATCATATTGTCTATACCTAACATTGGTCGTTTATCCTAGTTTTCTTATTGCAGCTGCTCAATTCTTTTCCATTCAAAACATCATTGGCATTGAAGTACACATTTCTAACCAGATATAATTAGAACCTTAAACTTCCAGGTCACACAAGATCTTTTTGATCAATTTTGACCATTTGATCAAGGAGATTCATCGTATCTTAAAACCAATACTTGAATCCTATAATTTAAATCATAATCATGAACCTTCCATCCTAGGGTCTTATAATGATTAAGGAGATTCAGTGTATCTTAAAACCAATACTTGAATCCTACAATTTTAATCATGAACTTTCCATCCTATGGTCTTATGATGATTAAATATTGTTTTCTCCCTAAAGACAAAACACGATTAAAAATATTTCATTTCCATCCACTAATTTACATTGATTTCATATTTTTTATATTTTCTTAATCGAAGAATGTTATACTAGGAAACAATTTCATTCCCTCTAAGAGCAAATTAAATATTGCCATCTAAGAACAAATAAGGGTAAAATCAATTAGGACATGAATCATTTAAAAAAACAGGACATAAATCAAATACATTTAGAGGTGCTACCTAATTAATGAGGAAGAGAGAGAGGCGTGACAGGAGAGAGATGCAGGGCAGTGCGGCTGGAGAGGTACGTGAGACGCGACGGGAGAGAGAAATGGACACATGGCCGAGAGACTCGTAGAAAGAAACGACATGAAAATAGAGTACCTCTTTTTACTATATATATATATATATATATATATATATATATATATATATATTTTTTTTTTTTTTTTTGAATGGGGTCACATGGCCCCACTTGTCCTCTTCTAACTCCGCCCATGCATATAGCATGTGCCTACAATTGGAGGTTGGTGCATTTCACTGCTTTCGTTCTTCTAATGCCTTGCAATGAATAGATGCAATCCTAATCGCAAATTAGAAGGGAGAGATGTGAGAAATTATAAATATACACGTATATGTATTCTTGGAATTGTACATAGCATGTCCATCCTAACCAGTATATGAAACCTTCGGTTCTGAGTCAAACAGCAATTAAGCACTAGAAATTAAATTCGAACGTTGGTGGATCAGGAGAATTTTGACGATGTGCAACAATAAGGAAGAGGTCAGTCTAATTAACAAAGCATGGCTTAAAGAGTTATCAGTTATGTTTGCACCCAGATTAGAGGCATCTCTTATTTCCTCTAATATCAGCTTTTGGGCCAGAGAGGCATGAACAAGTGAAAATAAAGGGATATGGACCATTAGAATAATTATCTGGACATATAACAAATATCTGAATTCCTTCTTATTAATTTACAAATTAGAAGCATACTTTGGAATATAACAAATATTAATTTTTTTTAAACGTTTAGTATTTTTTTTTAGAAAGTATGCTTCATAGAAAAAGAGTTGCTTAGTAGTATTACAAATGATGTTTTAGTTAAACGCTTTCAAAGTATGAAAAATCGTAGAAAATAATTGTGAGATTGAATGCTTTATTGTATAAAAATAGTACTATTTAATATAATATAATATTAATATACCTAAAAAAATTTTGGGGCCGTTGCCTCCGAACCCCCTTATGATTGTGCCCCCAGTGAATTATAATCCTGGATCCGCCACTGGATATAGTGTAAAACCTAGGTTAAGATATGATTATATTTATGATTAAGACTAGATTCAATTCTATCTTTACAACGGGAGCCCCATCCCCCTCAACCATTGGATCGAGCGGGCACGCGTACGGCCCCACGCGGACCCCCCGATCCGACGGTGCAGGGGGCGGGGGTTCGGCGGGGCTCCGCGGACTTATCTTTTGATCCGCCCTCACACACACACACACACACACACACACACATATATATATATATATATATATATATATATTGAAAAAAATGTAATTTAATAATCATAAGTTACAACGCAATCGCAACTGAAATAATATAACATCTACGCAACGTACAACATACTCAATATTATGCTAGATTCCTATCAAGGAAGTGTCCGACTCTTCAAGTATATATATCATATTCCTCATGTAGCATATTTTTTCAGGCGGTGTTAGCCACAATGAGATTTGCAACCTCTTGTTTCAGGTTTTGCAATATAGAAAATCTCGAGTCAACCTCCGACATCTGCGCTTTGCTATTTTTTCGAGTATAATTAAGAGTGCACTTATTTGACGAACCTACTCTTCTTCTCTTAGAAGCGCCTAAGGTTTGTCTTCGAGTCTACATAGAGTGGTGCCCTGCCACTGGCATCTCCTGACTTGTTGAAGGAGCTTCCTCGTCAACCTTCTTTTTTGCAGTTGTTCTATTGACATCTGAACGAAGGGTTGCATCCCCTTGCTTCCGCAGATAACTCCGGACCTTCTTCTCTAATTATCAAAGACCTTTTCGTTGACCCCACGTTTGAGTGCGACATAACTCGTCCTGCAAAGACAATAGCTGTCTTAGTTATTTGGTCGCAGTCGCCTCTGTACAGGATGGCTGCTTCCATGCTCCTCAAACCGTATATCTTCAGTAGCTTGACGAACCACGACCTCCGGTTGCTTCTGACTTGACGTATCCACGCCTTTTTGTTTCGCTTCCGCAGTGCGCGGGCACATCCTGGTCAGATGTCCAAAATATCTACATTCATCACATACTGTAGGAATCCACTTGTATTCTACTGCTTGTGTCACGCCCCAATCTCCCGCAAGCTCAATAGTCCCCGCTGAACGTGAATCACCATGTTGCAGCGCTCCCGTAGGACAATCGTTCTCATCGGGACGTGATGTCGTACGAGCCTGGAGTTGCGCTCGTACAAGGCGATGTTGTCAAACACCAAAGTTATCATCGAAACGACCAAATTGCAGCGAAAGTCAAGTATTGTGTACCAAGCACACATCAGAGTAATACGCAGCGAAGCTCTCGATAGGGTCCAAATGAAATGTCACAATGGGAATGCCACAATGGCGATAAAATACTCTTGCTCTTTCTCTAGCCCACAAAGGTACTTACAGTTCATACATCATGTCCCATATATCCAAGCAGCGCCACTACACCTGTGTACCTGAAATAATGTCTACAAACGTGGGTCAGTTGTAAAACCTCTGTCCTAAAAATCGTATATACCCTTTTTATTTATTAATTAATAATTTAATTGTAGTAATTAGTGGCTAAATAGGAGAAATAGATTTTTAATAATTTTTATTTTAGGTGTTGGTGCACTTAGAGGATTTATGGGACTGTTAAAATTTTTTCGGAATTTATTTCATGTAGGAGACCCCTTGAGCAGTTGCTAGCTTAACGGTGTGCATTAGTATAATCTAAAATTTTCTTAGGAGTATATATATATATATATATATATATATATATATATATATATATATATATATATATAAATATATATATATATGTATATGTATATATACAAATATATATATGTATATATATAATTAAAAAGAAAAAGGAAAAGAAAAGAAAAGAAAAGAAGTTATTAATAAACTAATAATACTAATAAATAATACAACTAATAACCTTAAAGCAACTTGCAACTTAGCAAGTTAGCAAACTTACTAGCAAACTTGCTAGCAAAAAAACTAGCAGAACTTTTCCCACAAGCAACACAGCAAACGTAAACAAATCCCTTATAATACCATTAGCAGACCGCCCCCTTACAATACCATCACAGACCCCCCCGGCGGACATAAACCCACTCCTTTCTCTCTCCCTATTATATATATATATATATATATATATATATATATATATATATACATATTTATCTTTCATAAAATCCTAACCTAAAATCTTCAGACCCTCATCTTCTCATCTAGACCTAGAGAGAGCCATCACCGCAGCCAGAGAACCCCGCCAGGCCGTCCAAACCAAACCCGACGACCGCGACCTCGCGTACTGCAGATTCCCACACGAGGTACCTGCTTTCCGAAGTTGTTTTCCGTCGACTCGCTCAACCAAACGTCGTTCCGTCTTCACCGGTATGCTCACCCCTTAACCCTCTTCCATATCTGTATGATAGCAGACCACGAACAACACGAAATCCTAGGCGAAAACAGCGCCCAAGTTGGCGCAAGCAGATCGAATTCTGGGATCGTAGAAAACTGCGGTGACCACCCATGTTGCCGAGTTCGTATCTCCCACCACAGAGATCCGAATTCGATGATTCTTTTTTGTATGCATAGACCACTTGACCTAGTTTATTTTTTGTTAAATAACCCTAGATTATAGCTGCTGTGGACAAAATTAAATTCGTTACAAAATCCCATGAACCCACTTTTTCTAGATTTCTAAAAGTTGTGAAACGGAGCGCGCCCCGCCAAACGGGACCGCCCCGTCGGGTACCAAGTATACTGAATGGTGCACGCAGCGTAACCAGACACGTAAAAATTCGTAGAAACTGATTCGGACGCGTGTGCGCGCTGGAATCAGCCCGTATCCGCGGACACATCCCGTGTCGTAACTTTTGTGGAAGTCGCGCGCATTTTCTGCACGCTTGTCAGATTACGAAGAAACTTACGCCACTGGACTCATGGTAACACGCTGGTTCTGTGATCCAATTTTTACGCAATTTTGAGACGGTTAACCAGATTGCCAATTGACGGGCCCCACAATTGACTTTTTGGACAAAATTGTGTTCAGTCCATCGGAATCTATATTTGGACATACCATTGGGTTCGTATTGACATTTAGAGTTTTTTGACCTATAGTTTGTCCTATTTAGAGACTGTTACCCTTGGCACACTTTTCGGTGCAAAGTGGGCCACACGTGGACCCCACTTTTACCCGAAATTACCGTTTTGCCCCTGTGTCCAAATTGGACGAAAGGGGAGTACTTTTTTAGCTATTTTGCTCATTCCGAAAATATTGGTGATGTCTATTTCAGCATCCGGAGACGTTTGTTCGGAGGCCATTAGTTCCAGATCCCGTGTCCTTGACATTGGACGCTTACACTTTACAGATTTCTTGCCAAACAAGTATACCTTGCCATTGTACTGTATTTACATTCCATATGAGGCATGCATGTTTATTTTTGTTTATTTTAGTTCATTTATTTTAACTGCTATATAAACTGTGTGTCCAAGAAAACTTGGGTGCAACGACGGTATCGTCGTACTATGTTTTTTATTTATGTATATGCATTGGACCTACTTTATGAGACTACCCCATCTTCATGAGGTATTTATGTTTCATTGGCCATGACACTATTCTTACATGAGTGTGAGTCACATGTAGGATATGGACTTGCGTACACGGCTGGCCACTGGTACGTATAGGTCGTGCGACGGATAGGGATAACTGCCAATAGAAACTTTGCATGCTAGTAGACCTGGCGGTTATTAGAGGTTTATCGTGTCATGGACATGACATGCTTAGAGCATTGGGTGGAGAGAACAACAAGTACCGCATTTGAGCTCCTTTATACTTTTTCTATTGTGCGCCCGGATTCTCCGCCGGAGATACGGGTGGTGATGACCACTATATATTATGTACTATCAGGCGGGCCACCGGCGTTCAAAAGACGACGTGTCTTTTAGGCCCCTGGATCTCCAATAGAGAACCATGCCAAATCTCAGGTTTTCAGCCAGATAGCTCACTTGTGGGGAAATATGTTCTTAACTGCATTCACTTAGACGGTTAGGCGACCCCAATGGATGTTTACATTTCAGTACTTTATTGGCATGTGTTTTTTGTATCTTGTTACGTCCCTCTGAGGACCTGGTACCTTTCCAGATATAGATGAGCAGGAGTATCCGCAGGAGTATGGACCTGGACCTGACGCTACCTATCAGTCTGAGGCGATCTTACCTTCTGATTATATGTGATTCATTGCAGTTGTTTAGAGATTCTAGTTGCTATTCTTTTCAAGATATTTATTCTTATATTATAGTTTGTTCTCTTCTCTCTTTAGTAGTTTTGGTTATAGTCGATTTGTAGTGGATTTGTTTCCATCCGACTATCATACTTTGAGACTGCTTATTTGATACTCAGTTATTGATTTCCATTTATCTAGTATTTGTGCTGTGGATGAGATATAGAATTGCGTGTGACTTGTTGTGACAGTATATTACTACTGTGGATTGGATATTCATGTAAAGCGTACGTGTGTATATGGTTTCCATATATTGGAGTTCGTATACATACGGCTGGCGTGTTACGTATTCCTAGTCCTACGTATTTTGGGACTGGGGCGTGACATATTTTTAGTGGTGGCCCATGCAGGTTGAGAATATATTGTCTCGGTTACGTAACTGTACCGAACAAGCCTGCGTATAGAAATAGAGTATAAGGATCTCATCCATGCTTAACTGAAACTCCTCCTTCCTATTTAATACTTGCATCCTGTTTGATTCCTGTACTTTTTTTAATCGTTTCGTACATCACCTGCAGATAGATGGATTTGCAAAATGGATGTACTGCCGCCGATGGCGACACAACTTCTGGAGTCAATGGTCAGACTCAAGGAGGGACCCCAACGATTCCTAGGCTTCCGGGGCCAGATGGACAGACTCACTCTCCAGTTCCATCTGATCTTCTCGCTTCGCCTATTGGGAACCTTCCAGCTCTCCCAGTACCGCAAGATGGCCAAGAACAGATGTTCCAATTCTTTCAGATGATGATACAGGAACAGAGGCAGCAGGCAGCCGAGCAGAGGCAAGAATTTTTGGCTGCACTGGAGAGGATGGCTGTACAGGCTACTGTACCAGCCCAAGCACTAGCTCCAGTACCTCGAGCTAGGGTTGGATCAGTAAAGGATTTTATTCAGATGGGTCCAAGGCAGTACAAGGGCACTGAGAGCCCGGAGGAGACTACCAACTGGATCACTCATACGCAGAAGCTACTAGAGGCATCACAGTTACCCACAGACCTATGGATGACGGGTGTAAGGACGCTTCTAGAGGGTAATGCTCATCACTGGTGGGAATCCATGGAGCGCTAGTTGGGTACTTACCAGACTTGGGAGCAGTTCTTGGAGTGCTTTGAGGGAAAGTACTTCCCGGACACTGTCAGGGACACCTTGTATGATCAGTTTCTTCACTTGGAGCAGGGGAACCGAACAGTGAACGAGTATAATGCCGAGTTTAGTCGACTCAGCAAATATGGTGCTGCTTTGATACCAAATGACTTGGCTAAGGCTAAGAGGTTTCATCGAGGACTGACCCAGGAGCTACAATATTATACAAGCTCGCAGTCCCGTCTCTCTTATGCTGAACTACTGACAGAGGCCAGATTACAAGAAACCATTAGCAGAGAAAAAGGAGGTCAGCTGAGGACACAACAAGGATCAGCAAGGACACCGCAGGGACCGACAAGGACACAACAGGGAGGACCTATCAGACGTCCATTAGCACAGCAGCATCAGCAACACAGAGCCGGACCGTACCAAATTCCGGAGAAACCCCAATGTAATTATTGTGGAAAGATCGAACATATTTTGAGAGATTGTCGGACTCGCTTGGGTCAGTGTATGAGATATAGCTCTGGACAGCACCTGACGAGAGACTGCCAAGTGCAGCAGACACTTCCACCGCCAGTTCAGAGACTAGCGCTTCCAACACCAAAGACAGCACAGCAGATAGTTAGACCGGGAGCACCTCGACCCCCAGCAGCAGGAGGATTTCAGAGAGGACCACCGCTACCTACTCAGGAGGAGCAGTATATGAGGACTGGACATGGATAACCGCAGAGGAACGGGCGAGTTTTTGCATTGGAGGTAGATGACATGGATCATGGGGTGGATGTCATAGCAGGTATTACCCTTGCTTTTACTTTTCCTGCTGTGACATTATTTGATACGGGAGCCACCCACTCATTCATATCATCTAGTTTTATTGCCAAACACAACATTGCTTCTACACCATTATCTAGTTGTGTTAGAATTCTTACCGGAGGAGGAGTTGTACCAGTTAGTCGAGTTTGTAGATCGGGCCCTATAGTGATACGTGGCAGAGAGATGAACGCCCAACTCTTAGTCCTTCATATGCCATCTTTTGATATTGTGCTTGGAATGGACTAGCTAAGCAAGTACCACGCTTTCTTCGATTGCTTTGGAGGAAGTATTCTTTTTAAGGTACCAGGCCAGCCTGAACTTGAGTTTGCCCGAGGATCCACAGAAATCCTTGATAGTATGCAGCTCGCAATGGACGATGTTGTCTATTATCCCATTATTTCAGAATTTCTAGACGTCTTTCCAGAGGATTTGCCAGGACTACCCCCAGACAGAGACGTAGAGTTTTCAATTGAACTAGCACCCAGAGCAGCACCTATAGCATCGCATGTTTACAGACTGGCGAAGAAGGAGATGGATGAGCTGAAGGCACAGTTAAAAGAGCTAGAAGAGAAAGGTTTCATCCGACCGAGTGCATCACCCTGGGGAGCACCAGTGTTGTTTGTACCCAAGAAGGATGGGTCAGTGCGTATGTGCATTGACTACAGAGCCTTGAATGCAGTGACTGTGAAGAACAAATATCCATTGCCACACATTGATGACCTATTTGATTAACTCAGTGGAGATAAGGTATTCTCGAAGATAGATCTGAGATCGGGATATCATCAGGTGAAGGTACAAAAGTAGGACATTCCGAAGACCGCATTCAGAACAAGATATGGACACTACGAGTTTTTGGTCATGCCATTTGGATTGACCAATGCTCCAGCGATCTTCATGGACTTGATGAATCGAGTCTTCCACCAGTACTTGGACCAGTTCGTGGTCGTCTTCATAGATGATATACTTGTCTATTCGAAGAGCCACGAGGAGCACAAGGAGCATCTGCGGATTATTCTAGAGACTTTGAGGAGAGAGCAGTTATATGCAAAGCTCAACAAATGTGAGTTCTTCTTGGACAGAGTTTCATTTCTTGGACATGTTGTTACAGGAGATGGTATCTCTGTTGATCCAGAGAAGATCTCAGCAGTTGAGACATGGCCTGTTCCTAAATTAGCAGCAGAGGTGAGAAGTTTTCTTGGACTTGCGGGATATTACCGACGGTTCGTGGAAAACTTCTCAAGGATAGCGGCACCTATGACTCGCTTGACTTGTAAGGATCAAGAATTTATATGGACCGACGAGTGTCAAGCCGCCTTTGAAGAGTTGAAGAAGCGACTGACTACAGCACCAGTATTGACTATTCCGTCAGGATCAGTAGGTTATGTGATCTACAGTGACACATCAGAGAAAGACTTGGGATGCGTATTGATACAGCATGGCAAGGTGATTGCATATGCATCTAGGCAGTTACGAGTACATGAGAAGAATTATCCGACTCATGACTTGGAACTTGCAGCCGTTGTAGCTATGGAGACATTACTTATATGGGAAACGAGTGGAGATCTATACAGACCACAAGAGCCTCAAGTACGTCTTCACGCAGAAGGAGTTAAATATGAGGCAACGTCGATGGCTCGAGTTGATAAAAGATTTCGAGATAGAGCTACATTATCATCCAGGCAAGGCTAACGTGGTAGCAGACGCGTTAAGCCGGAAGCCAGCAGCTTACTTCTTGACAGCACAGAGGGAACTATTGGAGGACTTGCAAGAGCTTGGCATTGAAGTGATACTACCCGGAGCAGATGGGACACTAGCCAACTTACAAGTTTAATCATCATTGGTAGAGAGGATTAAGGCAGCTTTGCCTACAGACGCCAGATTTCGGAGACTGAAGGAAAGGACAGAGGCCGGAGAGCAGACAGGATTGCGCATTCATGAGGATGGGACTTTACGATGTGATGATCGGCTTTATGTTCCAAATGGAGAGATTCGACAAAACCTGGTGACAGAGGCTCATAGTTCAATTTATTCTATTCATCCTGGAGGCACCAAGATGTATCGTGACTTACGACAACACTTTTGGTGGCACGGAATGAAGAGAGAAATAGCTCGCTTTGTAGCTAAATGTCTGGTATGTCAGCAAGTAAAGACGGAGCACCAGAGGACAGCAGGCTTGTTGCAACCACTTTCGATTCCAGAGTGGAAGTGGGAGCACATCACTATGGACTTCGTCACGGGCTTTCCCAAGAGTCCAAGTGGGAGAGATGCAGTGTGGGTAATAGTGGACCGACTCACCAAGTCAGCCCATTTTATACCTTTTAGAGTGGGTCAGTCTACAGAAGCTTTAGCTGACTTATATATGAGGCAGATTGTAAGATTGTATGGTATACCAGTCAGCATTGTATTGGACAGAGATTTGCGCTTTACATCGCACTTTTAGAGGAGCATGCAAGAGAGTCTTGGAACTCTTCTGAAGTTCAGTACATCTTACCACCCGCAGACAGATGGGCAGTCGGAGCGTACTATTCAGACCTTGGAGGATATGTTAAGGGCTTGCATGTTAGACTTCGGAGGATCATGGGAGGACCACCTACATCTTGTAGAGTTTTCTTACAATAATAGCTATCAAGCGAGTATTCAGATGGTTCCGTTTGAAGCATTGTATGGAAGAAAATGTAGGTCTCCTGTGTGTTGGAGTGACGTGGGAGAACGTCATATTCTGGGACCCGAGTTGGTGGTCAACACCGTAGAGACAGTCAAGAGAATTCAGGGACACTTGCGAGCAGCGCAAGACAGGCAGAAACAGTGGGCAGACCTTCATCGTCGTCCCTTGGAGTTCAAAGAGGGCGATCACGTCTTCTTGAGGATATCACCGACCAGAGGCACCATCCGATTCGGAGGACGCGGCAAGTTGAGTCCAAGGTATATTGGACCATTTGACGTGCTCGAGAGAGTTGGAGAGGTGGCATATCGACTTGCGCTACCACCTTCACTGGAGGGAGTATATGACGTATTCCATGTATCGCAGCTCAGGCGATATGTGGCAGACAGCAGTCATGTTCTCGACCATTCAGAGATCACCATTGGGCCGAGCTTGTCTTACCAAGAGCAACCTGTGGGAATCCTTGATCGTCGAGAGAAAGTGTTGAGGAACCAGTCTATTCCCTTGGTTCGCGTAGCATGGAGGCATGGCGCGCCAGGAGAATCAACTTGGGAGCGCGAGGACGACATGCACAAGCGTTTTTCGAACCTATTCGCAGACCAAGGTATAAATTTACATTGTTAATTTATATCTTATACCATCCTTGCATTCTATCGTGGCTTAATTTTAATTTCGAGGACGAAATTTTTATAAGTTGGGTAGAATGTAAAATCCCTGTCCTAAAAATCGTATATACCCTTTTTATTTATTAATTAATAATTTAATTGTAGTAATTAGTGGCTAAATAGGAGAAATAGATTTTTAATAATTTT
The DNA here is from genome assembly GCA_036927795.1 of Iris macrosiphon. Lineage (NCBI taxonomy): Eukaryota > Viridiplantae > Streptophyta > Magnoliopsida > Asparagales > Iridaceae > Iris > Iris macrosiphon. The sequence goes on along the minus strand of JAYESA010000005.1, from coordinate 17,878,295 downwards.
TATTTTAGGTGTTGGTGCACTTAGAGGATTTATGGAACAATTAGGAATTTTTTGAAATTTATTTCATGTATGAGACCCCTTGAGCAGTTGCTAGCTTAACGGTGTGCATTAGTATAATCTATAAATTTTCTTAAGAGTATATATATATATATATATATATATATATATATATATATATAATTAAAAAGAAAAAGGAAAAGAAAAGAAAAGAAAAGAAGTTATTAATAAACTAATAATACAACTAATAACCTTAAAGCAACTTGCAACTTAGCAAACTTACTAGTAAACTTGCTAGCAAAAAAACTAGCAGAACTTTCCCCACAAGCAACACAGCAAACGTAAACAAATCCCTTACAATACCATTAGCAGACCGCCCCCTTACAATACCATCACAGACCCCCCCGCCGGACATAAACCCACTCCTTTCTCTCTCCCTATTCTATATATATATATATATATATATATATACATATTTATCTTTCATAAAACCCTAACCTAAAACCTCCAGACCCTCATCTTCTCATCTAGACCTAGAGAGAACCGTCACCGCAACCAGAGAACCCCGCCAGGCCGTCCAAACCAAACCCGACGGCCGCGACCTCGCGCACTGCAGATTCCCACACGAGGTATCTGCGTTCCGGAGTTATTTTCTGCCGACTCGTTCAACCAAACGTCATTCCGTCTTTACCGGTATGCTCACCCCTTAACCCTCTTCCATATCTGTATGATAGCAAACCACGAACAACACGAAACCCTAGGCGAAAATAGCGCCCAAGTTGGCACAAGCAGACCGAATTCTGGGATCGCAGAAAACTGCGATGACCACCCATGTTGCCGAGTTCGTATCTCCCACCACAGAGATCCGAATTCGGTAATTCTTTTTTTGTATGCGTAGACCACTTGACCTAATTTATTTTCTGTTAAATAATCCTAGATTATTAGCTGCTGTGGACAGAATTAAATTCGTCACAAAACCCCGCGAACCCACTTTTTCCAGATTTCTAAAAGTTGTGAAACGGAGCGCGCCCCACCAAACGGGACCGCCCCGTCGGGTACCAAGTGTATCGAATGGTGCACGCAGTGTAACCATACACGTAAAAATTCGTGGAAACTGATTCGGACGCGTGTGCGAGCCGGAAGCAGCCCGTATCCGCGGACACATCCCGTGTCGTAACTTTTGTGGAAGTCGCGTGCATTTTTTGCACGCTTGTCAGATTGCGATAAAACTTACGCCACTGGACTCGTGGTAACACGCTGGTCCTGTGATCCAATTTTCACGCAATTCTGAGACGGTTGACCAGATAGCCAATTGGCGGGCCCCACAGTTGACTTTATGGACAAATTTGTGTTCGGCCCATCAAAATCCATATTTGGACATACCGTTGGGTTTGTATTGACATTTAGAGTTATTTGACCTATAGTTTGTCCTATTTAGAGACTGTTACCCTTGGCACGTTTTTTGGTGCAAAGTGGGCCACACTTGGACCCCACTTTTACCCGAAATTACCGTTTTGCCCCTGTGTCCAAATTGGACGAAAGGGGAGTACTTTTTAGCTATTTTCCTCATTTCGGAAATGTTGGTGATGTCTATTTCAGCATCCGGAGACGTTTGTTCGGAGGCCATTAGTTCCAGATCCCGTGTCCTTGACATTGGACGCTTACACTTTACAGATTTCTTGCCAGGCAAGTATACCTTGCCATTGTACTGTATTTACATTCCATATGAGGCATGCATATTTATTTCTGTTTATTTTAGTTCATTTATTTTAACTGCTATATAAACTGCGCGTCCAAGGAAACTTGGGTGCAACGACGGTGTCGTCGTACTATATTTTTATTTATGTATATGCATTGGACCTACTTTATGAGACTACCCCATCTTCATGAGGCATTTATATTTCATTGGCCATGACACTATTCTTACACGAGTGTGAGTCACATGTAGGACACGGACTTGCGTACACGGCTGGCCACTGGTACGTATAGGTCGTGCGACGGATAGGGATAATTGCCAATAGAAACTTTGCATGCTAGTAGACCTGGCGGTTATTAGAGGTTTATCGTGTCATGGACATGACATGCTTAGAGCATTGGGTGGGGAGAACAACAAGTACCGTATTTGAGCTCCTTTATACTTTTTTCTATTGTGCGCCCGGATTCTCCGCCGGAGATACGGGTGGTGATGACCACTATATATTATGTACTATCAGGCGGGCCACCGGCGTTCAAAAGACGACGTGCCTTTTAGGCCCCTGGATCTCCAATAGAGAACCATGCCAAATCCCAGGTTTTCAGCCAGATAGCTCACTTGTGGGAAAAGGTGTTCTTAACTGTATTCACTTAGACGGTTAGGCGACCCCAATGGATGTTTACATTTTAGTACTTTATTGGCATGTGTTTTTTGTATCTTGTTACGTCCCTCTTAGGACCTGGTACCTTTCCAGATATAGATGAGCAGGAGTACCCGTAGGAGTATGGACCTGGACCTGACGCTACCTATCAGTCTGAGGCGATCTTACCTTCTGATTATATGTGATTCATTGCAGCTGTTTAGAGATTCTAGTTGCTATTCTTTTCGAGACATTTATTCTTATATTAGAGTTTATTCTCTTCTCTCTTTAGTAGTTTTGGTTATAGTCGATTTGTAGTAAATTTGTTTCTATCCGACTATCATACTTTGAGACTGCTTATTTGATACTCAGTTATTGATTTTAATTTATCTAGTATTTGTGCTGTGGATGAGATATAGAATTGCATGTGACTTGTTGTGACAGTATATTACCACTGTGGATTGGATATTCATGTACAACGTACGTGTGTATATGGTTTCCATATATTGGAGTTCGTATACATACGGCTGGCGTGTTACGTATTCCTAGTCCTACGTATTTTGGGACTGGGGCATGACATCAGTACACAGCCGTACTGGTGAGCGAGGTAACCCACTCGTCTAAGCCGACACTAAGTAAAATAGTGAATGCAAACAGTTATATGGTGATCTTTCTATTTGAATCCTAGATTCATTTCATGGCATAGGGATGACATGTTAAGGAAAGCTGTAAAGTAGTTTAAGCATGCAAGCATTCAACTCAATCCAATCGACAAGCAATAAATAACCAACCCGAAGGATTCTAGCATGCAAACCATCATACTCAAACCCAAGCAACACGAGAAACCATCGAACCATCAACCAAGCCTCAATATCCATCCTCAATCCAAACCTTACAATCTAATCTCGATATGCATACTCTTGCCGAGGCAAGGTGGCCACGCCTACACGAAAGCACAAACCAACCAAAGTAAAGCAAACCAACTCTTATCTATATAAAGTCACTGACCAAGCCATAAAGGACGTTGATCGGACTGATCAAGTGCGGTTCTACTCGAAATAGCGCTAAGTAGCGAACCCGCCTGAATTGCATTAAACCGTCGGCACCGCGCCCGAGGCACGTTACCAATTATCTCCCCCATGGCCGAACGGTCCCGGTGCCCCGGAGCCTTCCCGTTCGAGGAGACCAAACCCCGTGCAACACAGGTTGTCTGTGACATGCAGACACCAAGTAGGTATGACGAGAGGATCAAATATTCTCGCCCCACCAAGCGATCCTAGACTCATCCAACCAAAATCCAACCAAATATTCATAACCATTCTTCCAACATATAGCCCAAGGCACAAATCTCAAGTTATTTTCATAGGCACAATGCCGCTTCTCGATACAGTATTTCCAATTGGTGTAACACCCCTCGCTCAAAACAATCCTATGGCACAATGCCCCAACAGTGGCATAATGCCCTCGCCGATGCAGTTGTCCAATTTCGAACCACAACTGCACGCTTTGCTTGACAAAGCGCCCAAGTGATACTCGTGCACGGATGTACGCTCGCTCGTCCAAATTTTCGATATTCCAACCAAGATATATAATTCCAACTGCTTCTCCAACTGCCCCAAATGAAATCCAACTCTAACTCCAACTATCCATACGCGCAAATCAATTCAAGCCACAATCATATCCAAGCAAACGATGTACACTCTATGCACGCCTCACTGTAGTGATTCCCAAGTTCCAGTCCAAGTGTTCAAGCCTTTACGTGTGTTCCATATTATTAGGCATGAAGGAGTAGAGGAGAAGGGACAGAGCCCACTCACCAAGTTTGATTCCGTTAAGCATCATGTCCTGCTGATACGGTCGATCCCTTGAACCCGTGGTCCGATGCAAAGCGCGATCAACTCAACTGGTATGACCGTGCGAGCAGGCCGTGCTCTCCAAATTATCCGACCGATCGGACTAAGAAAGACGACATTATCGCTCCAATCCAGCTATCTCAGTACTGCTCTGAACGAACACCTGATTCCCATCGAACTCCGCTAGCCATCTGCACATGAAACCAACTCCATCAATACTTCTTCCCAAAATCCAATAAATCAAATGTAACCAGCTATTATTTTATTCAATCCGACTCAGCGTAACGTACAGTGCGGTTGCGGGGCGTTACAGCTTGCGAGAAGATTTCGTTGATGGTATACGATAATCAAGTTCCTGCGGCAGTGCAGTAGACGACTCGATCTCCATAAATATACATGCATATGCAAGACGCGATTTTGTGGCCATCGCTTCATTCGATTTGATGTGATTGCCGATTAAGATGGCCAATGTCATGATCATGGACGTGCTCCAAAATTGAGTTAGCAGGCTACGTAGTCGAATCCATATAGGAACCATATGGAGAAGATCCCTTTCACATTTAGCGTGCATCTGCCATTTATTAATGATGATTAAACGACCATCAAAAGTCAATGGAATATCATGTAATATTCGTTCAGTATCTTCTTTTAGCCCAAATCGCGCGAAGAAGAATCCATTATCCCTAGGAAAAAAAAATCTCCATACTACCTTTTGGCTTCCAAACCCTATAGGCATATATCCTAATTTGACTGTAAAAAGGCTTGTTTCCCAAAACATAAAATATCAACACATTCTTCCAATAATCTGCTGTCACTTGCAGATTATCTGTGAAATTTGCCACCTTTCGATGTTCGTTGAGGGTCTCCGGTTCAATATACTGCATTGAAGCACTAGATGGTATCGCTATTGGCCAACACGCCTCAATCCAGGACTTGACATAGTAGGACCTCGCTTCGGAGAAAATGATGACTTATAAACATGAACTCAACTTTGATTTAGTCCTTTGGTCTTAGGAATGTAACAACCCACTTTGCTCAGTTCTACAAGATGACTCAAACAATATATCAATACTTGGACTTAGAGTTTCAGTGGTTCACTCGAAGTTTGGCCGAAGCAAGCCCTCGTTCAAGTGGGTGGCTACGATGAACATATTTTTGCTTGGACATCACACCTAAAAATTTGGATATACATGCTAGACTGCTAGGCGATAACCCCCTGCATGCTAATAAGAATATAACGCACCTAGCTAAGAGAATAATCCCATCTTATACTACTTGCTTAGAATTTGGAAATGAAACTTGATTTATGTTGGTTCCTCGCACTATCCCTTAGACTCGTGCTAGCGAAGTCGCTTATGTTTTCAAGTAATGGCTATGCCGCATATTTTCTTGAAGTTATATTCATACTGTTCCAATGCTTGTCTGCTTCTCGTCTCATAAGATTCTTGCCACGACCCAGTAGCACTATTATGTCTTGCATTCATCTAGTTAGTAGGAGAACTATTGAATAGTCATTCTGTGAAAGTATGAACCTGAAAGTACTAGGGACCGATAGGTCGCCAAGGTAGTTCCCAATCTAGGAGATTTTATCATGTCAAATAAAGCAAGAATCACAACTCATAGAGCAATACTCGTTCAGAACAAGAATCAAAATTGAATATGTCATGTCGTGAATCTATAGACCCAAGACTTGCATCATCGCGGACAACTTGTGCATAAGGTATTCATGTTTAAGTTTATGCAGACGGTCGCCGGGCACCGCAATTGATCCGATCCGGACAGAACTTCACGATAGTCGCTCGTTTAGTGGGCGGGATGGAGTAGAACGCCCCTTGGCCTTGCGTTTTATCCCATACCGTCCCGGGTGAAGGTGGCGTGTAACGACTCTTACCTCACGCACCTAACCGCCCCGAGACTATAACTCATCCTTTATGGCTATGTCAGCGACTCATGTTCATATAGATTAAGTCATCATCGCTTAACGGCAATCTGCGTACGAGTCATTTTATCGCATCTAGTAATCTGGATCACCTGAACGGATATGAGTATTAGACATCTGTACATATTTGAGCACTTGATCAATCTTCTGCAATACTGTTGAATAATCCGTGTAACTCCTGCACTTGAGTCAGAAACATGCCCGTGACACTTGTGTTTGTATATACGATTTCCTTGGATTTTATTATATATATTCGTTCTCAATTTAACTTGGTTTACCTTGGACATGAAAGGACAAATGATAAGTTGGTAAGTCTCGTCGTGTTAATCTATATCGTACGACACACTGCCACACGAGTTAGGATTTATATCTATGCCATAAAACTGATTCTAAAAAAAGATTAGAAAGACAACAATGATAGAGTGCACATAACTAATTGAACGTGTTGGATTTGTTGAGCGGACGAGAAGCCTCCCCACCAGTGCATTTAATGTACTGATAATCCACCAGATTGTGTGCAGAGTGCGGGAGAACCTCGTTCGGTGCGGAGTATCCCCTCGTGTGCTCTAAGGTACAGAGTTTGCTCTGGAGCCTTGAAGTGTTGCGTCCGGAGCTGAAGCACATATACAGGACATAATATTAGAATATTGCCTTTGTATCATTCCATGTTGTAAGCCACTTGGCACATCTTTATTGTTTCGAGAGAGAGCTTGAGCGACTTGTAATCTCGGCTTAGCGTCGCTTGTAATACTTATTAAGAATCAATAAAGAGATAGTTTTTGTATTATTCTTGTGTTCGTTCTATGCTTTCGCTATATCGACTTTGTGAACTAGTTATCTTACCTCTCGTTCTATGTCTGGCCTTGAGTGGGCACAACTTAGGCTTGCTCGGTATTATGCCCATGTGAGAACGACCGGCCCTGCGGGGCCGGAGCGTGATATATTGGTATCAGAGCTCGGCTTTACGTCCTTGGTCTCGTATCGATTATCTCTGCTTGAAGCTTCGTTCGTGGGTAATACGTTAGACGCTCCCTCTCAATATTTCTCGGGATATTCTATACAATAACTAGCTAGTTTAATGGATCTCATGTGGGTATTTTGCTTGAGCATGATAGCTATACAGAAGACCTTATGGGCTGAGTAATGGGTGTTACATACTTGACTTGTTTGGTGCTAGCATGTTTGTGTGCGAGATATGAATATCGTTCGGATGTGATAAGTTGGATTCGAATCATGAAATGAGAGATATCTATCAATGAAGCTGATGTTGGGGAAAGATGATACCGTTGATACGAAATAGAGGATCGTGCTTGGATTTTGAGGATCGCATCAGTTGGATGTTTAGCGATGTGAACATGGTTTCAAAGATTTTTCGTGTGGCTTGAACCTGAGTGCTTTATGGGAAAACTTTGAGGACCGTTCTTTGGATCATGGATTTCGGGATAACAACGAGCCGGTCAGCAATGCAAAGTTGTGCAAGAGATCATTGTAAAGCCTTAGAACATGTTGTCACGCCCCAGAACCAGAATACTGGATAGCAGGGGCAGATAAATCCAGCTACGTATACCAGAGTACTCTATACCACGAGATACGGTCACAACTGTCTAGACATGTGAGAGTTTACTCTATAATCTATTAGATCCCTGGTCAAGAATCCTAGGTGTCCCAATCTCAAGAAAGCAACAAGTTACTAGATGTATGATCACCAAACATATAATAGTAAGGCGTCCCAAACTATACATACACATATGCTCATGAAGCTAGTTACAAAATAAAGAACTAGCAAGAGTACACTGCTACATGATTAGCTCTAGATATAGTCTAGGATATGCTTTACATGTAGGCTGCAGGATAGAATGTCAAGTTCTAAAATATGAGCTAAATACGTGCTCGATGGCTAAATGCCTCAAAAGAATAATGTACAAGATCAGGTGGGTGATGAAGAAGAAATCCACTCATGTCCTCGGATGCTCCTCATGTTCACCATCTTGAGAAGGAAGGTATGGGAGATCCTGCGGTTCTGCTCTAAAATCTGGCCATACAAAACCAGTGGAGTCAGACCCCAAAATAACAAGTACCACACGAGAGCCAATCTTAGGAACTAAAACCATCATGCATACAAATCAATAAGAAATAGCACAGGGGACATGTAAGTAAGTCCAGCAGGTAAAATTACAGTTAAGCTTGCTCTGGAGTACACAAGAATATCTGGAGTCAGGCTTCAAGTACAGTTCTGGATCAGTTGTTAATGCAAATTAGGACACGACTAGACTAGACTGGAAATCAAGCAATCACTGCCAATCATGCCCTACAACTTGCTATCATTAACTAACTAGGGTTATCACAGTCCTACTTACTAACACATACAATTTAAGATTCCATATAGCCACATGCCCTGCAGACCATCCGGGTTATCCCGATGAACATGTACATAGTATAGATTTATCAGGTATATTCATATTCTTATCTTTTCTGGTAGTGTAACACTCGACGGTGTGCTGGAAGTGTGTTCCTCACAACGGAGAGCTCCAAATCCATCAGGTATCGCTGGGATACCGAGATTGCATCTAGCCAGAAAATCTCTTTAGATGCTTTCTAGATTGTCATTCTAGTTATTAGCCTGAACAATTATCAAGGATTTTCGACCGTGGTGCTCAAGAATCTGCTTTAGATATGGTGCAAGACATGACAGTAACTTGACGAGTACAATCAAAATTAACCACGGGAATACATGTCATGCAATATAGGTGCTACTAATAGCCTGGATCAGGACAATTACGAGAATTCTCAAGTCAGGAGTGCGCTATGTCGAGCCACTATCAGGAGTATTAGGATCGGGAGTATCCGTACGTTCAGGTGTCGAGAGTTAAAGATTAACAATGTCAATACTATCCATGTTCAATTCTAGCATGTCAGGAGTGCGCTACATCGAGCTACTATCAGGATTATCAGTTCCATGTCAAGATTTAGGGGTTCAGGTATTCAGGATAAATATCAAGAATGTCATGTCCAGGGAATAATAAGGATTAACTAAAATAAAAGAACTGGTGAATCATCTAGAGTTAAGCATATTAAAAGAATAATGGCATGCTGGCACATAAATCATCAATTCAGGTATTGGCACATAAAATCAGGCGAGAAGAACATCCGCGCACAATGGGCCAAAAGCCACCATTGGCGCACAAATGGCCAAAAATAGTTTTGGTGCACAAATCTAGTCCGAGCAGTTCTGGCGCACTTTGATACAAAAGTGCTTCGAGAAAGGATGTCGCACAATTCATACTAAAGCACACTCTAGGACTTAGCGCACAATGATAGAAGTGTGAGAGCCAGGAGCTTGGCGCATTTCTATCATTGGCACACAAACAAGCTGTCACGCCCCAGTCCCAAAATGATGAGGGACTGAGCACGTGAACAATGGCCAGCAGCACGCACCGATGGACAACCCAATTTAATGGATCCATCAGGGCATGCTTAAGCTGTAGTCTAGCAGTACTAAGTACAAGTCTCAGGTATTACTATTCTCATCCACAGAATAACACAGATTAATGACGGAAATAATGCAAATAGAATTAAATATGCAATACTAAATAAGGTTATCTCAGGAAACAAATCCGAGAATTATTCTGTTACATTTAAGGAAACATAGACTGGAAATAAAATACTGAAAAGGAAATACTGTGTAGCTGAAGCCGGTGCTCAGGAGAAGTCTTCTGCAACTATCTCGTCCTCGGTTCCGGGTTCTGCTCCAAGGAGTGCTCCTGTACCGTACACCTCGGGGTAGTTCTCTGCGGCTACACCTGGGGACATAGTCCATTCCAGGTCCTCAGGGGACATAACAAGGTACAGAAAATACAAGCCAAAATATATGCAGTACAGCAATAAAATAAACAGTAGGGTAAATATGTAAACCAGCTAGTGATATGCAAGTGAGAGTTTTAGTCATACTCAGGCTGACTACTACAGGATCAGTGTCGAAGAAACCATAGCAGTATTTTCTCGAAGAGCCAGTAAGGAACCAAAGCTCTGTATCAGAGTCTAAGGCACCGCCAGATATAAGTATTTATATTATATTATATATAGCCTTGATATGACAATACTCTCTCCACCCCATGTAATCTCACGTCACAGTTCCAGAATATATCAGGTACAAGTCACGCAAGTCTGAACTAATGCAATGAGTCAGGCTAGAATCTAAGCATGTAAACTGGAAATGAAAATGTAGCCTATACGAAATCACCAGGTATATCTCAGGCAATTCCGTCACATGAATAGTGTCAGGTGTCCTGGGTTAAGCAGTTAAACATGTTGCGTAAGAATCTACCAGAAATCAAGTAAATTACTATAACCAGAACTATCTGAGAATTGGCAAGCTTTACTTGCCCACTGATGTATAAACAAGTCCAGAAAATAGCTAGCAAAGCTGCAAGTTTTGGCAAGGTACACTTGCCTGTGGTTCCGGCTATGTTCGCGGTTCTGACTTCGGCGGGAATTGTAGACGGTACTCCGGTTGCTGAAACAAACATCACCATCAGATCCAGAAAATATCAATCAGCTAGAAATGCCTGTCCTTGGGTCCAATTTGGAGACAAGGGCAAAACGGCAATTTCGGGTCAAAACGGGGTCCACCGGTGGGCCCGCTTTGCACCGAAAAATGCGTTCGGGTCAACGGTCTCCAAATTCACCAAACTTAGTGTCAACAGGTCAGAAACGCTGATACGAACCCAACGGAACTTTCAGAATTGAATTCCGATAAGCCGATCACAAAATCGCCCGTCGATCGGGGCCTGTGGGGCCCACGACACGCGATTTCGTCAACGTTCTCAGAATCAAACCAAACTTGACCCACAGGACCAGCGTATCACTACGAGTCCGATGGCGTAAGTTTTGTCTCGATCCGATGTGTGTACACCAAGTTAGGGTGAATTGCAGAAAGGGCAGATACGGGGCGATGTCCGCGGATACGCGTCGATTCCGGTGTGCACGCACACCCGAATCAGCTTTCGCGAAATCCCACACGTCCGTACCGACGAGGCGCACGTATCTGTGACGACCGTGCGCGACCAAGTCGTCCCGTTTGGCGGAGCGTACTCAGTTCCGGGGTGAAACAGGGTCTGGTTTTTTTCCTGTTTTTGGATCGCGGTGTGCGATAACCACAGGATGCGATGCCCCGAACGGTTTATCCGGACACCGAGAGGGTCATACAGGCTTCGCAACGCAATTTGCGGAATCAAAAACGGAGCTACGAGCAAAAAGATACACGCACCTGAAGGGGACCCGAAAACCAGGGTCAAAATCGTGTCCGACACGACACAGGACACGTGTCCTGTGTCGGACACGGGGGAAATTAGGGCTAGGGTTAGGGTTTTCAGATCCGGCGGCGGGGACGGCGGCTGGGCGGCCGGGCGGCTGAGGCGGAGGGGCTGGGGGCACGCGGCGGTGCCGGCGAAGCCGGGCGGAGGCGGCGCAGGTGCCGGAGGCGGCCGGAGCAGCGGCGGGGCGCTGTGGAGAAGGAGGAGGAAGAGGAACGGGGCCGGTGGCGGCTGGGCAGCGGGCCGGAGGCGGCTGCGGCGGAGGCACGGGGGTTCAGGCGGAGGCGGCGGCGACCGTGGCGGTGGCTAGGGCGGTGGAGATTCGTCGGGGAGGGAGATCCGGCCGGAGGGGGGTTTTTATAGGTGAAGGAGGCCAAGGGGCGGAGCCGAGCAAGGCGGCGGAGGAGGCGGATCGAGGGCCGGGCAGCGCGGAGGGGGCGGCGACGTGGCCGGGCGTGGCAGAGGGCGGCGGCTTCGTCGCCGGAAAACGCGGGGGGGAGGGGGAGGAACCGGTCGTGGGGGTGAGGGACAGCGGGTTCGGGTCGGGCGGGTCGCGGGTTGGGGCAGACCCGACCCGACCCGCTAGGCCGAATGGGCCGGGTTTGCAGGCTGGGATGGCGGGCTGGGCCGTTGGGCTGGTTGGGTTTTATTTAATTTAAAAATAAATAAATAATAATTAAACCATTAATTAATTAAATAATTAAATAATAAATGTTTTTAGGTATTTTAAAATAGGTCCGGGGCCCGATAAATTTCAGAAAAATTGCCCTAAGTCCAGTTTTTTATTTTACACCCAAAAATATTATTTTTATAATATTTTAATATCATTTATTATCAATTAAAAATCATTTAATAATTAAAACCCTGTTTTTAAATTACAGAAAATTCCCAAAAAATTGTGAAAATTCAGTTTTGAAAATTTTGAAAAAATTAGGGGGTTTACAATATAGCCCCCTTAAGAGGATTGCGTCCTCGCAATCAAAGAATAACCGGTCAACAGAGATGACGCGGTCGCAAGCATCGTTTGAAACACATCACAAGAGACTTCAGGGAAATACCGTTTCCCTAAAAATTGAAAGTTTACACTTTCCAGGAAAATCTAGTTAAAGCAAAAATCTACAACTTTTATGAAAACCAGTTGTTATTAACAAGTTGTAAATTACTAGGTTGGGGCTGAGGTCACGAACCAAGAGGCACGAGCTACAACAAGACTAAAAACGGAAAACTATAAATCACTTACTCGCATCGGCTTCCTGTACAGTCATCGCGTAAGCCTGCTCTCGTCCTTGAGGTAGATTCCTCTGCTGTTGCTGAGCTTGCTGGTAGGGTGCTGCTCGAGGTGCTGGTGGAGTTTGCTGGTTCGCCCTTGGTGCTCCTTCTCTTCGCTCAGGGCAGTCTCTTACTGCATGCTGCCTGGATCCGCAGCCTAAGCAGAGTCCGAGTTTACATCTACATTCCTTCTCGACATGGCCTATCTTGCCGCAGTGGTAACAGGTAGGAAGGTAGAAGGCTTTTGGTGCAGCTGGTGGTGGCGAGCTTGTTTGTTGATGCTTTGCAGACTCCTCTTGTGCTGCTTTGGTTGGTGCGGATGGGAAAGGCCGCTTCAGTCTGGTCTCTCTCTTGGTGACGCGCTCTATACGTCGAGCCGCAGCAAGGACGTCCGAGTATGATGTTGGTGCGACGGACCCAATTAGTTTCTGCAGCTCAATGTTTAGTCCGTCGAAGAATTTCTCGGCCTTCTCTTCCTCAGTCGGGATCAGGGTGGGGGCGAAGCGGCTCAGACGAATGAATTCTGCGTTGTACTCTTCCACCGTCATAGAGTCCTGAGTGAGGCGATTAAACTTGTCCCGCAGTTCTGATCGAGCGATGGCAGGAATGTACATCTCCTGGAAGAGTCTAGAGAACTCCTCCCAGGTGACTCGGTCTGGTCCGAGTCGCGTCTCCTCGGATAGCCACCAGTGATGAGCGTTGTCCGTCAATTGCATTCTGACGGCTGTCATCCAGCGTTCCCGTGGAAGTTCAGCTGCTTCAAGTTGATGCCGAATGTTGGTAAGCCACTCATGAACTTCTGTGGGCTCCTCTTTTCCAGAAAAAGTATGGGGCTTCAGTTGGCGGAAGTCAGTGATTGAGCCTGTAGTTGGCCGTCGAGCTGGTAGGTTGGCCTGCTCCAGTGCAGTTACAATGCTGTCCCTTAAGAAATTAGCTTCGCGACGCTGAGCCTCGTGTTGGACTTGTTGCTGTGCTTACATCATCGCGTAGATCATCTGAAATATTTGTTGCCCGTCGATTGGCTGTCCTGGTGGGAACACGGGCATTGGTGGGACGAACTGCGACGGAGGTGGGATGTTATCGCGCCGAAATCGGGAGGTAGGTTGACCTGCCGGCTGGCTCTGTTGAGTTGTGGGGATTCCTCCGACTGGTGTCACTTCGTCGTCGTAGGTGACACCTGTAGCTTGTGGCATTCTGGCGGGAGTCTCGTTGCATTCTTGTGGGTCCATTTCCCTGTATCCAAAATATCCAATAAGAGGCGCACAGGAAACAAGGCAAGATGCAAGTTTAAGTTAGTTCGAATACGATACAGATATCAAAAACGATTCAAGCAAGTGGATGAGATCCTAAAATTTTATCCTATCTTATTGCAGGCCTGTTCGGTCCCTAAGTTGAAACCGAACAATTTAGTCGTAGACCTGCATGGGCCACCACAAAAACCATGTCACACCCCAGTCCCAAAATGACGAGGGACTGAGCACGTGAACAATGGCCAGCAGCACGCACCGATGGATAACCCAATTTAATGGATCCATCAGGGCATGCTTAAGCTGTAGTCTAGCAGTACTAAGTACAAGTCTCAGGTATTACTATTCTCATCCACATAATAACACAGATTAATGACGGAAATAATGCAAATAGAATTAAATATGCAATACTAAATAAGGTTATCTCAGGAAACAAATCCGAGAATTATTCTGTTACATTTAAGGAAACATAGACTGGAAATAAAATACTGAAAAGGAAATACTGTGTAGCTGAAGCCGGTGCTCAGGAGAAGTCTTCTGCAACAATCTCGTCCTCGGTTTCGGGTTCTGCTCCAAGGAGTGCTCCTGTACCGTACACCTCGGGGTAGTTCTCTGCGGCTACACCTGGGGACATAGTCCATTCCAGGTCCTCAGGGGACATAACAAGGTACAGAAAATACAAGCCAAAACATATGCAGTGCAGCAATAAAATAAACAGCAGGGTAAATATGTAAACCAGCTAGTGATATGCAAGTGAGAGTTTTAGTCATACTCAGGCTGACTACTACAGGATCAGTGTCGAAGAAACCATAGCAGTATTTTCTCGAAGAGCCAGTAAGAAACCAAAGCTCTGTATCAGAGTCTAAGGCACCGCCAGATATAAGTATTTATATTATATTATATACAGTCTTGATATGACAATACTCTCCCCACCCCATGTAATCTCACGTCACAGTTCCAGAATGTATCAGGTACAAGTCACGCAAGTCTGAACTAATGCAATGAGTCAGGCTAGAATCTAAGCATGTAAACTGAAAATGAAAATGTAGCCTATACGAAATCACCAGGTATATCTCAGGCAATTCCGTCACATGAATAGTGTCAGGTGTCCTGGGTTAAGCAGTTAAACATGTTGCGTAAGAATCTACCAGAAATCAAGTAAATTACTATAACCAGAACTATCTGAGAATTGGCAAGCTTTACTTGCCCACTGATGTATAAACAAGTCCAGAAAATAGCTAGCAAAGCTGCAAGTTTTGGCAAGGTACACTTGCCTGTGGTTCCGGCTATGTTCGCGGTTCTGACTTCGGCGGGAATTGTAGGCGGTACTCCGGTTGCTGAAACAAACATCACCATCAGATCCAGAAAATATCAATCAGCTAGAAACGCCTGTCCTTGGGTCCAATTTGGAGACAAGGGCAAAACGGCAATTTCGGGTCAAAACGGGGTCCACCGGTGGGCCCGCTTTGCACCGAAAAACGCGTTCGGGTCAACGGTCTCCAAATTCACCAAACTTAGTGTCAACAGGTCAGAAACGCTGATACGAACCCAACGGAACTTTCAGAATTGAATTCCGATGAGCCGATCACAAAATCGCCCGTCGATCGGGGCTTGTGGGGCCCACGACATGCGATTTCGTCAACGTTCTCAGAATCGAACCAAACTTGACCCACAGGACCAGCATATCGCTACGAGTCCGATGGCGCAAGTTTCGTCTTGATCCGATGTGTGTACACCAAGTTAGGGTGAATTACAGAAAGGACGGATACGGGGCGATGTCCGTGGATACGCGTCGATTTCGGTGTGCACGCACACCCGAATCAGCTTCGGTGAAATCCCACACGTCCGTATCGACGAGGCGCACGTATCTGTGAAGACCGTGCGCGACCAAGTCGTCCCGTTTGGCGGAGCGTACTCAGTTCCGGGGTGAAACAGGGTCTGGTTTTTTCCTGTTTTTGGATCGCGGTGTGCGATCACCACAGGACGCGATGCCCCGAACGGTTTATCCGGACACCGAGAGGGTCATACAGGCTTCGTAACGCAATTTGCAGAATCAAAACGGAGCTACGAGCAAAAAGATACACGCACCTGAAGGGGACCAAAAAACCAGGGTCAAAATCGTGTCCGACACGACACAGGACACGTGTCCTGTGTCGGACACGGGGGAAATTAGGGCTAGGGTTAGGATTTTCAGATCCGGCGGCGGGGACGGCGGCTGGGCGGCCGGGCGACTGAGGCGGAGGGGCTGGGGGCACGCGGCGGTGCCGGCGAAGCCGGGCGGAGGCGGCGCAGGTGCCGGAGGCGGCCGGAGCAGCGGCGGGGCGCTGTGGAGAAGGAGGAGGAAGAGGAACGGGGCCGGTGGCGGCTGGGCAGCGGGCCGGAGGCGGCTGCGACGGAGGCACGGGGGTTCAGGCAGAGGCGGCGGCGACCGTGGCGGTGGCTAGGGCGGTGGGGATTCGTCGGGGAGGGAGATCCGGCCGGAGGGGGGGTTTTTATAGGTGAAGGAGGCCGAGGGGCGGAGCCGAGCAAGGCGGCGGAGGAGGCGGATCGAGGGCCGGGCAGCGCGGAGGGGGCGGCGACGTGGCCAGGCGTGGCGGAGGGCGGCGGCTTCGTCGCCGGAAAACGCCGGGGGGGGGGGGGAACCGGTCGTGGGGGTGAGAGACAGCGGGTTCGGGTCGGGCGGGTCGGGCGGGTCGCGGGTTGGGGCAGACCCGACCCGACCCGCTAGGCCGAATGGGCCGGGTTTGCAGGCTGGGCTGGGCCGGTGGGCTGGTTGGGTTTTATTTAATTTAAAAATAAATAAATAATAATTAAACCATTAATTAATTAAATAATTAAATAATAAATGTTTTTAGGTATTTTAAAATAGGTCCGGGGCCCGATAAATTCCAGAAAAATTGCCCTAAGTCCAGTTTTTCATTTTACACCCAAAAATATTATTTCCATAATATTTTAATATCATTTATTATTAATTAAAAATTATTTAATAATTAAAACCCTGTTTTTAAATTACAGAAAATTCCCAGAAAATTCCAGAAAATTGTGAAAAATTCAGTTTTGAAAATTTTGAAAAAATTAGGGGGTTTACACAAGCACAAGAGGGATCACTAGAAGACAAAATACAAGTCTCAAGATATGACACAACGGTTGAGACGACTCTGTAGTCGAGAATACAATTCTCGAGAATGGTCAGACGTTCTTGCTTAGTCATTAAGTAATACGAAAGGCTACAAAGTGCTCTGTCTCTAAAGAATACCACAAAGTATGCCACACAGCAAAGTGCGCCATACAGCAAAGTGTGTCACTCATCAAAGTGCACCACATAACAAAGTGCGCCATTATCCAGAAACGATAAATTGCCCTGGTAAAAAAAAATCATCAAAGTGCGCCAACTCTGAAATATCTGCAAAATGCGCCAACTTGGCTTTCAAGCAACAACGCACGTTCTTGATGACTTTACAAGCCCATTCAAAAAGTGCGCCAAGTAGGATTGGCGTACTTTTGAAGAAATTGTCATAGTACAAAACGTACATAGGAGTAGAAAAGTGTGCGCAGAATACTCAACATATCATTGCACACTTTCTAAGGATTTTGTGACACACACAAGTGCGCTCACTGGAATGGTTCCCTGCATACTTTTTGTATGAATTCTCAGGCCAACTTTGCATTCTCCGACTTGCTGTTCTCAGGCTCCATGAGCAACAATACTAGAAAATCAAAATCATCATGAAGATAAGTTCTAAGAGTTAACCAAATAAAACCTATTAAGTAATTATACAAGTTATACTAAGAATAAAGTATGATCCAAGGTTGTTACTTCGGTTGGAAATATATACTTGCCTACGGTCAAGTTCTAGTCTAATACTACCAAGGTTACCCATGGCCAAGGCTAAGCTCGGCTGCTCTCGGTGAGGAAGTAAAAAAGGAAAGAGAAATAAAAGAAAATAAAAATTGAAGAAAAGAGAAAATGTTTGCTTATATAGCCAAGAGATTTGTTTTTAGGCCATTGGATCAAGATCCATGCCTCTCACACGGGTTTATCGCAGCCGTTCACCAAGAAAATCAAGGGACCAACAGTCCAAAGCATGCAACTAAGAGAAAACTTGCAAAAATAACCTAGACAATGCAAGAATGGCATAAAGCATAAAATAAATAATTAAACAAGAAACAAGCTATATATGTATAATACGCGTATATCAGGTACGAATACTAGAACTGTCACGACCCGCACCCGGAATAAGGGCACGAGTAGTGAACAACACCCAGCCTATGCCGCAGCATCGGCGGTAGAACGTTGTCTGGATCAATATAACTATCTACACATCTCACACAATATATAAAAGGGTACCTGCCATGCTATATCAACTCCAAAAGGAGGAACAATATGGTATATGATAATGGTAAATAATACTCAATCACAAAATAAAACTAAAGGAGGATGAAAGCACAATATGGAATAAAAGAGAGAAAACAAGAGTCACAATACATCCACAAGTCCAAATCCATAAGTCTAGACATAGCCACTCCTAAAATAATTTATACATTCCATGAGTCAAGAATGATACTAATACAATGTCCAAAAATAGGAAACTAGGCCTCCTCGGTCACTGGCACTAGGTTCTCTTGTTCTAGGGAAGAATCCTCTAACGGCTCACCGTCCTGCGGTCCGTAATAAGTGGGACACTACTCCTTAAGCCAATCATCTGAAAAATATATCCAATCAGGATTGGAGCGAAGTACAAAACTCTGAAAGCAGTTCCAAATACATGGTAGAGCATATATGACAAATACTAGAAAATAATACAGGATAACTAGCAATAGAAAATGGCAATAAACTAGAATGAACATGTGAAGTACTGGAATGAAAGAACAAGCAATATGGAATAACTGCAAATAATAAAAATAGATAAACTAGCTAATGTACCATAGAGTACAAGTTCGTTATGTGATCAGTTGGGTTGAACACGAATATAATATGGTAACTCGATTACACGTGTGATATTTAATCGACATGTACACGAATATACTTGGGCTTGATCACATAACCAACTCCTGCTCCCCCGTCCCCAACCAATACTCATGGATCTAATTACGGCACGTTACAAACATGAATATAAGCACACTGAACACGAGCAGTGTGTGAACATGAAGTATACGACAATCAATACCCGATACACACGATAAAATATAT
Source organism: Iris macrosiphon (assembly GCA_036927795.1). NCBI lineage: Eukaryota > Viridiplantae > Streptophyta > Magnoliopsida > Asparagales > Iridaceae > Iris > Iris macrosiphon. The sequence continues at coordinate 17,859,154 of JAYESA010000005.1, read as the reverse complement.
GTAAAAGAGTACCCCCTGAACACGGTAGGGGATAACATCCTATGATATGATCCATATAGTACCAGTCCGTGTAGCCACTGTGTCAGAATTAAGTAAACAGTTCTAGAACATGTGATATATACACTATCATGACTGAAAACTAACAGAGAGATGTACTCGTCTGTGGTCCTAAACAAATGGTATAACTCGATATTCGAGCTGGTGTCACACAAACCTATATATGAAATATCATGTCAAAAGGGTGTAATGAATGATAAATAAGTTAAAATGAGTAAAATATAATTTTTAGGCCATTTCTAGGTCACACTAGTCAAACTAGGTCAAACTAGGCCAAACTACCTAAATGGTTGACTTTTAGGGTCAAATAAGTCAACACTAGTCAAAACTAGGTTATACTTAGGTTTCTAGACCAATACTAGTTAATATAGATACTAAGATACCATATATATATACATACTAGTGGTATCTTAGCCTAAACCATTACCCTAATCTATTTACCCATTATCTCAACTTACCTTGGTACCAATACCTTGGTACACTAATTCCTTAACTTACCTAGGATACACATTCAATACACTAGGCACTAGGTGAGTAGGTATCACACCTATATACTAGGATGCATAAATTGACAGTAGACACACATGTATTATCTATATACCTATGATAATACTAGATACTACACTAGATACATTAGATAAATAGGTATCCACAAATACCTTAATACTACATACTAACCTATTCCTAACAATTCCCATAACACTGGTACAAGAAACATGCCTAAACACTCAACCACTGTGCATTTACTGCACATGATATCGATATCCTCATATGCACCTATTTCCCCACACTCTCTACAGTCAACTTCACCTCATAGACACACCCTCCCCCACTGGTACAACCAATGTCTGATACTCAGGCATAGATGCAGCTCACTGGAACCCTTCTCCTCAAGCCTGCACTAACTTGTTGTCCACTGCATTACCTTGTTGTTGCCTACATCTTGCATTCCATACCTCACCTCCCAGATAAATGTCTATCTTATAGCCAAAAATGCATAAGGAAATATCTCAAGAGCCACTAATGCACCTCTTCTTGTAGCTACATTTGGATCATCTAGAAATTCCAGGTACTTTGAAATGATATCATGAGCAACTTTATCACTGGGAACAAGATATGCACGGACAAAGTATTTTAGAGCATCTACAGCAGCATACTATATACAACTAAATAATTAGTAGCAACAAGTAAAACTGTTGCAACTGCAGAACCCTATGGCCAACACAAATCTGTGCAGGCCCAACTCAGACCCCACAGGTTTGTGCAAGGCTGATGCATTAGTGTATCTCCTACATACTACACCTCAACTAACACCCATGCACTTTCCTTGACTCTACTCTCTTCAACACCAGAACTGATGCAACACTCATTGATCAAGGCTTCCCTTAGACTGTTGCAATTTCCATAATGCATACACATAGCTCTGATACTCGATCTGATTTCCAATGTGCATGACATTGTGATATGCACAGGTACTTAGACAAGTCCTGATACACACCAATGCTTGCACATGTAACACTTCACATGCTAAGCTGCTGTTGTACACTTCCTGGTGTCACGCCCCGATCTCTCGCAGGCAAATCGGCCGTTCCCGCTAGGCGGGAATCACCCTCGCCAGCGCTCCCGCGGAACGATCGCTTAACCCATCCGGGCGTGATGCCGCACGAGCGTGATCCATGCCCGTGCAAGGCCATGGTTCATTGGCTGGCGGCAAGAGTTCAAAGCCACAGAGTCGCACAGATTGTCCGAGTGCAGCGGAGTCATGAACGCATAGGCGATCGATAACAGGTTCACTGAGTCGACAATATAGCGGAAGCATTGAAACACAAGTTGAAGTAAAGCAAGCTTTTTATTGATATGAACAAGTGTTACAGGCGGCGTATAGCCGAGATTACAAGTCGCTCAAGCCTCTCTCTGAAACAGTAAAAGCGTGACAAGTGGCTACAATTGTGGAATGAATGTACAGGCGATGGTCAGGCGATGCTCCAATATTATGTCTTGTATATGTGCTTCAGTTCCGGACGCACCATTGCTTCAGAGTGATGTTCACGCCTTAGCACGCACGTTGGAGGCATCCGCACCGAACGAGGTTCTCCCGCACCCTGCATACAAACTGGTGGATTATCAGTACATTGAATGCACTGGTGGGGAAGCTACTCGCCCGCTCGACAAATCCAAACACGTAATACAGGTTCCGTGCACAACTATTAAGTTGTCTTTCTAGTTGCCTTAGGATCAGTTTTATGCAGACATTGAATAGCCTAACGTGTCGGGCAGTGCGCCGTGCGATGTTAGAGAAAACACGACAAGACTTACCAACTTACCATTTATCCTTCCCTGTCCAAGACAAACATTGTTAATTCGAGCAGGAGCATGTACAAGCGTTCAGGAGGCATAACATATGCAAACAGGAGGGTCGTTTAACATGATCGTTCAGGTGTTCAGTCATTCATTTATGCGATGCAGTGACTCGCACGCGGATAGCCGCTAAGCGAGGATGACTTGTTATCTTTTGTTTCACAGGCAAGCATGCAACAGGTTAAATACACACGATAAACACACGATGCATTGCAAGCCATAGTCACACGATAATCACACGAGGCATTGCAAGCATATACACACGATGATCACTGGCTGATGCCATAATGGACTAGTCAAGGACGTGAATAACATGCAACGAGAAAACACGATGAGCTCATAAAACACGATGCATTGCAAGTTATCCCGTCCGAACATGATTGACTATAAACACGAAGTCTGCCCGGATCGGATCGGTGCCAGTGCCCCAGCACCGTCCGCAGAACTTATATCCTTGTGCACAAGTTGTCCATGATCGAACACGATTATTTATTTACACACGAGCACACGAGATTCATTTAGCTATTGGATATGCACAGCCTCCTGGGCTGCTGTAAGCCCGCACACGTGGGAGACTTGCAGGGAGATCCAAATACCTGAATGAGTCTTGCCACAGGAGCATGATTCTTTTACTTGGCATGATGCAGTCCCCTGGATCGGGAACTGCCTTTGTGACCTAACGGTCCCGAATACTTGCGGGTTATTCAGGCACGGAACGACTACGTAGTAGTCTTCCGGGGTTTGGATGAAAACACGGTAACATTCAAGCAAACAAGCATGCGTTTCTAAGGAACATAAGTAGGCACGTTGCTCGAACCCGAAGGTAAGCCGAGAATTGAAACCGTTAAGGGACTTAGCATGCGAGGGTCTGAATATAAGCAGTATTTTAATTTCCATATTCTAGCAAGCAATACAAGTTGGGATTATTCCCTTAGCTAGGTGCGTTAGATTTATTAGCATGCAGGGGTGAATCACCTAGCGACTAGCATGAATATTCCAGATTTTATGTGTGCTGGCTAAGCAAAGATAAGTTTACCGTAGCCACCCACCTTAGCGATGATTCGCCTCGGTAGAGCGATACGTCTGAGCGAGCCTCTGAAAGCCTAAGCCGGATTCCTGTAGGGCAAGTCTGGATATCCTTTGCTTCTCTTTGAGGCAAAGCGGGTCGGGACAGCTGTACTATTGCCGTTTGAGACGGCAGTCCGCTTGAGCGAAACGGGGTGTTACATCCTACCCAACTTAGAAAAAGTCTCATCCTCGAGACTTACTAAGGACAAGCAGTGATCTAGGGTTGAGACAATCCTAGACAAGTCATTGTACTTGTTTATTTGGATATTCACTTGCACAAGCGTCGAAATTAGCATATCGCTTAGACTGGATCGTGCGCACTTTTGAAGTGCACTTCTAGCGTGAACACGTCAACCAGCTCAGTGATAGCGAAGTCTTAGCACTCGAGTTCACCTTTTCTTAAATCTTGGATGGTGCACTAGTTCAAGGCGTCCCTCGAATAGATGCATTCAACCAAACTTAGGGTTAGTGAAAATTGGACAAGCTACTAGCGATACTCTCAAGGGTTCGTACAGGTTGGCACAAAGGCCACTCGCAGCATACAACCAGACAAGAAAGTATATCATTCAAAACGCATTTTGAAAGTATTTAGACTTATTGTTGGAATATCCCATCGAGGCATTGAGAGAGAGCGTGCACATAACCCACGAACGAGCTTTCGAAACCGAGATATCGAATCGAAGTCCAAAGGCGTAGAAGCCAGGCTCTGATACCAACATGTCACGCCCCGATCTTCCGTAGGCAAATCGGCCGTTCCCGCTAGGCGGGAATCACCCTCGCCAGCGCTCCCGCGGAACGATCGCTTAACCCATCCGGGCGTGATGCCGCACGAGCGTGATCCACGCCCGTGCAAGGCCATGGTTCATTGGCTGGCGACAAGAGTTCGAAGCCACAGAGTCGCACAGATTGTCCGAGTGCAGCGGAGTCATGAACGCATAGGCGATCGATAACATGTTCACTGAGTCGACAATATAGCAGAAGCATTGAAACACAAGTTGAAGTAAAGCAAGCTCTTTATTGATATGAACAAGTGTTACAGGCGGCGTATAGCCGAGATTACAAATCGCTCAAGCCTCTCTCTGAAACAGTAAAAGCGTGCCAAGTGGCTACAACTGTGGAATGAATGTACAGGCGATGGTCAGGCGACGTTCCAACATTATATGTGCTTCAGTTCCGGACGCACCGTTGCTTCGGAGTGATGTTCACGCCTTAGCACGCACGTTGGAGACATCCGCACCGAACGAGGTTCTCCCGCACCCTGCATACAAACTGGTGGATTATCAGTACATTGAATGCACTAGTGGGGAAGCTACTCGTCCGCTCGATAAATCCAAACATGTAATACAGGTTCCGTGCACAACTATTAAGTTGTCTTTCTAGTTGCCTTAGGATCAGTTTCATGCAGACATTGAATAGCCTAACGTGTCGGGCAGTGCGCCGTGCGATGTTAGAGGAAACACGGCGAGACTTACCAACTTACCATTTATCCTTCCATGTCCAAGGCAAACATTGTTAATTCGAGCAGGAGCATGTACAAGCGTTCAGGAGGCATAACATATGCAAACAAGAGGGTCATTTAACATGATCGTTCAGGTGTTCAGTCATTCATTTATGCGATGCAGTGACTCGCACGCGGATAGCCGCTAAGCGAGGATGACTTGTTATCTTTTGTTTCACAGGCAAGCATGCAACAGGTTAAATACACACGATAAACACACGATGCATTGCAAGCCATATTCACACGATAATCACATGAGGCATTGCAAGCATATACACACGATGATCACTGGCTGATGCCATAATGGACTAGTCAAGGACGTGAATAACATGCAACGAGAAAACACGAGGAACTCATAAAACATGATGCATTGCAAGTTATCCCGTCCGAACACGATTGACTATAAACACGAAGTCTGTCCGGATCAGATCGGTGCCAGTGCCCCAGCACCGTCCGCAGAACTTATATCCTTGTGCACAAGTTGTCCATGATCGAACACGATTATTTATTTACACACGAGCACACGAGATTCATTTAGCTATTGGATATGCACAGTCTCCTGGGCTGCTGTAAGCCCGCACACGAGGGAGACTTGCAGGGAGATCCAAATACCTGAATGAGTCTTGCCACAGGAGCATGATTCTTTTACTTGGCATGATGCAGTCCCCTGGATCGGGAACTGCCTTGGTGACCTAACGGTCCCGAATACTTGCGGGTTATTCAGGCACGGAACGACTACGTAGTAGTCTCCCGGGGTTTGGATGAAAACACGGTAACATTCAAGCAGACAAGCATGCGTTTCTAAGGAACATAAGCAGGCACGTTGCTCGGACCCGAAGGTAAGCCGAGAATTGAAACCATTAAGGGACTTAGCATGCGAGGGTCTGAATATAAGCAGTATTTCAATTTCCATGTTCTAGCAAGCAATACAAGTTAGGATTATTCCCTTAGCTAGGTGCGTTAGATTTATTAGCATACAGGGGTGAATCACCTAGCGACTAGCATAAATATTCCAGATTTTATGTGTGCTGGCTAAGCAAAGACAAGTTCACCGTAGCCACCCACCTTAGCGATGATTCGCCTCGGTAGAGCGATACGTCTGAGCGAGCCTCTGAAAGCCTAAGCCGGATTCCTGTAGGGCAAGTCTGGATATCCTTTGCTTCTCTTTGAGGCAAAGCTGGTCGGGACAGCTGCACTATTGCCGTTTGAGACGGCAGTCCGCTTGAGCGAAACGGGGTGTTACACCTGGGTCCTCCCCCTTCATCCTGCAGTATACCCGACCCTCTAACATCACACATCAGTGATTTCTTCTTCTAAGAACACCCCAACATTGCACTTGAGGACACTAACCCAGGTCACTGACTACTAAGTCTCAAACCCCTTGTTGTTATTGCTGTGCTGCAACTAAAGTTGCAGTTGCACTCTCTTGCCTTGCTTCCAAACTTACTATCACCACCCATGGTCTGTTCACCTCTACAATAACACCTTATTTATGTTGCTTCCTAGCAGTGCATCAACACAGTAAGATCCCAATACCTGAATGCAACTAATAGCCCTCAACTTAAGAGCACAACACCTATCACTATATATACATAATACAACACCTATCTCACCACCACAATATAAAACTATATATATGTATATATCCATAAATATAAGTATATAATATATACATTAAATACTCTCCACTAATTGTCAATTCATCAAACACCTTGTACAAGGTCAAGATACACATAATATGTCATGATACATCCGCACTCAAAGCACCAAAACCCATAATAGCTAACAAACATCAATTATACATATCAAATTCATCATTATATAGCTAAATTAATTAGTTATAATGAAATTTGTAGAGTAACTACACTAACATGCTCAAAACCCCAAATTAAATCCCCGTATCATAGCGTATAACAAAGTATCATGACACGCTCTACTCGTATCCAATTGTGGACACATATCTAGGTCCGCACTACCAATACAAGTCTAATTAGACCTAATTGACCAAATGACAAACACTTGGTGTGCTAATCTCGGATTTTCTCCAAATTAGGCACAAAACTTAATGTAAAAGTCTCCAAATGGGTCAAATAAAGCCCAAGCTTCTCCCCATGGGTAGCTCTAATGCATGGGTGGATTATAAATGACTAATTACACTATTTTGATGCAACTAAAAAGGTTAATCTCAGATTTTACCTATTGGGAGATGAATTCCCAATGCCAAAGCCAAGGGGGACTCCAGTGACACCAACTTTAGATCTAAAACTCACTTCTCTAATGCTCTTGCTCAACACTAGCTTATAGTCTCCTTGGTGATTAAAATGAAAGGGGTTAGGGTTAATTTGGTGGAGTTTTCGTGGAGGAATGAAGGAATTTTGGGGAAGCACTAAATTAGGAAAGAAATAAAATAAAATAAATGGAGGAGAGAGAAGGAGGACCTCCTATTAGGGTCGGCCACCCCCTTTCCCTTTCTCCAAGCAATGTACAATGCCTAGAATGCCCCTTGGGGTTGTCATAAAAAAATAATTAAGGGTGAAAGCTTCTCTCCCTAATGATGGTTAAGCCTAATCCTCTAATTAGAGCACAAGGTTAACTAAATGGTCTATTTGGCTAGTCCAAAATAATTAATAAGTTGTCATGTCAAGTTGGTTAGGTCCACTAGGGTCATGACTAACAAAGTAGTCCACCTACTATATATATATATATATATATATATATATATATATATATATATATATATATATATATATATATATATATATATATATATATATATATATACATGCACATTACTTAATTAAAATAACACAATTATTCATATAAAGTACAATTGACCAAAATACTCCTTTTTCTAGAAATGTGGTGGTGACAAGTATACTCTCCTTAGAAAAAATTTTGTCCTCAAAATTTAAGGAAGGGACTAACTACAATAAGCAATCACATCAAGCAAGAAGAATTATACATCATGGCTCAAACAGATAAGGGTATCACTCGCGCATCTCGGCTTCTCTCTCCCAAGTAGACTCTCCCAGAGAGTGATGCCTCCACGCGATGCATACCAAGGAAATCGTCTGGTTCCGCAGTACCTTCTCCCTGCGATCCAGAATCTCTACCGGCTGCTCTGGGTAGCTGAGAATAGGACCCACCTCGATCTCTGAGTGATCTAATACATGGCTAGGGTCTGCCATATATCGTCTCATCTGCGACATGTGGAACACGTTGTGCACTCCCTCTAGTGCAAGCGGTAAGTCTAGTCTGTAGGCCACTACACCGACCCTCTCGAAAACACCGAAGGGTCCAAAGTACCATGGACTAAGCTTTCCGCCTCCACCAAAGCGAATCGTGCCCCGTGTCAGAGAAATCCTCAAGAACACCAGATCGCCCACCTAGCACAAAACACATCCTTAGCACTCTATCAAAAACAAGCAATCATAAATAATGCAAACAACCTATACCTCAAACTCCAAAGGTCTCCGGTGTCTATCGATCCAATGCCGCTGTCTGTCCTGCATTACCCGAAGTCTATCCCTGATAAGCTTTACCTTCTCAGCTGCATCCATGACCATCTTTGGTCCCAATAAGGCTCTCTCACCAACATTATTCCAAGATAATGGAGTACGGTATCTTCGTCCATACAATACCTCAAATGATGACATTTCAATGCTAGTCTGGTAGCTGTTGTTGTAAGAAAATACTACCAAGTGAAGGTGGTCCTCCCAAGAGCCTCTAAAATCTAAAACACAGGTGCATAGAATATTCTCGAGAGTCTGGATAGTCCTCTCCGACTGCCCGTCTGTATGAGGGTGATATGCAGTACTAAACTTGAGCTCGGTGCCCAAGCTAGCCTGCAAACTCCTTCAGAAGTGGGATGTAAAAAGAATATCCCGATCTAAGACTATGCTTATAGGAACTCCATGTAATCTAACTATCTACCTCGCATACATCTTCACGAGCTTCTTCGTAGACATACCCACTTTAAATGTCAAGAAGTAGGTCGACTTGGTCAACCTGTCTACGATGACCCAAATCGCATCATTCCCTCCTGGAGAACGCGGAAGCCCTGATACAAAATCCATCGTCACATACTCCCACTTCTACTCTGGAATAGGTAAAGGCTGAAGCAATCCACCTGGCCTCTGTCTCTCCGCCTTTACCTGCAGACATACCAATCATCTGGATACGAAGCTCGCCACCTCCCGCTTCATACCATACCACCAAACATGCTCTCATGTCTCTATACATCATGTTGGCACCTGGATGCATAGAGTACTAAAATCGATGTGCCTCTTGAAGAACCTCCTCATGCAACGCTCCACTCGGCACACACAACCTGGTACCGTGCCACAATGATCCATCCTCTGCAATACTGAAGTCCTCTGCCAATCCCATCCGGGCCTGCTCCCTAATGCTCATCAGAGACTCATCCTCGAACTGTGCGACTCTGATCCAGTCTATCAACTCTGACTGTACCCGAGTCCCCATATATGTGTCACAACTCCAGGAACTAGCACCTATATACCCAAGCTATCAAGATCGGCCAATAAATGTCTGTCCCTTGTCAAGTACATAGCCACTTGATACATACTCAAGGCATCAACGACTACGTTGGCCTTTCCTGGATGGTATTGCAAAAAAATATCGAAGTCCTTCATCAACTCCAACCATCGCCGCTGCCTCATGTTGAGCTATTTCTGTATAAACACATACTTCAAGCTCTTGTGGTCTATAAAGATCTCCACACGCTCTCCGTACATGTTACGTCCTAATTCCGTAAAATCGATAGTCGTCCCCCGGGCGTGATACCGTGCGTGCCTAGGTTACGCAACACACAAGGCCAAGGTATTTTATATAACAAGCACATATTCAGATTAAGCATATAATTGAACACAATATTAAAACATGGAAAAGTTCTCTTTATTGATAATGAACATATTTTATAAACTCTTGAACGAGTCGGATAATTGGCGTACGGCTTACAAAAGTGGACGCAAAATAAGATAACATTCATGTATATTACATCATTTTATTAAAACTTTAAAGCTACAGACACCTTCGGGCGAAGCTATCGCCTTTCCTCGGAGCTATATAAGTTACGTGCACGAGCTCCTGGAACTTTTAAAACGTACTTCAAGGGCACGAACTGGACGTGCCAGTGGGTGGACTGGATTGAGAAGTCACTTTAGCTTCTTGCAGGATCGGTAAAACCCCAGATCCTAAAAACCGTATTAATCTTTTTTTTAATTAATTATTAATTTAAATGTAGTAATTAGTGGCTAATTAGGAGAAATAGATTTTATTTAATAATTTTTATTTTAGGTGTTGGTGCATTTAGGGGATTTATGGAGCTAGTATAAATTTTTTTTAATTTATTTCATGTAGGAAACCCTTTGGACAGTTGCTAGCTTAATGGTATGCATTAATACAAATTCTAGATTTTTTTAGGGGTATATATATATATACATATATATATATATATATATATACATATATACATATATATATATAAATTTTTAAATGAAAAAGAATAAAAGAGAAGAAAAATAAACATCAATAACTAAACCCTAAGGGTCTCCCCGCAAAAAAGCCCTAAACTAAGAAAACTACAACAGCAGCAACGTTAGCGCCCCCCCCCCCCAACCCGCGCGTGAAGACCCCGGCCTCTCTCTATCTCTCCTATATATATATATATATATGTATACAATCTCATTCGATCAAAAAAAAAACCTAACTCTTATCCTCCCTCTCCTCCACCCTCGACCGCGCCGCAGAGCCAGAGCCACCGCCGCACGGAGCCAACTCCGGCCGACCACGACGACCGCAATCCCGCGCGAGCACCGCACCGTGCAGAAGCTACAGCAACTTACCTCTCTTCCCACGCGGTTTTTCGTCACCTCGCTGAACCAAACTCGACCCCGTCTTCTCCGGTACGTTCACCACTTAACCCTCTCCAATATCTGTATGATAGTTGACCTCTAACAGCGCGTAACCTGGGCGAAAATAGCGTAATGTAATTCGATCAACCTAGGATTGTCAATACAAACTAACTCGGTTAATCCTTGTACCTCCTGCATCCTACGAATCTCGGAGCTAACCACACTACTCGAGATGGCAATCACCTGCTCTTCACGCACTGGTCGGATGGAATGTATTTCCTGAGCTGGACGGTTGGTGTCCTCCCTAGATAGACCTACATGTCGGTTGCAACTTCTAGGCGACTCCGGCAAAATAGTTTTGGTGGTTTTAAGGCTTCGTGTAGCTCCCTTAAGTCTGTCCCTATTTTTTCTGTTTTCCTTCCCCCCACCTTGTACTCGAGCATCCTTCCCTTTTGTCGCCTGGAATGTCATTATCTGCCCCATGTCCCTGACCGCCACTATGCCTGTCACGCCCCGCTCCTAGAATACTGGATAAATACGAGGATTGACATGGCCAACCGTACCTTTGCAGAATACCGAAGTAAGCCGCAATGTATTAAGGTTGTCTAGAAGACATATGGGTGAACTCTAGATGCTATGATGTCAGTCCTAAGGTCGAAGATTCCTACTATCTCAATCCATCAACACAAGTACAAGAGTATATCATATATGAAAGTAAAAAATGCATCCTAAATTATATACCATAAATGATCATGAAGCTAGTGAATAAAAAATGCTGTACTAGCAGAGTATAATTATACATGATCAAATATACCAGCCATAGTCTAATATATACATCATATTGACCGAAGTCAGAGAAGTGATCTCAAAATAAGGGGCTAACTCTGCCTCTTGCTAAAATACCCCAAAATGAGATAACACTACGTGGGGTGGAGGAAGGAAACCCACTCGCGAGCTTCGGTCGCTGTCCTACGAGTGCGAGCCATCTTGCTGGAAGTGCGGTTGATCCTGGTTCTCCTCGGGATAATCTGGCCATACAAAACCAGCATGGTCAGAACCCCAAGCAACAAGTACCACAAAGGAGCTTAAGGTGATAGACCAAACATATCACAACATTAGCAGAAAAGAGATAAGAATAAATGAAGGTCGAGACTTGTTCGGTACCAATGTACTGGTCTCAAAATATAATGATAGAAATGATAACAAGTGCTAAGTTGAAAGTAAGGCGACGAGCGGTAAGAGGGCATAGGAACTACTATGGATCGGGACCGCAACCCTTAAACCAAACAAGGACCAGGGTTGTAGTCCTTCACCCGAGCATGACTTTGCACTCTAACCATGCGTCGATAGAAAAAAAAACTAGAAGAGCGAGCTGTAATGAAAGTAACATCATTCATTGTACGGCCAAATAGCTCTACGACTTGCTACGATTAACTAGCTAGGGTTGTCACAGGCCTTAATTACTAAATGCATGTTTTAAGAATATTGCTACCACCGGCACTACAGTCAACCCGGATGGCCAAGGGTACGCGTGTCTAGTAAACTTAAAAGCACAATTAATATCATTACAACATAACTTGTTACTAGATTATACACAAAATGGAACTTGTAAGTGTAAAACCCCCTTTCTTTTTTAAATATTATTTTATTTGTACACAAATTGATAAATAAATAATATAAGTATTTATATATATATACATACTTGTATATATATGATCATATGTAAAAGTGTTAATAAATAAATAAGTATTATAAATAAATTGTCAATAAAAGAATTTAAATAACAAAATAATTTAATGTAGAACTTAAAATTTCGGGCAAGTAAGATAAGCTAGCTATTAGCACCCTAACCAAATATGTAAATTAAAAGTACTTAGCTAAATCATTAATAATAATAATAATAAATAATAAAAACATACAATTATAAATAAAGATTATGTAATAATTAATTATCTTTATGATAGTAGTTTATATAAACAAAAGTATTTATAGAATAATTAATGAAATATTAGAAATAATTTTAAATAAAAAGAATGTAGTTCATAAAAGGAAATAGAATAGGAAATTAAAAAAATAAGAAAAAAAGCAATTTCTCGCGAGAAATCAATTTCTCGCGAGTTGAGAAATCCAATAATACCCGAGCCCCATTCGTGGATGAAAAAAGAGTTGAAAAACTCTGATTTCAGTTGGTTCAAAACTGAAGAAATCCCCATAAAATTTTCTCAAACTAGATTCTATGTAATCTTGATACTATCCTCTTCAGGATTAATCAAATCTCGTCCAAATCCAATTATAAATCAAAGTGAAAAATGATTCAAAAATGAATGAAAATATCTCTCCTATTATAATGTGGCTTCAAAATGGCTCAAATGTGAGTCGTCTAAGCCGTCAGTAAATACTCAACCAATTAATTTTTTAAAGATAACTTACGGGAGATTAATAAAACCTTAAACAAAATTCTTTCTTATCCATCCAAACATTAAAAAAATACTAAACCAATTTACTTAACAAAAAAACTAACGGGAGAGATAATAAAATCTTAAACTAACTTCTTTCTTATCCATCCAAACCGTAAATAAATACTAAACCAATTTACTTATTAAAAAAAAACTAACGGAAGAGAAAATAAAAATTAAAACAAATTATTATTTTTAATTACTTACGGGAGATTAATAAAATCTTATACCAATTTTTTTCTTATCCATCCAAACCGTAAATAAATACTAAACCAATTTACTTAACAAAAAAAAATTAACGAGAGAGATAAATAAAACCTTAAACCAACTTCATTCTTATCCATCCAAACCGAAAATAAATACTAAACCAATTTACTTAACAAAAAAAAACTAACGAGAGAGAGAAACCTTACAGGAGATTAAATAATCTAAAATCGTAAGTAAATATAAAACCAATTTAATTTTAAAAGAAAACTTAGGGGAGATAAATAAAAACCTAAACCAACTTTCCTCTTATCCGTCCAAGTCGTAAGTAAATATTCAAAAAATTTAAAAAAACTTATATTTACAAAATAAAAAAGCCCAAGATAAATTATTTTTTATAAACAATACTTAGCATTAAATATACGTGCAACGCACGTGCACGTTACTAGTTACTAGTAGTATATAAACCAATTTAAAAACCACTATTTTTCCACCCCACAATCGTATACCCCACCAAACGCGAAACCCTAAATTTCTGAAGGTTCCCCAAAATCTCCCGCAGTTTAAAAACCACCTGCATATGCCGGAGAGTCGCCAGAGTGAGCGCAGCAACCCTAAGAAGTAATTTTCGTTCAGCCGCACAAAGCAGCCAGGTACCCATATTCATTGTCCTGTATATTCCGTTATACTCGACCGTTTCGTGATTTGTAAAGTTTTTTGGGCAGCCAACTTAACCCTCAGGAGGAAATTTTTGTTTCCTATAATTGATATGATGTATTAGTTGGTGAAAATCAGGTGCAAAAACTCAAAAAAAAAATGAATTCAAGTATGTATATATACGGCAGTTTTTATGTTTTAAAACCCCGTTTTCAAAGGCGAATAATCGCCAGAATACTAGGTAATTTAGAGAACTAATTATACAGTCCTGAAGACAACCTAAAATGATTCAAACAACCTATTGTTTGCATATAAGTGGTCATTAATTCTGTGTTAAATAATCAATTGAAAATCATGAAAAATAGTTTTCAAAATAATGAAAAATCTTGCGATATGGAGTGCGCCCCGCCAAACGGGACCATCTCGTCGCGTAACAATTACACTAAAAGGCGCGTATGGTATATCCTGACGTGTAGGTTTTTACAGAAGTTGATGTAGACATGTGTGCACGCCGGAATTGACCCGTATCAGTAAGAAGTCCCCCGTATCGACGTTTTGTTAATTTCTTCATTAGTCGCTGCATGCTCGTCGGAACGCGACGAATCTTGTGCCAACGGATCCGTGGTATCACGCTGGTTCTGTGGCCCAAGTTTTACCCAATTCCGAGACAGTGACCGGATCGTCGTTTCGTGGGCCCCATGGTCCGACTTAACGGGCGATTTTGTGATCGGCTCACCGAAATCCAAAACTTAACATACCGTTGAGTTCATATCATCGATTATGATTCATGTGACCTATAATTTATTCCATGTAGAGACCTTTACCCCTGGCACGTATTTTGAGGCAAAGTGGACCACTTGTGGACCCCGTTTTGGCCCGAAATTATCGTTTTGCCCTATGTCCAAATTGGACGAAATGATAGTATTTTCTGACTATCGCGCTTATTTCGAAAATATTGGTGATGTCTATTTCAACATCCGGAGACGCTCATTCAGAGTCCCTACCTTCCGGCTCATTGTGTTTATCGTCTGGACGTCTATACTACACTGATTGCTTGTCAGGTAAGTATACTTTGCCATGATGACTGTTTATTTATATTTTATACAACATATTGCATTTATGTTACTCATTTACTTAGTTATTTTCTATAAAAATTGCGCGTCCAAGATAGACTTGGGTGCAACGACGGATTGCGTCGTATTTATTTTATTTACTATGCATACTGACCTAGAGTTATGTGACCATCCTATAATTGTGAGGTATTCTCATATCTCCATGACCTTGACACATATTTTATACATACATGGATGTGTGATATGCGTGAGAGGGCACGTACTGTCGTATTCGACTGATCATCAGTACGAACGGGCGTGCGTCGGCTTAGTTTATATTTTGTTGTTTAGGTGCATTCATTGATTTAGTGGTGAGGAAATGGATGTATCATGTCGTGGATATGATTCGGACAGTCATTTGGGTGGGGAGGATATACATGAGTCGTTAGGGCTATTTTTACTTTTCTGTGACCGTACGCTCTGAGGGAGATGCGGGTTGACGACCATGGATTTATATGAGAGAGATTGGCCTCTGGCATCCAGGGGATGCTTTACGGTCTTTGCATATGATTAGATAGATTTTATACATGTAGACCTTTAGTCTCGGAGGAGTCTATGTCGATCCCATTTTAGCCAGATATCCCATTCGTGCAAAGGTTATCCTCAATTGCATTCACGTAGTTTGGTTAGTTTACCCAGTACATATATTTATATTCAGTTTATGATTGCTATGGTTTTATGTATCTTGTTATATCCCTCTAAGAATTTGGTCCCTTTCCAGTTATAGACGATCATGATTATTCGCAAGGGAACGGACCGGGACCTGACGCTTCATTTTTTTGTCGAGGAGGTCTAACCTTCCGAGCATCCATGATTATCTCTTAGTTGATGGACTTATTAGTTGATACTCTTTTTATTTAGCATTTTATTTTATATTATAGTTTCGTCCTCCTCTATCATTTTAGTTTGGATATAGTAGATTGGTAGTGAATTTGTCTCCACCCGACTATCATTTTGGATTATTTGAAATTGTTCATTGTGGTCTATTTGACTTAATTTATTTTCTTATTTATTGACTTGTTTTGTGGATGAGATTAGTGTTGCTTGTGACTTGTGACAATATATACCACTTGTGAATTACTATTCATATACAGCGTACATATGTGTTATAGTTTCCATATATTGGAGTTAACATATACATACGGCTGGCATGCTTACGTATTCCTAGTCCTACGTATTTTGGGACTGGAATATGTCATATTTTTGTGGTGGCCCATGCAGGTCGAGAGCATAATATCTCGGTTACGTTACTGTACTGAGCAAGTCTGCGAATAGGATTAGAGTTTAGGATCTCATCCACTTATTTTAATTACCTCCCTTGATTTTGTCTCAAATTCTCATTTGACTACTTGAATTGCATCTTGCTTGATCCTTTCACAACATAAATCTTTTCTTTTCTTTCGTGCTTGATAGAGGTTAGGAAGATGACTAGTTCTAGGTATATATGTCCATAGGTCAATTATTCTATTAGTTGGGTTCTTGTAAGTTGGGTAGCATATTTCACAACCTAGCATTCCATTGTCCTTATGATCCATTAATGAGGTATAATTGAATGACACTAAATATATGCTAGTGTGAGAAGATTGTATTTACCTAGATAGTTGAGTTTTAGAGGTCCATAACCCTAATTGGTCAACCATAGACTTAGATAAGAAGTGAGTATGGCAACTGTAGGGGCACAAACACCGGACGAGTCTTAGATTCTTGATGAACTTGAACTATTTGTACTACCATTCATCATAATCTCACGTACTTATATCTTGGACCATCTTTACTTATGCCGCTATTACAGCCTAGTTTTGCAAGATTATTCTTTTATCGAACTTGTTCATGACAAATATATTATTGGGGGCCCACACTAATACATTGTCTAATTAGAATCGGTGTATTATGGTCTGATCAACCTTAGTGCACTTGGTTCGCTCTTCGTGTGACTAATTTACGTGGATTGAGATATGGTTGACTTAACTTATTAGACGAACATACTTGCCCTCTAGATAGGTCAGAGCATATCGTATCGGTTACGTAACTATATTGATACGAGCCTACGAAAAGGAATAGACCAAGATAGGATCTTAATCCACAACCGATTTAACAAAATTCCTCTTTGAATTAGATTCTCTCCATTAGCCTTCGCAATTGTACTCATTCATTCCCCTTGACATCACTATCATTATTTTTGTCTTTCCCTATTTCGAAAATATAAACGCTCCCTATTTCGAAAATATAAACGCTCATGCCTGATGGAAGTGTGATATATGGATAGTACTAGATATATACCCTATTATAACACAAAAGTTTAGGAGTGTATATCAATGTAGAATTGAATATATATATATATTGGTATAACAACTATAAGGATATATTTATATTTTAACTAGATGACATATCCGTGAAACTAGTAAGTGACACGAGTAGCAGTAGTAGTGTTCTCTTTCCTATCAACACCTCGTCCCCTTGGGTTACTCATCTCTTCTATCATATCATTCGTATCCTCAATTCCTTATGCAAGTTCTTCTTGTACTGAAATTTATTCATGCCATATTACCTTACTTAGAGCAGGCCATACTGACCCTTAGAATTTAATGCATGATTTATATTTTTCTCTTTTCGAGTTTGGGTAGGATGTAAAACCCCCTTTCTTTTTTTAATATTATTTTATTTATACAAAAATAGATAAATAAATAATATAAGTATTTATATATATACATACTTGTATATATATGATCATATGTAAAAGTGTTAATAAATAAATAAGTATTATAAATAAATTATCAATAAAATAATTTAAATAACAAAATAATTTAATGTAGAACTTAAAATTCTAGGCAAGTAAGATAAGCTAGCTATTAGCAGCCTAACCAAATATGTAAATTAAAAGTACTTAGCTACATCATTAATAATAAAAAATAATAATAAAAACATACAATTAATAAATAAAGATTATGTAATAATTAATTATATTTATGTTAGTAGTTTATATAAACAAAAATATTTATAGAATAATTAATAAAATATTAGAAATAATTTTAAATAAAAAGAATGAAGTTCATAAAAGGAAATAGAAAAGAAAAAGAAATAGAAAAGGAAAAGAAAAAGAAAAAGGAAAAGAAAAAGAATAAGGAAAAAAAATTCTCGCGAGTTGAGAAACCCAATAATACTCGAGCCCTATCTGCGGACGAAAAACAGAGTTGAAAAACTCTGATTTCAGTCGGTTCAAAACTGAACAAATCCCCATCAAATTTTCTCAAACTAGATTCTATGTAATCTTGATACTATCCTCTTCCGGATTAAATCAAATCTCGTCCAAATCCAAATGTAAATCGAAGTAAAAAATGATTCAAAAACGAATGAAAATATAGTATATAAACCAATTTTGAAACCACTATTTTTCTACCACACAGTCGTATAGTCCACCAAACGCAAAACAGTAAAATTTTGAAAAATCCCCGAAGTCCCCTGCACCTAGAAAACCACCTGCATATGCCGGAGAGTCGCTAGTGTGAGCGCATCAACCCTGAGAAGTGATTTTCGTTCAGTCCAACAAAGCAGCCAGGTACCCCTGTTCATCGTCCTGTATCTTCCGTTATACTCGACCGCTTCATGATCCTTAAAGTTTTTTGGGCAGCCTCCTTAACCTTATCTAGGAAATTTTGGTTTCTTGTAATTGATATGATCTATTAGTTGGTAAAAGTTAGGTATAAAAAATCGAAAAAAAACTGATTTCAAGTATGTATATATACGACGGTTTTTATGTTTTAAAACCTCATTTTCAAAGGCGAATAATCGCCAGAATACTAGGTAATTTAGAGAACTAATTATACAGTCCTGAAGATAACCTAAATGGCTTCAAAAAAACATATTATTTGCATATAATTGGTCATTAATTATGTGTTAATAATCAGTTGAAAATCATGAAAAACATTTTGCAAAACAAAAAAAAATCTTACGATACCGAGTGCGTCCCGCCAAACGGGACCACATCGTTACGTACCAATTATACCAAAAGACGCGTATGATATATCCTAACGTATGGACTTTCGTGAAAGTTGATGTGGACGTGTGTGCACGCCAAAATTAACCCGTATAAGTCAAAAGTCCCCCCTTATCGACGTTTTGCAAATTTCTCCATTAGTTTGTGCACGCTCGTCAGAACGTGATAAAACTTGTGCCAACAGATCCGTGGTATCACGCTGGTCCTGTGGCCCAAGTTTCATCCAATTCTGAGACAATGACCGGATCGCCGTTTGCTCATTGTGCTTGTCGTTTGGACTTCTATACTACAGTGATTACTTGTCAGGCAAGTATTCCTTGCCATGATGACTGTTTATTTATATTTTGTACAGCATGTTGTATTTATGTTACTTATTTACTTAGTTATTTTCTATAAAAACTGCGTGTCCAAGATAGACTTGGGTACAACAATGGATTGCGTCGTCTTTATTTTATTTACTATGCATTGTAAACCCCCTGAAATTTTGATAAGGATATTTTGGTAATTTTGTTTTAATTATAAATTATTAAAATAATTTCTAGAATTTAGAAATCCTTTAGTGTAGTCTTAATGCCAGGAATACAACACTATTTCATGTAGTAATCACATTGGAGTGTAACCCCCCCAAGCCAAACTATTCGGCCACACACCCTCTCCAAACTGAATCCCTCTCTTCTTCTCTCTCTCCTCTTCCTCTCTCCCTTACGGTTCACTCCTCTTCCACCTCCTTGGAGCAAGAATGGCCAAGTGGTGGTGCAACCCCTTCATGAAGTCAAAAATATCGCCGAAGTTCCACCGAACTTCCTACAACCTCAACTAAGTTCATAAGTATTACCCTCATCCCTCCTACATCCATTCTTGATTTCTTTTAAGTTATTTCATTAGTGTAAGGCATACTTATCTCCATGCTTTGATAAAATATACTCCTTGTTAACTAGTGCATGCATATTTTTTTATGAGTTGTAGCAATATAGTGTTTTTAATTTTAGAATTTTATGGTTAATTATTTCAGAATTATAATTATAATTTCAGAATATATACATATTAAAATATATATTTTGTGGGTTAAAAGTATAGAGAATGGATGAGAGTTGCATGGATAGTAATAGTTTAATTGTAGGAATGTTGTATTGATATTATATTATTGAAAAAGAGTTTTTTTTACCATTATAAAATAAATTCCAGAATTATATGTGTATTAATCAGAATATTATACATATACAAATGTATATTTTAGTGTTTTAAAGTATAAATAATTGATAGGTAAGTTGTATGGATAATATTGGTAAACTAGTGTACATGTTATATTATTTTACTATGAAAAAGGTGTTGTTCATTATATTTAAATTAATTTTAAAATATTATTATTATAAATTAGAATTATATATGTATTAAAATATATATTTGGAGATTTAGTTGATGAACTAAAGAAGGGTAGAGTGCATGCATGGTAGTGATGACTATGTGTAGTTTATTACATGCACATAACCTTGAATATATATAAAGGTATGCATGAATTTTTATTAATAAATAAAATAAATTTTAGAATATTAATCCTATTTATTTTTGTATTTTAAGATGTTAATTAGTGAAATAAAATAATTTCATGCATGCTGAATTAGTCGGTTAGCGTTGTATAGCGTTTTGCGACATTGAACACTACCTACGTACGTGTAGGAATACATTGTTTAATCACACGTAAAAGCCTATACATACACGTGGTATATCAATGTACGAGACCCTTACAATATTTTAAACAATAGTATGATACGTGGTTGTTGGCACATTATCTAAAGTTGTGCGCCTGTTAGAATTATTGGCACGAACGTTGCTACTATGTTGATGTGTGTATATCGACTCTATAATTTTACATAAAGTAGATAATGGTAGAATTAGAATTAATTTAAGTAATGGTGGCAGGGCACATGGGTGTCGCAACACCATCGGACGTGAACTTTGGATCTGCTACCATGCAGTATCAGGCAGCAGACAAGTGTACCTTGCCTTGGTCTCAGTAAATTATGCTTAATTTTAACTGCAGTTTATAGTTTATATTTTAATACATGTACTCAATTGTGACCCTAGGACCATGATGATACTTTGCGTTTGAATCATATTCGGGTGCCGACTTCCGTGTGTGGAGTCGGGTATCGTTAGATTGCATTGTCATCGTATACCGTATACATGCAACACTTGCACTAATTACCTTAGGATACTATACACGACTCCCATGTACAGAAGAATCACTTGAGATATTCGAGGATTCTGACTTCTGTTTTAGGACAGGACTTGGGACATGTGCTAGTTGACATGATGTTATTTACACCGGGACTTGAGACATAGATAGTGATTGTCTTGCGTTTCGTGACATGAGACGTTAGTTACATGGGGTTGGGGAGAACTTACCGCACCGCTGGACTACCAAACTCTAGTAGTATTATAGTACTGCATGTACCTTGACGGGGCTTGTACGTATCTACTACTATTATTACTACTATCACTAGTACCCCTAGTATATGTATGAAACCCGGTGGTTTAGCGGACGAGTACGTTCTCATTTGTATTACACTTATATGGATTATGTTAGATACCCTGAGCACTCTTATTTTATTTACTGTACTTTGGCTTGAATTATTCTTGTAACTTACTATGTCCCCTGAGGACCTGGATCCGGATTATGTTCCCATGTATAGCAGAGGAGGATTACCCCGAGGTGTACAGGACAGGAGCTGACGTTGGAGCGGTACTGGCACCAGATGACGAGGTTGTGCCAGAGGATTTCTCCTAAGTACTCAGTTACTTAGTTTTTTATGCTTAGTGTTATTTCATATTTGGACTTGGACTTATGGACATATGTTTTTGGTGATATTCTCTTTTCTTTATTGTGACGGGTTGTTCCCCGAGACACTATGTGGATGAGATTAGAATTATACTGTGATAGATGGTGTAGACTTGTACGTATATTTATTACAGATTAAGTGCACTCTAACGGGTCCATTATTGCCCATTGGAGTTGTGCTGCTGGCCATTACCACGTGGCTAGTCCCTCAGTATTTTGGGACTGAGACGTAACATGATTTTTGTGGTGGCTCATATAGGTCTTCAATATATTACTTCGGATTCTAATTACAGAACCGACCAATCCTGCAAATTAGGATAGAATAAATTATAGGATCTCATCCACTTGTTGACATGTTCTTGACCTCTATATCGAATTCAAAATAATTTTTTGACTTGCATCATGCCTTGATTCCTACTCTCATAGTTTACTTTATGTACAGGATAATGGATCCACGAACTAGTGATGATACTACCCTAAGAACCCCATAGGGTGCGGTAATTACTTATGACGATGGGGTGACACCATTGGGTGGAGATCCATTCACTCAACAAAGTAAAGCGACTGATCAAGACGCCTCAAGGTTCTGGCGAGACAAAATTCCACCACCACCGAAATTCACTCCACCGATGCTAGCTTTTCTGCCAAGGCAGCTTATGGACGGACAACATCTATTTCAGATGTTCTATGTAATGATGCAAGCTCAACAGCAGATTTAGCAAGAGGCTCAACAACACCAGGCAGAGAACCTGAGGAATAATATAGTGACCACACTGGAGCAGGCGACCCCACCAGCTAGACGACCATCGGCAGGATCTATCACTAATTTTTGTCAGTTGAAGCCACGTACCTTTTCAGGCAAGGAGGAGCCCAGCTGAAGTTCATGAGTAGCTCATAAACACCCAACTTCAATTGGAAGCAGCTGAGCTTCCTAGAGAGCGTTGGATGATTGCTGTCAAGATATAGTTGGCAGGCAATGCACATCATTGGTGGCTATCCGAGGAGAGTCGGCTAGGCTCAGACCGAGTCACTTGGGAGAAATTCTCTAGACTCTTCCAGGAGATGTACATTTCAGCCATTGCCAGAGCAGAACTTAGGGATAAGTTCAACTGCCTCACTCAAGGCAACATGACAGTAAACGTGTATAATGCGGAGTTTATCCATTTGAGTCATTTTGCCCCTACTCTGATTCATAGAAAAGAGGAGAAGGCGGAGAAGTTCTTTGATGGACTTAGCTTTGAGCTACAGAGATTGATTGGCTCCGTTGCACCTACTTCATACACTGACGTCATTGCAGCAGTGCGGCGCATGGAGGGCGTCAACCGGAGAGAGTCCAGCCAGAAACGGTCACAACCACTAGCAGCAGCCAGAGTACCCCAAGGAGGAGCTATAAAGAGACCTCACATGCACCAGCCACCTAGAGCAGCCTTGCAGGCATCGCCAATATGTCAATATTGTGGTAAGCGAGATCATATTTAGAGCGAGTGCAAACGCAAGTTGGGACTATGCTTAGTTTGCGAATTAGGACGGCATTCAGCACGTGACTGTACGAGGACACCTATGATTCACCGACCAGCCTTACCAGCACCAAGACCCGCCCAACAGCCACTTAGGCCAGCTTATCTAGCACTAGGAGTACCACAGACGGGAGCGGGAGGAGTCAGACCACCTGCTCCAGGTGGATATCAGCCGAGGCCACCTTTGGAACCATATGAAGCACTATTCCAGCAGGCTCGACAACAGAGGGGACCAGCCCAGGCACGAGGACAGGCTTTCGCCATGACTATTGAGGAGGCAGCTACTACAGGAGAGGTCATCGCAGGTACCATATTAGTAGCTTCATTACCTGCTATAGCATTATTCGATTCAGGAGCATCGTATTCTTTTATAGCTGCTAGTTTCGTAGCCACACATAGAGTAGCTACCGTACCCCTTCCGAAGACTATAAAAATTCTTACGGGAGGCAGAATTATCCTAGTTAGTGATATTTGTAGATCTTGTTCGGTAGTAGTCTGTGGGCGAGAGATGTGAGCTCAATTTTTGATCTTTTCCATGCCAGATTACGATGTTGTACTTGTTATGGACTGGATGAGTCAGTACCATGCGACTCTATATTGCCCGCGTAGACGGGTTATATTTATACCGCCTGGTCATCCGAAGTTTGAGTTTCTTTGGAGAGCCAAAGAGCAAGGTGTTCAGCCTACACTTAAGGCACTCTCTGCAGAAGGGGAGCCCGAGTACCCAAGAGTTGTAGCAGAATTTGTAGATGTATTTCCCGATGATCTTCCAGGCTTACCACCTGATCGGAAAATAGAATTCACCATAGACTTGACTCCAAGAGCAGAGCCTATCACTTCATCAGTGTACATATTAGCACCTAAGGAGTTAGTGGAATTGAAGAAGCAACTTGATAATCTTCTAGGGTTTTACTCGGTCCAGTATTTCACCATGGGGAGCACCCATATTATTTATGCCGAAGAAGGATGGAACGGTATGCCTGTGTATTGACTACAGGACACTAAACGCCTTAACCGTCAAGAACAGGTATCCCCTGCCATGAATTGATGATCTATTCGATCAGTTGAGTGGTGACCGTATATTCTCAAAGGTCGACCTCAGATCCGACTACCATCAGATTATAGTACGGAAGGAAGATATATCGAAGACAGCCTTCAGGACCAAGTACGGACACTATGAGTTCTTAGTTATGTCATTTGGTTTAACCAACGTGCCAGCTGTGTTTATGAGTTTGATGAACAGAGTCTTCCATCAGTACTTGGACAAGTTCGTGGTTGTGTTTATTGATGACATCTTGGTATACTCCAAGAGCCACGAAGAGCACGAGGAGCATCTCAGAATCGTGCTGGAGACGCTGAGACAGGAGAGGCTGTACGCCAAGCTCAGCAAATATGAGTTTTGTCTGGATAGGGTGCCTTTTCTGGGACATATCATCTCGGGAGAAGGACTTTCAATTGATCCAAAAAAGGTTGCTGCAATAGAAACTTGGCCCACACCTACATCAGTTGCGGAGGTGAGAAGTTTTCTCGGACTTGCTGGATATTATTGGAGGTTCGTGGAGAACTTCTCAATGATTGCAGAGCCTATGATGTGGTTGACGCGTAAGGACCAGGAGTTTGCATGGACAGAGGATTGCCAGAAGGCCTTTGAGAAGCTGAAGAAGCGGTTAACGACAGCACCGGTCTTGACTCTTCCTTCAGGATCGGAAGGATACGTAGTTTATAGTGATGCGTCAGGCAGTGGACTGGGATGCATTTTGATGCATCATGGAAAAGTTATCACTTATGCATCGAGGAAGTTGAAGGTTCATGAGAAGAACTACCCGACGTACGATCTCGAGCTAGCTACAGTAATATTTGCATTAAAGATATGGAGGCACTATCTTTACGGAGAGAGGGTGAAAATTTTTACTGATCACAAGAGTCTGAAGTATGTTTATACTCAGAAAGAGCTCAACATGAGGCAGATGCATTGGTTAGAGTTGATGGTTGATTTTGATATAGATTTGCAGTACCATCCGGGCAAGGCGAACGTCGTAACAAACGCACTCAGCAGAATGCCCACAGCTTATTTCTCGACGACGCAGCCCCAGCTATTAGAGGACCTACAGCAGCTCGGGGTAGAGGTTATTTTTGCCAGGGCAGAATGGGAAGTTGGCTAATCTTGAGGTTAAGTCATCACTAGTGGAGAGGATTAAGACGACATTGCCTACAGATGCTAGGTTCCGGAGACTTAAAGAGAAGACGAAAGTCGGCATGCAGACGGGACTTTGGATCCATGAGGATGGGACATTAAGGTATAAAAATTGCCTATATATTCCGAATGGGGAGTTAAGACATGAGTTGATGTCTGAAGCACATAGCTCCATGTACTATATTCATCCGGGAGGTACGAAGATGTACCGAGATTTAAGACAGTACTATTGGTGGCATGGGACGAAGAGAGATATTGCACAGTTTGTGGCAAAATGTTTAGTCTGTAAGCAGGTTAAGGTCGACCATCAGAGAACCGCTGGTATGTTACAGCCACTTTCCATACCCGAATAGAAGTAGGAACATATCACTATGGATTTTGTTACAGGATTTTCAAGAAGCCCCAGTGGGAAGGATGCAGTTTGGGTTATTGTGGATTAACTCACCAAATCGGCATATTTCTTGCCGTTCAAAGTTGGACAGTCCACAGAGATTCTAGCCGACATATATATACGACAGATCGTAAGGTTACATGGAGTACCGGTTAGTATTGTGTTGGATCGTGACTCAAGATTTATGTCCCATTTTTGGCGGAGCATGCAGGAGAGTCTTGGCACCCGACTCAAGTTCAATACCGCTTACCATCCACAGACAGACGGTCAGTCAGAGTGCACGATTCAGATCCTAGAGGATATGCTGAGGTCGTGTAAGTTAGATTTCGGAGGGTCTTGGAAAGACCATTTGCACTTGGTGGAGTTCTCTTACAATAACAGCTACCAGGCGAGCATCCAGATGGCACCTTTTGAGGCGTTGTACGGCAGGAAGTGCAGGTCATCGATATATTGGAGTAATATTGGCGAGCATCAGATACTCGGTCCGGAGTTAGTGATGTAGACAGTTGAGAAGGTGAAGCAAATGTAGAGTCATCTTCGTGCAGCTCAGGACAGACAAAAGCATTGGGTTGACACACACCGCCGACCTTTAGAGTTCAAGAAAGACGAACATGTATTCTTGAGGATCTCACCTACTCGAGATACTATTCGATTCGGGAGCAGAGGCAAGCTGAGCCCAAGGTATATTGGGCCATTTGATATTTTGGAACGTATTGGTGAGGTGGCGTACCGTCTTACATTACTCCCATCTCTAGAGGGAGTGCATGATGTATTCCATGTCTCATAGCTAAGAAAGTACGTAACTGACCCAAGTCACATAGTCGATCATTCTGAGATAGTAGTGGGACCGAGCTTGAGGTATGAGGAGCAGCCAGTTGGGATACTGGATACTAGTGAGAAGACGTTGCGGGGTCAGACAATCAGACTGGTTCGGGTAGCTTGGAAACATCACTCCCCAGGCGAATCCACTTGGGAGCGAGAGGATGTCGTACGCCAGCGTTATCCTCACTTATTCGAGGATGCGGGTATGACCTAAGAACTACCCTTAGATTACCATGCCTTTATAAAATTCCTAAGTGGTTTAAATTCTAATTGCAAGGACGCAATTCTTTTAAGGAGGGTAGATTGTAAACCCCTTAAAATTTTGATAAGGATATTTTGGTAATTTTATTTTAATTATAAATTATTAAAATAATTTCTAGAATTTAGAAACCCTTTAGTGTAGTCTTAATGCTAGGAATACAATACTAGCTTTTTTTCAACCAACTTTGCATAATAGGCTCAGTCGAGTCAAATTAGGCTCATGACACGTATGTCACTCATAATTTTATAAACCTACACTTCGTTTTGGTCGCATAACAATCGCGACGCTTTTTGACTCAAAATATTACACTTTGACACTTTTCCGTTGTGGTCAATTTAGACGAGCAACATGAACCCAAATTTCGACACGGACTTTTATAACTCCTAGCCTAATATGACCAACGATGCACATGATATTGGTGTCACATTTATTTGAGCCCGTAAGCTCCAAAAATAATACAGAATATCGTGCATTTTAATTAGTCAAAAATGAACCTTTTTTATTAATTGTACCTGACCGAGCCCAAATCCCCAACTTAAACCCTCAAACTAACTTGAATAACTCATACACAACATCACACACCTATCCCTCATCTTTCTACACACCAAACACAATTTTTTTTCCACACCAATTATATTTTTACCTCATTTAAATTTAAATTCAGCTTTTACCCAAAATAGCATGAACTTTGGACTATGTTAACTTAAATTGAACCATGCGTGCATATATGGAGGAGGAGGGGAACCAACCCACAGCCAATACATGGGGTAGAGTCTCTATGTAACATATCCTAGTGACCTTTGGTCTTAGCAAGTAACCCCAATCTTTTACCTTTCACCTCTCATCCATTATTTCATGTAGTAATCACATTGGAGTGTAACCCCCCAAGCCAAACCATTCGGTCACACACCCTCTCCAAACCGAATCCCTCTCTTCTTTTTCCTTTCTCTCTCCCTCACGTTTCACTCCTCTTCCACCTCCTTGGAGCAAGAATGGCCAAGTGGTGGTGCAACCCCTTCTTAAAGTCGAAAATATCGCTAGAGTTCTACCGAACTCCCTACAACCTCAACTAAGTACATAGGTATCACCCTCATCCCTCCTACATCTATTCTTGATTTCCTTTAAGTTATTTTATTAGAGTAAGGTATACTTATCTCCATGCTTTGATAAAATATACTACTTGTTAACTAGTGCATGCATATTTTTTTTATGAGTTATTGCAATATAGTATTTTTAATTTTGATAAAATATACTACTTGTTAACTAGTGCATGCATATTTTTTTATGAGGTATTGCAATATAGTATTTTTAATTTCAGAATTTTAAGGTTAATTATTTCAGAATTATAATCATAATTTCAGAATATATACATATTAAAATATGTATTTTGTGGGTTAAAAGTATAGAGAATGGATGAGAGTTGCATGGATAGTAATAGTGTAATTGTAGGAATGTTGTATTGATATTATATTATTAAAAAAGATTTTTTTTACCATTATAAAATAAATTTCAGAATTATATGTGTATTAATCATAATATTATATGTATTAAAATGTGTATTTTAGTGTTTTAAAGTATGAATAATTGATAGGTATGTTGTATGAATAATATTGGTAAACTAGTGTACATGTTATATTATTTTACTATGAAAAGGTGTTGTTCATTATATTTAAATTAATTTCAGAATATTTTTATTAAAAACCATAATTATATATGTATTAAAATATATATTTGGAGATTTAGTTGATGAACTAAAGAAGGGTAGAGTGCATGCATGGTAGTGATGACTATGTGTAGTTTATTACATGCACATAAGCTTGAATATATATAAAGGTGTGTATGAATTTTTATTAATAAATAAAATAAATTTTAGAATATTAATTATATTTATTTTCGTATTTTAAGGTGTTAATTAGTGAAATAAAATGATTTTTTGCATTCTGAATTAGCCGGTTAGCGTTGTATAGCATTTTGCGACAATGAACACTACCTACGTACGTGTAGGAATACGTTGTTTAATCACATGTAAAAGCCTATACGTACGTGTGGTATGTCAATGTACAAGGCCCTTACAATATTTTAAACAATAATATGATACGTGGTTGTTGGCACATTAACTAAAGCTGTGCGACTGTTGGAATTATTGGTACGAACGTAGCTACTATGTTGATGTGTGTATATCGACTCTATAATTTTACATAAAGTAGATAATGGTAGAATTAGAATTAATTTAAGTAATGGTGGCAGGGCACGTGGGTGTCGCAGCACCATCAGACGTGAACTTTGGATCTGCTACAACGCAACATCAGGCAGCAGAAAAGTGTATCTTGCCTTTGTCTTAGTAAATTGTGCTTAATTTTAACTATAGTTTATATTTTAATACATGTACTCAATTGTGACTCTAGGACCGTGACGATACTTTGCGTCTGAATCATATTCGGGTGCCGACTTCCGTGCACAGAGTCAGATATCGTTAGATTGCATTGTCATCGTATACCGTATATGTGCAACACTTGCACTAATTACCTTAGGACACTATACACGACTCTCATGTACAGAAGCCTCACTTGAGATATTCGAGGATTTCGACTTCTATTTTAGGACAGGACTTGGGACATGTGCTAGTTTACATGATGTTATTTACACCTAGACTTGAGACATAGATAGTGATTGTCTTGCGTTTCGTGACATGAGACGTTAGTTACATGGGGTTGGGGAGAACTTACCGTACCGCTGGACTACCAAACTCTACTAGTATTATAGTACTGCATGTACCTTGACGGGCTTGTACGTATCTACTACTATTATTACTACTATCACTAGTACCCCTAGTATACGTATGAAACCCGGTGGTTTAGCGGACGAGTACGTTCTCATTTGTATTACACTTATATTGATTATGTTAGATACCCTGAGCACACTTATTTTATTTACTGTACTTTGGTTTGAATTATTCTTGTACCTTGTTATGTCCCCTGAGGACCTGGATCAGGATTATGTCCCCATGTATAGCAGAGGAGGATTATCCCAAGGTTTACAGGATAGAAGCTGACGTTGGAGCGGTAATGACACCAGAGGACGAGGTTGTGCCAGAGGATTTCTCTTAAGTAATTAGTTACTTAGTTTTTTATGCTTAGTGTTATTTTATATTTGGACTTGGACTTATGGATATATGTTTTTGGTGATACTCTCTTTTCTTTATTGTGACGGGTTGTTCCCGAGACACTACTTAATTGGACTTGATGATAGATTATATTTTGTTATCTATTATCTTGACTGGTCTATCATATTATATTATAATTTCTTTTGTGGATGAGATTAAAATTATACTGTGATAGGTGGTGTAGACTTGTATTTATATTTATTACAGCTTAAGTGCACTCTAACGGGTCCATTAAATTAGGTTTTTCCATTGGAGTTGTGTTGTTGGCCATTACCACGTGGCTAGTCCCTCGGTATTTTGGGACTGGAACGTGACATGCATACTGACCTAGAGTTATGTGACCACCCTATAATTGTGAGGTATTCTCATATCTCTATGACCTTGACACGTACTTTGTACATACATGGATGTGTGATACGCGTAAGAGGGCACGTACTGCCGTATTCGACTGATCATCAGTACGAACGACCGTATGTCGGCTTAGTTCATATTTGTTATTTAGGTGCATTCATTGACTTAGTAGTGAGAAAATGGACGTATCATGTCGTGGATACGATCTGGACAGTCGTTTGGGTGGGGAGGATATACAAGAGTCGTTTGGGCTATTTTGCACTTTTCTGTGACCGTACACTCTGAGGAATATGCGGGTTGACGACCATGGATTTATATGAGAGAGATTGGCCTCTAGCATCCAGGGGATGCTTTGCGGTCTGTGCATATGATTGAATAGATTATGTACATGTAGACCTCTAGTCTCGGAGGAGTCTATGTCGATCCATTTTAACCAGACAGCACATCCTCAATTGTATTCACGTAGCTTGGTTAGTTTACCCAGTATATATGTTTATATTCAGTTTATGAATGGCATGCTTCTATGTATCTTGTTACGTCCCTCTGAGAACCTGGTCCCTTTCCAGGTATAGACGATTAGGATTATCTGCAAGAGTATGGACCGGGACCTGACGCTTCATTTTTTGTCGATGAGATCTTACCTTCCGAGCATCCATGATTATATCTTAGTTGATGGACTTATTAGTTGCTACTCTCTTTATTTAGCATTTTATTTTATATTAGAGTTTCGTCCTCCTCTATCATTTTAGTTTGGATATAGTAGATTGGCAGTGGATTTGTCTCCACCCGACTATCATTTTGGATTATTTGGACTTGTTCATTATGATCTATTTGACTTAGTTTATTTCCTTATTTATTGACTTATTTTGTGGATTTGATTAGTATTGCCTGTGACTTATGATAATACATACCACTTATGAATTACTTTTATATACATCGTACGTATGTGTTATAGTTTTCATATATTGGAGTTGTCATATACATACGGTTGGCATGCTTACATATTCCTAATCCTACGTATTTTGGGACTGGGGCGTGACAGTAAGCATAAACTTAAACTTTTGATCATAAACTTGCTTTATAAACATAAAATTGTCGTGTAACATAAACTTGTATATAAACTTGTCTTGTAAGTGCCGCAGCATGCGTAAACTTGGTCAGTCATGGAGCCCTTGCCTAGCAGGGTTGGTCCATGCTGAATGGGGCCCTTAGAGTTCGGGGTAGCCGTTAGCGCAATACTCTTCCCTCCCAATTATCTAGGTAAATCTTATCTTGTTTGATCATTACTAAATTATTTCAAGTTTTCAAGTCGTGGACACTTGAGAACTCCTTAGAATGGCGAGTCACGAGGATGAGCTTTTCACGAGTTATCGTATTCGCGACACACGATACATTGGGAAATACTCACTCAATTACCCAATGCCAAATGTAATGGATCTCATACAAAAACATTTTTACGGTGTCGTGAGGATTGTGAACTTGTACATAAACTTGTCTCATAAATCACATGCAAAACTTGTCTTGTAATATAAATGTGTATCAACAGAAGGAAGCACACAGCAATAATCACTAAAATGAGTTATTAAATGGACATAATAAAAAGGAACACAAAATACACACAAAAATTCCTGGCTGCAAGCGCCCACTGGTTGCATGGACTCAGTGGCCGCATGCACCCACTGGTCGCATGGAACTGGATGCATGGACGAGCTGTCGCATGAACCAACTGGCCGTATGGACCTGGACGCATGGACGAGCTGCCGCATGA
The DNA here is from genome assembly GCA_036927795.1 of Iris macrosiphon. NCBI lineage: Eukaryota > Viridiplantae > Streptophyta > Magnoliopsida > Asparagales > Iridaceae > Iris > Iris macrosiphon. The sequence goes on along the minus strand of JAYESA010000005.1, from coordinate 17,826,570 downwards.
ACCAACTGGCCGCATGAACCAGGCTGCCACATGAACCAACTGGTCGCATGGATAAATTGGATGCATGTTCAAAATAATGTCTACTCTTTGAGACAAGTGCTAAGTGATGGATCATCAGTGTGTGTCAGAAAAGTGACATAAAGTGATGGATGTGACGCACAATAAAGTGTGTCCGAGAAAAGACAAGAAAAAAAAGGTGCACGCATGAAAAGACCTGCAAGGAAAGGACACGTATGTCGCTTCTAAGTCAAATGACAAACTGGCCGCATGAGCTTCTAGCCGCATGAGCTCTCGCTCTATGGAAAATCTCATGCGTTCAATATTATGTGCTTTCAACTTATGGGCACATATGCAGAGATAGTCATGCACCTAACAAGATAGGCGTCATGTTGGAAGGGGCGTATGAAGCTGGGCGCATGGAACTCCTTCGTCCCAAAAACAGCACAAACTTCATGGAAAAACTCAAAAAATTCAAAAACTTATTTTCTTCATAAAAACTTTATTCTAACTCTGAATCAAGTGAACCAAAAGCCAAAATGCTCAAAATAAAGTTCTACATCAACCACAAAAATTGTTATCTAAGATACCAAATTTTTAGTAGATCAAAACCATAAAAAATACATGGAACCCATAAAACCCTAAACTTCAAATTCAGATCTACTCAAATATACTCTTCAAAATCAAAAACTCCAAGAACTAAAAATGATAAAGAACACATGGGGAATATTTTCCATCAAACACTTTTTTTAAAACAACATGTATACAAAAATCCGAAAATTAAAGCTTCACCATTGAGCAAGATGTACTTGCCTTGGGTGGCTCCTAGCCTCCACCTCTCACGGTCCAAGTCACAGCAACTTCTTCCAGGGCTAAGGTTTCGCTGAGGGATCTTGAGGGAGAGGAGGAAGAAGGAAACAAAAAAAAAGAGTGAAATAAGAAAATGAGTGAGGAGAGAGAAGTACTCATATATATACTAAGAGGAGAGAAAGATGGTTTAGTCATGGGCTCAATCAAATGAACCAAACCAAGTATACATTCTACATGTGAGTCCTAAATCGGGTCTATGGCAATGACAATGGGTGTTCTACTGGTCTCGGGTAGTCTCTCTCAACAACAAGAAAATAAAATGACATGAACCAATATGAGAAAAATAACAGGAATATAGTATCAAGAAATATTAAATTCTAGAAATTCAAAAAATACCAAATCTGGAGTCGGATGTGACATCTTTACCCTCCTTAGAAAAAATTTGTTCTCAAAATTTCACCAAGGCTAGTCGAGCTGGAACACACGAGAAAGCTAAAGAAATCACTTCACAAATCAAAGGATTATACTAAGCAAATAACTAAAATAGAAGAGATAGCTGCAAAAATAACTAATAAATAAATGCAAAGAAGTAACACAGGAAAATGGAGGCATATAGATACATATACCCCTGAGTCAGTTAAATAGGAACTCGCCCTCGCTTGCCTATGCTGACTCACAAAATGGACAAGAGCCAAGCCTTGAGGTAAGTCGGTACCAACGATCTTATCAAGGACATAAATCTGATCCAGGGCGTACCTTCGCAGTCGGATTACATGATAGATATCACGCGCCACGAGTTACGAGGGCGGAAGAGTTGGACAAAAACTCGTATTTGCTCAACGAAAGGATCAAAACTACTATCGTATTTCGAACGCATCAGAACACGAAATCGTTCAAAAAGAATCCAAGAATAAGATAAGCTAAAGAGAGCTCAAAAATCTTACCCACAATTGTAGCACCTTCGGCTATCAACTGCTCTAGGTTGCCAAATATTTTGTCAGGCCAACGTCTCTTGTGGCTCTAACTTGTTGTTGGTTTTGTCTTGCTAGTTGGGCTTGCTGGACTTGTGCATACTGCACTAGACGTTGCTGTTGGGTCTGAGTCAGTAGAGAACACTGGGCTAGTGGTCAAACTGTTAATGCTGGTCCTCGCGGCCCTTCAATCGATGCCCGATGCGGAGCTGGTAACTATCGGAATGAAGAAACCTCTGGATACAAAAGCGGGCATAAACCAATCATATGGTTAGATGCCCCACATCTGAGATACTAGTCTTTGGCCCTCCTATACTAATCTCTAGTGTGCCCTGGCTTGCCACAGTAGCTGCATCCTGCTGATATAGACGCCTGGTAGATTGCACTGAGGTTAGTATAGAGGTTGGAGGTGCTGGCGGACGAGGAGTTCTGACTGCTGGTACTGGAGGTGATGACTGAATACTGATGCCTCTCATGGATGAGTGTGACCTTTTTTGGCCTCCGGTCCTTGCTACTAACCTCTGGCCGGTAAGTTCTTGGGACCTAACTGCCCTGAGTACTGCATCGTAGGTGGTGTAATTATGATCCACCGTAAACTACTGAAGCTCAAGATGTAACCCTTGCTCAAATCTCTTGGATCGGTCTTCCTCGGAAGCTACCATATGAGGAGCAAATCGGCTAAGTCAGCAAAACTCAGCCGCATACTAGTTGACCGATCTTGTGTTCTGGCGGAGGTTGATGAACTGTTGTTGGAGCTGAAACTTGACGGTAGTGTGGAAATACTTTTCCTGGAAGCGTTCCTTGAATGTCTGCCAGTCAATGGATTTCGAAAGCACCATTTCTTGTGCTGTCCACCAATCTCGGGAAAGATCTGATAGTTGTAACTTTACGACTGCTACCTTCTCATCATCTGGGGTCTTGGTTGCATCCAGGATGGCCTCAAAGTCCTGGAGCCAAGAATCTGCTGAAATTGCATCTTCCATGCCGAGGAACTTGGTTGGACGCATGCGACTAACATTGGTCGCTGAGTTGTGAGTATAACGTCCACTGTTATCGAGTGCTACTCTAACTCCCTGGCAAAGAGTAGTGTTGGTCTGTTCTTGTCCTTGCTGAAACTGTTGGCAGAGTTAGACCACTTGTTGCTGAAGCTGGAGTTGTTATTGTTGTACCATCATCATCGCTTGGATCATCTCTAACGTGGCCGGCGAGTTTGCCTGTCCTAGTTGTACTGAGAGAACTGGTGGTACTGTTTGGGATGGCTGGGCTGGTATGAATGGCGGAGCGGGATGAACTGGTCGTCCCGACAAGACGGGTGGAGATGATTGTGCTAGTCGGGTATGCATCACTTGTGAAGTCGGCTGATGAAAAGCTACTGACGCTTGCCCTTGGTTCAATGGTGGAATCTGGCCCTGGCCTATTACTGGATCTGCTGGAGTTATCGGTGATAAGGAACCCTCAGAAAAGAGGAGCAAGTGGGGTGTCCCTAAAGGATAAGGACACAAGGATATCAGCAAGGGACGAGAATAGAACAATCATGTCAAGCAAGCTTGCAGTTCAAGGAGAGTGAGAAGTACAGGTCACAAGTGGAATTCAATCGAAGATAAGTAGAGGATTGAGATTCTAACAAGATGAGTCATCCCACAAGTCTGAAAAATAGACCTGCATGGGCCACCATATAAAACCTTGTCACGCCCCACTCCCAGAATACTGGATAAATATGAGGATTGACATGGCCAACCGCACATTGCAGAATACCGAAGTAAGCCGCAATGTGTTAAGGTTGTCTAGAAGACATATGAGTGAACTCTAGCATGCTATGACGTCAGTCCTAAGGCCGACAATTCCTACTATCTCAATCCATCAACTCAAGTACAAGAGTATATCATATATGAAAGTAAAAAATGCGTTCCAAATTATATACCACATATGATCATGAAGCTAGTGAATACAAAATACTGCACTAGCAGAGTATAATTATACATGATCAAATATACTAACCATGGTCTAATATATACATCATGTTGACCGAAGTCAGAGAAGTGATCTCAAAATAAGGGGCTAACACTGCCTCTTGCTAAAATACCACAAAATGAGATAATACTACTAGGGGTGGAGGAAGGAAACCCACTCGCGAGCTTCGGCCGAAGTCCTACGAGTGCGAGCCATCTTGCTGGAAGTGCGGTGGATCATGGTTCTCCTCGGGATAATCTGGCCATATAAAACCAGTGGGGTCAAAACCCCAAGCAACAAATACCACAAAGGAGCTCAAGGTGATAGACCAAACATATCACAACATTAGCAGAAAAGAGACATAAGAATAAATGAAAGTCGAGACTTGTACGGTACCAATGTATTTGTCTCAAAAAATAATGATAGAACGGATAACAAGTGCTAAGATGAAAGTAAGCCGATGAGCGGTAAGAGGGCATAGAAACTACTCTGGATCGGGATCGCAACCCTTAAACCAAATAAGGACCGGGGTTGTAGTCCTTCACCCAAGCAGGACTTTGCACTCTAACCACGCGTCGAACGAAAAGAAACTAGAAGAGCGAGCTATAATGAAAGTAACATCATTCATTGCACGGCCAAACAGCTCTACGGCTTGCTACGATTAACTAGCTAGGGTTGTCACAAGACTTAATTACTAAATGCATGTTTTAAGAATATTGCTACCACCGGCACTGCAGTCAACCCGGATGACCAAGGGTACGCTTGTCTAGTAAACTTAAAAGCACAATCAACATTACTACAGCATAACTTGTTACTAGATTATACAAAAAATTGAACTTCTAAGTATAAACTTAAACTTGTGATCTTAAACTTGCTTTATAAACATAAACTTGTCTTGTAACATAAACATGTATATAAACTTGTCTTGTAAGTGCCGCAGCACGCGTAAACTTGGTCAGTCATGGACCCCTTGCCTAGCAGGGTTGGTCCATGCTGCAATATTCTTCCCTCCCAATGATCTAGGTAAATCTTATCTTGTTTGATCATTACTAAATTATTTTAAGTTCTCAAGTAGTGGACACTTGAGAACTCCCTAGAATGACGAGTCACGAGTACGAGCTTTTTACGAGTTATCGTATTCGCGGCACGCGATACATTGGGCAATACTCACACTTGATTGTCCAATGCCAAATGCAATGGATTTCATACAAAAATATTTCTACGATGTTGTGAGAATTGTGAACTTGTACATAAACTTGTCTCGTGAATCACATATAAAACTTGTCTTGTAACATAAACTTATACCAATAGAAGGAAGCACACAGCAATAATCACTAAAAGGAGTTATTAAATGGACATAATAAAAAGGAACACAAAATGCACACAAGAATTCTGGATGCATGTGCCCACTGGCCGCATGGACTCAATGGACGCATGCACCTACTGGCCGTATGGAGATAGATGCATGGACAATCTGCCGCATGAACCAACTGGACGCATACAATAGATCGCCGCATGAACCAACTGGCTTCATGGATAAATTGGGCGCATGCTCAAAACAGTCCACTCTTGGGGACAAGTGCTAAGTGATGGATCATCAGTGTGTGTCAGAGAAGTGACATAAAGTGATTGATGTGACTGATGTGACGCGCAATAAAGTGTGTCAGAGAAAAGTTAAAAGCATAAAAAGGTGCACACACGAAAAGACGTGCAAGAAAAGGACACATATGTCGCTTCTAAGTCAAAGGACAAACTGGCCGCATGAGCTCTCGCTCTATGAAAAATCTCATGCGTTCAGTGTTCTGTGCTTTCAACTTAGGGGCGCATATGGAGAGACAGTCATGCGCCTAACAAGATAGGCGTCATGCTAGAAGGGGCGCATGAAGCTGGACGCATGGAACTCCTCCGTCCCAAAAACAGCACAAACTTCATGGAAAAACTCCAAAAATTTGAAAACTTGTTTTCTTCATAAAAATTTTATTTTAACTCCGAATTAAATGAACCAAGAGCCAAAATGCTCGAAATAAAGCGCTACATCAACCACAAAAACTGTTTTCTAAGATACCATTTTTTTAGTAAATCAAAACCACGAAAAATACATGGAACCCATAAAACCCTAAACATCAAATTCAGATCTACTCAAATATACTCATCAAAATCAAAAACTCCAAGAACTAAAAATGATAAGGAATACATAAGGAACATTTTTCATCAAACATTTTTTTTTAAACAATATATATACAAAAATCCAAAAATTAAGGTTTCACCATTGAGCAAGATGTACTAGCCCTACAAGTGGCTCCTAGCCTCTACCTCTCACGATCCAAGTCACAGCAACTTCTCACTAGGGCTAGGGTTTGGCTAGAGGGAGCTTGAGGGAGAGGAGGAAGAAGGAAGCAAAAAAATAGTGAAATAAGGAAATGAGTGAGAGAGAAATACTCATATATATACTAAGAGGAGAGAAAGATAGTTTAGTCATGAGCTCAATCAAATAAACCAAACCAAGTGTCTATTCTACATGTGGGTCCTAAACCGGGTCTATAAAAATGTCAATGGGTGTTCTACTGGTCTCGGGTAGTCTCTCTCAACAACAAGAAAATAAAATGACAGGAACCAACATGAGAAATACAACAGGAATATAGTATCAGAAAAAATTAAATTCTAGAAATTCAAGAAATACCAAATCTGGAATCGGGTGTGACAATGCCCGTATCCTGGTTCACCATCAAGGTCTTCCCTTTAGCAGTCATTGTAAATACTTCCTTAGCCACCCCATTATCTACCTTGCGCCGTGTAAACTGGTTCCCATCCCCTGTGCCCGCATTGATTTTATCCAAACCAATGTCACTTTCGAGTACCATCCCTTCCGCGAAGTTAAAGACAGACCCGACTTTGTTATTATTAGCAGCAGGTTTCGCTTCATTGCTCTGATCCATTCTTGTATCTGCATCTCCCTCCTCTTCCGCCACGACACTCCCTTGCTGGAGCCTTAGCGGCGCACTACCGTGGGGGTGCCCAAAACACCGGCAATATTTACATACCGGCGGTACACATTCGTATTCCACCGCCTAAGTAAAAACTTCACCAGAATATGTCTCATATTCAACAACATATGGGAGGGGCTTACCTACATCAATCTCAACAAACACCCACGCAAACTCCGTCCTAGCTCGGGCCGTTGTCGTATCATCGTCTTTAATAGGCTTACTTATTACACTTGCAAATCTCATCATCATTGGCACACTCCAGAACACAAGCGGTAGTCCTGAAAATCTGATTCACACAGGCACGATGTGTAAAACTTTCCGCTCGCATCTCGTTGTCGGCGTCCACTCCTTCATAATAATAAGTCGACCATCAAAGGTCCAGGGGCCTCTTGTAGTACGCGGTCCATATCTTCCTTCAAACAGAACCGGACGTAGTAAAAGCCGTTGTCACGTGCATAAAACTCCATGCTTCCTTTAGATCGCAAGACTCGAAGTGCATATGCAAATATTTAGCTATAAAATGGCATATTTCCCAATACATATGGAATTATAGAGTTCTTCCAATACTCAATAGTCTCTCATCTCCTCCGCATGAATATATGCTCGTAGTCCCGTACCCACTTTCTTCGGAACTCGTCGTTGTCGACGTAGATCGGCATAAATCCACGTACAATGCCCCCCATAGGCACGGTCGTAGACGCATGTCCTTTGTCAGCAGGCAAGTTTGTGCCCATCGTCCGGTCGGCCAAATCCACCCTCCCCGTTGCGCGGGGTATATGCACCGGCCGAGTCTCCTCCCTCTGCTGCGTGGCCTGAACCCGGGCCACCGCAACTGATTGGTGTTTTCCTCCCCCCTCGACCTTCCTCTCGCCGTCCAACGTCCGCCAGCACTTCGCGGCTGCGTGGAACCAATCCCCGTCCTCCTCGCCGTCGTCGTACTGTGGTCCACCAACCGGAGTCAGCTACCCCCTTCAGCACCGAGTTTTCGCCACCCCCGTCGCTCCCTTCCATCTGGCCGGGATCCCAAGAATTGGGTAACCCTAACCCTAATCCTGGAACAGAGGTCGTCATATCAACAACTAATCCCAAGAATTGTGTAGATAGTTGGATAATATCATATACCTAAACTATTTTTTTTAATTGGGTCGACTAGTTTAAACTAATTTTTAATTATGATTAAAAGTTAATTTTAAAATTATTTTCTTTAACCATTTTGAAGTCGCTTATTTTTTGAACAACTTTTCGAACCGTTTTATAATAGGTAGTAATTTGAACCATTTTCTGAACCGTTTTGAAACTATTTTATAATAGTTAGTAATCCAGAATATTTGGTACTGCCTAATAAGTTCTGAAGAAACATGTACTCTATTAAAGTGTGGTTGTAATAGTTTGTTAATCTATTAATAGAATTTTGGTTGTGATAGATAGGGTTCAATTTCCGTCATTTAAAATTTTAAAAATAGAATTTTAAATATTTCTATTTACCACGACGAAGAATAAAATTATATTCCTATTTACGACGACGAAGAATAAAATTATCACTATCCACAAAGAATAAAATCATCATCCCCCCCCCCCCCCCCCCCCCCCCACACACACACACACACACAAAGGAATTTTGAGTTTTTTTCTATCAATTGAAGCTCTCCCTTCACCGCCCCAAGAGGATGGTCTACAGGGTTCATAACTACTACTCTTACTACAGGACGCTTACCTAGCCAACACTTCGATCCGGCTCTACCCAAACTTTTTTGGTTGGCACCAACATTACCTACTTGTCCGACTGTTACTAAGCAGTTTTTGGATATCAAACGAACCTCCCCTGATGGTAATCTTAATATGGCCAATTTACCCTCTTTATATCTTCTTTTTATAAAGCAAATCGACTTCGATTCTTGAATAATTCACATCACTTCTGGTTCTATTGTAACAAAAGATTCTATTTTTATGTGGAAAGACCCGTATCAATAATAATGATCTTACATATGGACAATTCTTGAATATCTTGTTCATTTGCAACAAAATATTTTCTGTGCGTAGGTAAAAAAAAAAAAAAAAAAAATTCTTGGATAGAGAGACTATTTTACCAATTGAGTCACAGATATCTGACATATTCATATCTAACCATTTTCTACAAAGTGGTAAAAAAAAAATCACAACTCTCACATCCGTCTTAATTCTCTTCTTCCTCCTCCACAAATTCCTCTTCCTCTTCCTCTTCTCCTCTCTTCTCTTCATTCAATGTAAAATTTGAGTTACACCCCACTTTATTTACCATAATTCAAAATACATCCCACTGCTTTACCATAATGTACAATTTTCTTACTTCCGTCAAAAACTATCGGTCAACAGAATTAACCATTAATTTTTAACCGAAATACCCCTTCCCTCTTCCCAGGCTGAAAAGGGGAGAGCTGATAATAATAGTGATTTGACAAGAATATTTCTGTCAAAATTTAACGGTCAATGAAATTGGCCGTTAGTTTTTGACGAAAGTAAGAGAGATTGTACACTATGATAAAATAGTAAAATACCTCTTGAGTTATGATAAATAAAGTATACTACAACCCAAATTTTCTCTATTTTTTAAAATTTTCCAAATAAAATTGAACACTTCTACTATTAAAAAAAAATTTTAATTTTTAGATTTCAATAGTAATGTTTCACTATGGTTTTGAACACCATTTTTAGGATTTAAAAACTTTTAGAGATCACCGTAGTCACGTTGAAAGGAACAAATGTCTGTCAAAATCCCACACAATTCTCACTACTGTTAAAAGTCGTAACAGTAGTTAGAACTATCAAAATTATGATAGTCCCCCAACATTTTTTCAAGCAATTTTAGGTATCAAATTTTTTTTTTTTTTGGAAAACTGTGCGCTGCGCTTAATAATTTCCAATTTCCTTTCCATGGTGATGATGACAGCACTCTTTACACCTGCTCGGTTCCCGACAGAAGACTCCAGAATGTACAACCTACTCGAAGCTCCACCGGGACAATTGATCAGCTCATCTCATTAACCCTTGCTGCTCCATGCAGTGTATCGAATTACTTACTGTACACTAAGTTTCCTGGAAGGATATATTGAATGTCACTGTTGCTTCACTTTCAAGTTTACATTCATTCTACAACACAGACTAAGAAATGAAACATATCAAAGTTGAGAAACCATGTTCCAACACAGGAGATGACAAACAAAAGACAGGCCACTGGACTGTCGTACCAATACAAATACTCTGTCGTAACTCATTTAGCTTAGAATGGCGATATCGCCATAAGCCAGTTCTAGTAAGATTGTAGTTATTCTTCCCGTACTATGAGTGACATAACACAGTAAAGTAGCGAACAAGATGCGGGGATAAAGTCGTAGATTGCTTCCATCTCTGTGATACCAACCTACAAATATAAGTAAAATTTAGCTGTTAGAATATAATGCAGGTAAAGTTAAGATGCCGATGGTTGAGACTCGATACCACTATTTAGAACTCACTAGTAAATTCACATGCAACGTATGTAAAATATTTTTTTTATATATTATTATAAAATAGTTGAAAGATTTAAATATATTAGAATGAAAATTTGTTATATATATGTTTATATTTTAATTACGATTTGTTATACTTTAATTATAATTTGTTATAAATATATCTCTACTTTTTATAAAGAATCTTCCATCTAAGTTTTACGTATAATCTCTTGTAATTAAAAATTAAAAAAATAAATAAATTTAACTAATTGTTTAACTATGTAATATTATCTAACTATAGCCAAATGTCTCTTCTAACTCATGTGGTTAAGGTGGGAGACATTTTTCTTGATTGGTTGGGTTCGATTCTCCTCTTCATTATTTATAACAAATTTAACTTCTTTTCAACATTTTTTTTAAGTAATATTACTTTTTTATTAATTAATGAAGAATTGTGGATGAGAAATTTGTGTATTGGTTCATGGTTTACCTTAGACTCGAGTACAGAGGTTTATCTTAGACTTGAGTACACTATTTACTTGATCCCTTCTCAAAAAGGAGCCGAAGGGTCCTCAATAGTTCTGGGATTGGCAAAATTAGGCTCAAATTAATTAAACTATATCACGAAAACCCAAACTCAAGCCCAAATGCATTCAGGTTGGATAGTTGCATATCTGACTGGTCCAGACCAGGTTTCGTTTGGGGTGCAAGAATCAGATTCAGGCAAGATTTCATCCCAAAACCACTAGGCACGGTCAAGTTTAATCATTCACTTCTCAAAAAGGAACCCTCTAAGGGTGCTGATAGTTCTGGGATTGATTGATTTGGCAAACATTTATGCTAAAATTAAGTAAACTTTATTACAAAAACCCAAACTCAATTCAGGTTGGGTAGTTAGGTTGCGTAGTTGGCAAATCTGACCGGTCCAGACCCCCGCCCACTTCCACATCCACCGCATCCGTAAGCCCTACACACGCGCGCACCGAGTGTCCAGCCGGTCCAAACAAGCCAACGGAGGGCTGTGACTAGGGGGCATTGAGTGGCACGAGTTCGGGTGCCCTCCCGTTACCGCACAAGGCGGAAGGGACGGCTCGGAAAATCCGCAACGTGGCATTTCCCAAATGCGATCGGGTTTGATGCACAGGCAACCGAGGGTGTCGCCGGCGAGGCTGGGAACCGATTGACGGAACCGTAGCATCAGCAATTGGCTGCACGGAAGCAGGGAGCTTGCCGAAGCTAGCGGGTCCAAAACCACTCACGTGCAGACCACACCCTAGGCTGCCGCACGCTGCCCGAATCGTACTCCCGCAAGGAGCCGCAAGGCTCGACCCGCGGGAGATACGAATCGGGTCAGCTTCGCAGCTGCACCGGGTGCTCCGCCGAGCACGACGAGAAAAATCGCTCGTTCTGCCGTCGTTTCAAGCATTCCGTGGCGCAGCGACGGGTCGCGTGCACGGGTTTGTTTAGGGTTCAAGAATCAGGTTCGAGCAAGATTTCATCCCAAACACCACTAGATGCGGCCCATTCCACTCCTAGGATGAGGCATGTTGGAGATGTTCTTGAACAAAATACTTGTTTCCACTCCAATACTACAGGGCTGATGCTATTTGCTTCTAAGATACTACCATTGTTTAATAGATTTTTAGTATAATATTTGGCTTGTATTTTTATTGATGTGGAACAACATATATATAGGAGAGGCTAACCCCTCTACTATTCTACTCGATGTGGGACTAAAAGTCCATTAATACTCTCAACACTCCCCCTCAAGATGGACGATAGATATCAATCATCTCCATCTTGTTACATAGTTTAGAAAAACTCAATGAATTAAGGCCCTTAGTAAGACAATATGCACCTTATTCTTCTGAGCGAACATGATCGAGCTTTATTATCCCTTTCTCTAGCTTCTCTTTGATGAAGAACCGATCGATCTCGATGTGTTTAGTTCTGTCATGCTGAACTTGATTGTTAGCTATACTTAGTGCAGCTTGACTGTCACTCAGAAGACGCAATGGTGTTCCCTAGTTCAGCTTCAACTCTGTCAGCAGCGCTCTTACCCACAACAACACTCCCAGAGTCATAGCTCTATATTCTGCTTCAGCAGTCGATCGTGCTACCACAGACTGTTTCTTGCTTTTCCATGAGACTAGGTTACCTCCCACAAAGACACAGTACTCTGAGGTAGACCTTATGTCGTCCATGCAGCTCGTCCAATCTGCATCGCAGTACCTCTCAACACTCGGATGTCTATTTTTTTTGAACCATAGCCCTTCTTCCAGGAGTCCCCTTAAAATATCTCAGGATATGAAAAACTGTATCCATGTTGCCATTCCTTGGATCATGCATGTAGCAACTCACTACACTCACAGCAAATGAGATATCAGGACGTGTGGCCTAGATAAATCAATCTGTCTACAAGTCTCTGATATCTCTCACGATCAACCGGCTCTCTTGCCTCTGCCCCCAACTTATCTTTCTGATCAATTGGAGTGACTGTCGATCGACATCCCAGCATACCAGTCACTGTGAGCAGGTCTAGTACATACTTCCTCTGAGAGAGGACGATCCCATCTCTTCCTCGAGCCACCTCGATCTCGAGAAAATACATCATTCCCATGTCCTTTACTTCAAATTCCTTGACAAATTTTGACTTCAGCTAGGTAATCTCCTCCTCATAATCACATGTGATCACTATATCATCTACATATAATGCAAGTATGGTGACGTGGCATCTCGTATGTCGTAAGAAGACCGTGTGATCTGCATTGGTCTGCCTGTACCTCATGTCTATGACAGCATTTCTGAATCTTTCAAACCAGGTCCGAGGAGATTGCTTGAGTCCATACAGTAATTTCTTCAGCTTGCACACATTTCCTGTCGACTGCTTCATGCAGAACCCCGGGGGCGTCTCGACGTATACTTTCTCTTGTAGATCTCCATAAAGAAAGGCATTCACATCCAATTGATGAAGTTTCCATCCATGATTTGCTGCAAGAGAGACCAGGGTTCCCAATTTTCTTATCATCAACTTTTACTCATACAACACAGCGTGGTGAAAACCCCGTTACTCTTATTAAAAACACAAATATGTACTTATAACCTTCCCAACAATTATAATATACAAAGAACTATCTACAGAATGCTAGAGCCACTCTTTTCCGATAATCCCTTAAAAGCTTCCGATAAAGCTCCTAGATATTGTCAAATAGAATTATTAGAACAATATAAGGAAGCCAAAGTCAGAGTAAATAGCATTATGGTCTCCCCTTCCGACAAAGAAGAATTTGCCAAACAAATTAGCGAACTCTTGAAACTGAAGCTTATCCAAAAAAGTTTCAGTATGCATTCCTCCCCAGCTTTCCTTGTGAGAAATCACGCTGAAATAAAAAGAGGAAAGGCAAGAATGGTCATTAATTACAAGAAGCTAAACAGTTATACTAAATTCGATGGATATTCCATTCCCACTGCTGAGCATCTTATTAAACAAATTCAAGGTGCTAAATATTATAGTAAATTTGATGCTAAATCAGGTTTTTGGCAGATAAAGCTAAAGGATAAAAATTTTATTGAATTAACAGCTTTCAGCTGCCCACATGGACATTTTGAATGGTTGGTACTACCGTTCGGTTTAAAAAATGCTCCGCAAATTTTTCAGAAATGGATGAACTCTATTTTTGGACATCTTCCTTATGTTGTAGTTTACATTGATGATATTCTCGTTTTCTCAAACACTACTGAAGAACACAAGGAACATCTATTGCATATTTGTAAACTATTACTAGATAATGGTATTATCCTCAGTCCTAAAAAGATTGAGCTATTTAAAAATGAAATTGATTTCTTAGGAAAGACCATTTGGAATGGACAAGTTTTATTGCAGGAACATATATACACCAAGATCAAAGAATTTCATGAAAACTTCAAAACTCTCAAAGAACTTCAGAGTTTCTTAGGACTACTTAATTATGGTAGAAAATTTATTCCTAATCTATCAGCACGAGTAAAACACTTGCAAGAAAAACTTGCGGCTGAACAAGCCAAGTACAAAGAGGCGACTGGTGAACAACCAAGAAAATGGAACACGGACAAAATACCTATCACCCTTGGAAAAGACGAGATCGAGGAAATTGCCAGAATTAAAGAATCTGTAAAAATAGAAAACATTCTTTATTTTCCATCCAACGATGACATGTTGGTATTACAAACCGACGCCTCAGATAATTTCTGGACTGGTGTATTAATTGCAAAACAAAAAGAAATAGTAGCATACACATCAGGTAGATTTACTAAGGTACAAATAAAATATGCCACTTATGACAAAGAGTTACTAGCGGTCAAACTCGCAATTAAAAGCCTGAAAATTTATATTCTATATAGACATTTCCTGATCGAGACTGACAATAAATCAGTAGCACAATTCCTGAAAAGGAAAACTATTAATAATCCCGAAGAAAATCTTAGACGAATAAGGATAGCAATGTATCTAGAAATATTTAATTATTATGTCAATTATATTCCTGGATACACTAATTTCCTTGCGGATACTCTTACCAGGTTATGATAAATAGAGGAGGAAGATTTTTATAAGAAATTTCGGGACCTCTTCCAAGAAATGAAAAGGCAAGGGGAATATAAGGAGGTAGCCCCTAAAAAGGCCAAAGATAATAACGTAGCAGAATCAATTAGGGTTGAACAAACCCAGGAGGCGAACAGCCAATCTCTCCAGGTGAATAGCCAAAACACTCTTCAGACGAATAGTCAAGTTAACAAAGGGAAAAATATACTTGGGACCATTCCTAGGCCCATGTTCATACCAACAAGGCCAGTTGTTCCACCTACACAATTTACTGGTCCTCCCAGGCCACCTATGACCCCAGTACAATTCTCGGATATTGTAATCAAGAACTGGTACAATACCGACATGGAAAACAAAGACAAAGCAGTATGGAAAAGATTCAATGGCTGCTTTCGGGCTTTCCAGGCCCGCGACGTAAAGAGAGCCAGTTACTGGCTGACCCAAATTGAAAGAACGTTACTAGCCGAAAGGCAGAAAAACGCTCTACTCGAAATGAAGATGATGGAAGCTCATCAGCTCATCTCCAAGATGATTACTTTCTCCTCTACCTCCAGATCTCAGGCGCTCTCCATCAGAGAAAGAGATCTCTTCACCGGCACTTACTCCGAGCAAAAGGAGCTCAAAGAAATCTTCTCCCAAATACGGACCAACGATCTGGTAAATTTCCGGATGGCTGATGTCCTCGAGCTACTCAAGGCCCTCGGTATCAACTCCCCAAAAATCGAGGAGTTCAATGCCGAAGTAACAGTTCAAGAGATGCTCGTCATTCATCAACAGCAATTACTAGACGATTCCAAACTCAATTCTCTTTTTCAAAAAACTTGAAGATTCTGAGATTATTAACTTTCTCCAGAATGAAGAACTTATTCTCAATATCAACATGCGACCACGCATTCTTGCCTGTTTCCGTGAAATTCAGAAGTTCAAACCCCATATCAGAAAGGGGTTAGTTCATGAAGTATATATGAACACAATTTTTGAAGACGCCTACCGGGACTGTCTTCCGGAGATCTGCATCAAGGCGGCGCTCTCACACACCACTAAATTTCAAACCATTTTCCGATTTAAGGTTTGGAGTGTCTGGGAGGAGCGACAGTATATTAAGTTGTTCCCATCTTACCAGCTCTAGGAACTCAGCAGACTCATCGAAGAACCTTTTTTGAATATATCAAATTTTCAAAACAGGGCTTCGACGAGGATCATGAAAGACTAATTGCAGCCACAGAGTTCTTCGAGGCTTCACGAAGTGCTTCCAGGACAAAAGCCCAAATTTCCACCTCCAAGCATACGATCCTTGTGGACAGCCTCAGGCCCTTACCTGAGAACGACGACGGGCCCTCCAAGATCACAGATTTTCTGAACAATATGGCAATGGGCCGAATAGGCTTATTGGCCAGAAATGAAGATTTACTCCTCAATAATGACCCCATGAGAGTCCATGTAGATTCAGAAGGAAACTCAGATTAGAAGCATGGTGGACCTCCAAATTATCCAATGAAGAAAATTTGCTATAAAAATATCCTTAATAGATATTTACGAAGGTTGGGGCCAAGAACAGTTCGACGGATCCCCAAGAAGGCTATACGACAAAGGCAGCAACAACAGCAACTACTAATACGGCTTAGAGAAGCAATTATAACCAGAAGAGATGAATTACGGGGGCAAATAGAGCAACTCAGAAGAACTATAGAAGAAAGAAAAATTATGGTAAGCTCCCTAATAGAAGAACGAGAACAAATCATGGAAACTCGACATGATAGAAGCAATCCACTTTCTATCGGAGGAATTTCCATCTGGCTACAAGACAACGACGGCTACAATGGTTCAAGCCCCTCAGACAACGTCAGCAATAGCACTGGTCACTACAACAGTTCAAGTCACTCCAGCGGTCCTAGCCACTCCAGCCACGAAGAGAGATTCTCCAACAACTCTAATAATGAATCAGACAGCTCATCACCTCCACTACCATAAAGGGCTCTCCACTACTCGACAACTTTAATGATGAATTAGACAGCTCATCACCTCCACTACCATAAAAGGCTCTCCACTACTCCAAAAAGTATGCTGAAGATTCCCCACTAGGCAAAAGAAGCTCCACCATCATTACATAAGAAGACAGGTGTCGGTTACCCAAACTGGAGACTACGGGTCATACCCAGACCCTTTGCGCTATAAATAAGGCTTCGGTTGTTTGATAGAGCATCGGAGTTTGGAAGGCTTGTAAGCTTTGTGAACTTTACTCTTGTAATCTCTCCGCTGTTCTTGTGTGCTCTCTCCCCTCTTGTAAATCTAAGTTCTAGTGTGAATAAAAGTATGCTCTTGTGTGAAGTCCCCAGTTGGTATCAGAGCCTGGTTCAATCAAGGTTCAAAGTACCGGTATCGGAATCGGTATCGGACCATTCCTATGAGTATCGGGATCGGCAGTATCGATAGTATCGGTGGTTTCGGACCAGAGTATCGGATTTTTTGGTATCGGAAAGCAAACAACTATTAGTAAATTATTAACATTTTAGAAAATATATTTTATATATTTAAGCATAATTTAAAGTATTTTCAGTGTTGTTTCTTAGTATTTTTGAAATTGAATGAAATTAGTCACTATTGTTGATTGATTTATATGCGATAGATAAGTTTTTCTCTTTTATATGCTTTTACAATCTTACTATGCTTTTACACCCTTGTTAATTGGTCTTTTTAATTCAATTTTCTTTTCCGAATTGACTGGAAAAGAGATCTCTAATGTTGGTATCGATCGGTATCGGGTATCGGTCGGTATCGGATCGGGACATGCAAAATTATATCGGTATCGGCCGTATCGGATCGGTATCGGCCGATACTTCAAACTATGGGTTCAATCCCTGTAAGTGCAATCCCTGAAAGTTCTTATTATGATAGCTTAAGTAATTAGTTCTTGAATATGATCTAGTATGGCATAGAATGATTATCCTATCCTCTATCTTGGGCTTTCTACACCTAAAATCCTTACGCATGGGGTAGGAAACGAACCAATGCTGTGCTCCAATTCTGTGATTTGATAGTATATGCATGTGGTTGAAATATTCGAGGCATAACCCCGCCATAAAACCACGGTATGCTAGGTTAAACCAACATATGTCTAGCAGCATAATTGTGGGTCAAAACGGATATAGGGTGTGGAAACGTAAGATAGATCTTAAGAGGTCATTTTTATGTTATATGATGAGCATATTCAAGAACTGCCACTACATAGACACATGAGTAAAGAACTTATCTATGCAAACACACACCAATGTTTTTTAAATCTTCACGATAACTATGAACACATTGTCCACATGTCTACAAAAGATCACCCAGAACATGGGATATATAATTTTATTGTAGATCTTCTACAAGAAATTAGGGATAACATTAAAGAAATAAAACAAAAGTTGGAAAACATGGATTTAGCCGATGTCAGAGGTTTTGGAGATAGTTATAATCAGAACCCTAAAACCGCCCATTGGAATATTAATATGATGAGGTATTCGTCAAAGGAAAAACACAAAATTGATATAAATGACATCAATAAGGAACACTACCATAGTTTTCTTAAATTACAAAACCATGAACTTCTTGGTGAAATTGATGAACAAACTGTTTACGCCTTTTACGAAAAGTATTCCTCCGCCATTGATTATTTTAAATGGGAGCATAATATAGATAATGATTCGGATGATGAATCATTGCATATATTCAATAATGAAGAGGTAGGTAGCACCGTGGGGCACAAACCCACGTCCGCAAGGTTATGAGCCTTACTGCTCTACCAACTGAGCTAAACGGGCTCATAACCTTGCGGACGTGGGTTCGTGCCCCACGGTGCTACCTACCTCTTCATTATTGAATATATGCAAGGATTCATCATGATCTAGTATGGCATAGAATGATTATCCTATCCTCTATCTTGGGCTTTCTACACCTAAAATCCTTACGCATGGGGTAGGAAACGAACCAATGATGTGCTCCAATTCTGTGAAGCGATAGTATATGCATGTGGTTGAAATATTCGAGGCATAACCCTGCCATAAAACCACGGTATGCTAGGTTAAACCAACCTAAGCAAAGGGGATACTATGTCTAGCCGCAGAATTGTGGGTCAAAACGGATATAGGGTGTGGAAACGTAAGATAGATCTTAAGAGAGATCATTTTTATGTTATATGATGAGCATATTCAAGAACTAATTACTTAAGCAATCATAATAAGAACTTTCAGGGATTGCATAACTTACAGGGATTGAACCAGGCTCTGATACCAACTGGGGACTTCACACAAGAGCAGACTTTTATTCACACTAGAATTTAGATTTACAAGAGGGGAGAGAGCACACAAGAACAGGAGAGAGATTACAAGAGTAAAGTTCACAAAGCTTACAAGCCTTCCAAAATCCGATGCTCTATCAAACAACCCAAGCCTTATTTATAGCACAAAGGGTTTATTTATAGCACAAAGGGTCTGGGTATGACTCGTAGTCTCCGGTTTGGGTAACCGGCACCTGTCTTCTTATGTAATGATGGTGGAGCTTCTTTTGCCTAGTGGGGAATCTTCAACATCCTTTTTGGAGTAGTGGAGAGCCTTTTATGGTAGTGGAGGTGATGAGCTGTCTAATTCATCATTAAAGTTGTCGAGTAGTGGAGAGCCCTTTATGGTAGTGGAGGTGATGAGCTGTCTGATTCATTATTAGAGTTGTTGGAGAATCTCTTCGTGGCTGGAGTGGCTAGGACTGCTGGAGTGACTTGGAACTGTTGTAGTGGCCAGTGCTATTGTTGTCGTTGTCTGAGGGGCTTGAACCGTTGTAGCCGTCGTTGTCTTGTAGCCAGATGGAAATTCCTCCGATAGAAAGTGGATTGCTTCTATCATGTCGAGTTTCCATGATTTGTTCTCGTTCTTCTATTAGGGAGCTTACCATAATTTCCCTTTCTTCTATAGTTCTTCTGAGTTGCTCTATTTGCCTCCGTAATTCATCTCTTCTGGTTATAATTGCTTCTCTAAGCCGTATTAGTAGTTGTTGTTGTTGCTGCCTTTGTCGTATAGCCTTCTTGGGGATCCGTCGAACTGTTCTTGGCCCCAACCTTCGTAAATATCTATTAAGGATATTTTTATAGCAAATTTTCTTCATTGGATAATTTGGAGGTCCACCATGCTTCTAATCTGAGTTTCCTTCTGAATCTATAAGGACTCTCATGGGGTCATTATTGAGGAGTAAATCTTCATTTCTGGCCAATAAGCCTATTCGGCCCATTGTCATATTGTTCAGAAAATCTGTGATCTTGGGCCCGTCGTCGTTCTCAGGTAAGGGCCTGAGGCAGTCCACAAGGATCGTATGCTTGGAGGTGGAAATTTGGACTTTTGTCCTGGAAGCACTTCGTGCAGCCTCGAAGAACTCTGTGGCTGCAATTAGTCTTTCATGATCCGCAATTAGTCTTTCATGATCCTCGTCGAAGCCCTGTTTTGAAAATTTGAAATATTCAAAAAAAAGATTCTTCGATGAGTCTGCTGAGTTCCCAGAGATGGTAAGATGGGAACAACTTGATATATTGTCGCTCCTCCCAGACACTCCAAACCTTAAATCGGAAAATGGTTTGAAATTTAGTGTTGTGTGAGACGCCGCCTTGATGCAGATCTCCGGAAGACAGTCCCGGTAGTCGTCTTCAAAAATTGTGTTCATATATATTTCATGAACTAACCCCTTTCTGATATGGGGTTTGAACTTCTGAATTTCACGGAAACAGGCAAGAATGTGAGGTCGCCTGTTGATATTGAGAATAAGTTCTTCATTCTGGAGAAAGTTAACCCCTAGGTTAACCACTAATTCATATCATCGGTAATTTCAAACTGTTCTCCCTCACTCTGGGGAACACTTGAATTAGTGGTTTCTTCAGAGGTTAAGGTATTGGTATATATTCTAAATTCATAATAACCTTCATGAAGTTCATTGTTGCTTGACCTAGGGGAATCAACTCTTGGCTTTGGTAAAGTTTCTTCTACAATAGGAAGATCTTCATATTTATGTATGGCCAACAGACCAAGTGGATTTCCCTTTTCAATAGAGTAATCTCTATCTTCAAACGAAGTATTTTTCATTATTATTAAAACATTATTTCAAGAAACTGGTTCAACGAATCCATAGGTAATGAATATATTCTTAGTAGCATGCAGTGGTATATTATGTATAATGCCATAATAACCTAATGGCAAAAATATTTTGATATCTAATATAATTTCCAGAGTATGATACCTTCTGATTCTATAATTTTTACTGGCATATATTATATATCTTGCCGATATTCCTTCTTTTCGAGGCAATATTATATTGTCATTTAATAAAGTCATTCTTATTTGATTCTGGGTTTTATTGATTGTAATCATATTGATTTTTAAATGTTTCATAGAACCGTATTTCTATATGTCATCTTCAGATTGTTCATCTGATTCATCGGATTGTTCGTCCGAATAGATTGATTCTATTTCATACATGGAAGAGGCAGAGGTATCGTTGTTTATATCAGCGATCGTTCCTATGTTAATGCCATATTCATCTAAGTCATCAATTACTATAGTGTGAATATTGTTGGGACATTCATTAGCGAAATGCCCTTCCTTATTGCACTTAAAACATTAGCATCATTTTCTAAAAATTTTCCTCTTGATGAACTTCTTTTTATCAAACTTTTGGTGTTGTTGTTTTAATGAGGGTTTCCACTTTCTTCTAGTGATTTTATACTTGGTTTTTCCTTTTCCTTTTCTTCTAAAGAATTTCTTCTTTTGTTTCTTCTAACCCTTTGTTTCGGGTAGGCATCCAAACTCAGCATTGATATCTGTGTTGTATTTAGAGCAACAAGAATATCCCAATCTAGATTTCTTAATAGTCCTATCCATCTGTTTTTGTGCTTCTTGAATATGATCTAGTATGGCATAGAATGATTATCCTATCCTCTATCTTGGGCTTTCTACACCTAAAATCCTTACGCATGGGGTAGGACACGAACCAATGCTGTGCTCCAATTTTGTGAAGCGATAGTATATGCCTGTGGTTGAAATATTAGAGGCATAACCCCGCCATAAAACTACGGTATGCTAGGTTAAACCAACCTAAGCAAAGGGGATACTATGTCTAGCTGCAGAATTGTGGGTCAAAACGGATATAGGGTGTGGAAACGTAAGATAAATCCCAAGTATATTTTTCCCCTTGTTAACTTGACTATTCGTCTGAAGAGTGTTTTGGCTATTCACCTGGAGAGATTGGCTGTTCGCCTGAGATTGGCTTTTCGCCTTGGGTGAAGTTCGGCTGTTCGCCTCCTGGGTTTGTTCAACCCTAGATGATTCTGCTACGTTATTATCTTTGGCCTTTTTAGGGGCTACCTACTTATATTCCCCTTGCCTTTTCATTTCTTGGAAGAGGTCCCGAAATTTCTTATAAAAATCTTCGTCCTCCATTTATCATAACCTGGTAATAGTATCCGCAAGGAAATTAGTGTATCCAGGAATAAAATTTACATCATAATTAAATATTTCTAGATACATTGCTATCCTTATTCGTCTAAGATTTTCTTCGGGATTATTAATAGTTTTCCTTTTCAGGAATTGTGCTACTGATTTATTGTCAGTCTCGATCAGGAAATGTCTATATAGAATATAAATTTTCAGGCTTTTAATTGCGAGTTTGACCGCTAGTAACTCTTTGTCATAAGTGGCATATTTTATTTGTACCTTAGTAAATCTACCTGTTATGTATGCTACTATTTCTTTTTGTTTTGCAATCAATACACCAGTCCAAAAATTATCTGATGCGTCGGTTTGTAATACCAACATGTCATCGTTGGATGTAAAATAAAGAATGTTTTCTATTTTTACAGATTCTTTAATTCTGGCAATTTCCTCAATCTCGTCTTTTCCAAGGGTGATAGGTATTTTGTCCGTGTTCCATTTTTTTGGTTGTTCACCAGTCGCCTCTTTGTACTTGGCTTGTTCAGCCGCAAGTTTTTCTTGCAAGTGTTTTACTCGTGCTGATAGATTAGGAATAAATTTTCTGCCATAATTAAGTAGTCCTAAGAAACTCTAAAGTTCTTTGAGAGTTTTGAAGTTTTCAGGAAATTCTTTGATCTTGGTGTATATATGTTCCTACAATAAAACCTGTCCATTCCTAATGGTCTTTCCTAAGAAATCAATTTCATTTTTAAATAGCTCAATCTTTTTAGGACTAAGGATAATACCATTATCTAGTAATAGTTTACAAATATGCAATAGATGTTCTTTGTGTTCTTCAGCAGTGTTTGAGAAAACGAGAATATCATCAATGTAAACTACAACATAAGGAAGGTGCCCAAAAATAGAGTTCATCCATTTCTGAAAAATTTGCGGAGCATTTTTTAAACCGAACGGTAGTACCAACTATTCAAAATGTCCCTGTGGGCAGCTGAAAGTTGTTAATTCAATGAAATTTTTATCATTTAGCTTTATCTGCCAAAAACCTGATTTAGCATCAAATTTACTATAATACTTAGCACCTTGAATTTGTTTAATAAGATGCTCAGCAGTGGGAATGAAATATCTATCGAATTTAGTATAATTGTTTAGCTTCCTGTAATTAATAACTATTCTTGCATTTCCTCTTTTTATTTCAGCGTGATTTCTCACAAGGAAACTGGGGAAGAATGCATACTGAAACTTTTTTGGATAAGCTTCAGTTTCAAGAGTCCTATCCGATGTAAGCCTTATCACTTGTTCACGCATTCTAACTCGTTCGAATCAAATCTCGCACGATTCCTTCGAATTCGCTTACTTGCTACGCATATAATAAGGCTTTGCACAATCACGTCGCTTGCTGCTAGACTCGTTTGCTATTCTGAAATCCATTGTTACATTCCATGCAGTGCCGTACATTAATATTATAACGAGATCTACTTTTGTGGCATAACTATGAAATTACTCTATTTGGATCAATACTCTAAGTTACGCACTAGCAAGGTAGAGTTTCCATATTCTATACACAATGATGAAGCGGGATTATTCCCTTAGCTATGTGCGTTCATCACAGGATTCTTCATTTCGAAAAGCAAAAAATGATAATAAAAGTCTTTTAAAAAGCTAGAAAAATATTTAATACATTTACATATAACTTTATATGGTATATGTTATTTTTTGTTGGTTTTAAATGGAATAATATTCACTTGCAGTAGAAATTGTTGTTTATTTACTTGCATTTAGGCATAGTAAATAGTTTTGAATAAAATAATATTAATATGGATGAAAGTTGTGAATTTATAGCTTTACAACTTAAAGAAATGATAATGGTTACAGTTTATCAATAATATATCATATTAATACACTATAAGATTGTCAATATTCGGCACAATTGATTCATTGTGTTGACATTATTTTTTCATTCTTCTTCCTTCAATTTTCTCAGTCAAATTGACGACAATGGTTACAGTTTATAAAGTTTATCAAGAAGACATCATATTGATACAATATAACATTGTCAATCTTTGTCACAATTGAATAATTGTGTTGGCACTATTTTTTTTCATTGTTCTATCTTTTTTGTCAAATTGATTGGAAAGACCCCCCCAACGTCACTATCGATAGCAGTAAGTATCGGTTAGAACATGCCAAAATCGTATCTTATCGGCCGTATTGTATTGTATCCTATCGATAACGGCAGATACTTCAAACTATGCTATGAACGCCATATACTTGGGTATCTAAACTTGGTAGCTCCAAAATGTGATAAATGTTGTACTAAAACTGGAATTTCCTACTCTGAGCAAAATAATTCTTCTCATTCATGCACTACCGTAAATTACTATTAGAACAAAGATCAAATTATTCAGCTCAACTCTGATCGTGGTGTCACACTAAAAAACCTACACAAATATTCATGACAGATTCAACATGTTCCTAATGAATGTCCAAAGGTGAACACTATCTATGGTGTGCATATTCTCTGGTGTAAAAAGACAAAAAAAAAACTAGCAGAGTCAGTACCTTATCATGTATTGAGTGTCATCTACATAACTATATAAAAACCAATACGTCCAAACTAACTAGTAATACAAGTGAAATTTGATATGTGGTGAAGAAAAGTAAGCCAAACAATAATATCTGAAATCTTTGTATCCAAAGGATAGCTTCAAAAAGAAGAGAATACCTCTATTCAGGTGGCAGGAGTGCTATCTCAATTTCTTGGAGAGACTTTCCTTTGGTTTCCACCACATTTCTCTTCACAAATGCTGCTGCTATCAAGCAAAAGGTTGCAAATATGGTGTACAAAACTCCAGCACCTAGAGTTTCCAATAACCGCAAGAACAACAAACCTACAAAGAAATTGACCACCTGGAGAAATGACAACCATCTTTTAGTATGAATAGTACTGCAGATAAGTTTACGAAGTCTTTATCCCAACTTTCTGGGTCGGCTGTTTAAATCCTCTTCTTCCATTTGGCTCTGTTAAGGGTCATTTACTCTGTAACTCTAACGAAATTCGTATCCTTCTTTAACACTTAATACCATGTTCGTCTAGGCCTTCCTCTAGTCCTATTGGTTACATTAACTACTATATTATCGGTTTTCCTTACGAGAGCATCCATTGACCTGTGTTGCACATGTCCAAACCACCTAAATCAATTTTCTCTCATCTTGTCCTTAATTTGTGCTAAATTCTCACTGCTGCACTCATTTATCATCATATCCTTTAATGTATTCCCACTTATCCATCTAGGATTTTTATTTCAGCTAAACTAACTTTCTGGACATATGGTTTCGTAATTGCCCGACACGTTGATCCATAAAAAAATTAACATAAATAGTTCAATATTATTGGCTTCGAGTCCGACTGACAGTAAAAAGTATACCCACAGGTTAAATTTTATAACTTCAAGAATCCACGAATCGTGACATATTCTAACCTTAACTAAGTGGTTTGGTGGCATGATTAAATAAAAGTAAATAGATCTACATTGTGGGTTTTAAAAAAAAAATCAGCGTCAAAACGAAGTATACATACCCAATGGACAGACATACATACAGCCATAGCCTTTGCTCGGATCTTGTTAGGAAATATCTCAGGTAAAAGAAGTCCAGGGACTGGACCAGCTCCTAATGCAAATGCCAAAACAAACCTGCAAAAGCACAAGTTAGCTGGAAACCAAATGATCATAGAAACAAGCTTACTTTTTCTTCTCTTTTAAGACTTGTAAAATGAGGATAATTGCATAGGACAAAAATATGGATGACATTCACCTTCTCATATTGATATCAGTAACAAGCACGAGTTCTTCACTCTCCCATGGCAGATTCATGGCAATAAAATAAGCATGAGAATTAACTATAATGAGGAATATCTGACTAGTTCAGAACGATTGTAGACTAGAGACCTCAACCACCACTTTATAGAGTATAAACAAAGGCGGTCTTGCTTTTAGGTAGAATACAATACTCAAATGGTAACTATATAAATGATTGTGATACTAGTTAGCATAAAATTCCTAAATGAAGCTTTGAGAGAGGCATACCAATTAGAGGTCTAAATAAAGCACAAGTTACTAGAGCTAAACCTTGCTAAAGCTCAGCCCATTTCAGAATCAAGTTCAATAGGAAGCAAGGGAGCTAAGCTCGAGAATCAGGTGATCATTGCGCAAGTAAGCCCCAATAGCATCCAATTAGAGGGGTGATAAAGCATAATAAGTTGCTCTGTCCATTACAGAATCATTTTAAATAGGAAGTAAGACAGAAACGATGATTACCACACAGATCAGTCCTAGGTCAGTCCCAGACGAATCTACTTATTTCAGTATTTTTCTAAGGAGACAGCTTCTAACTTATTCATCTTTAAAGAGCTTGAGATCCAAAATGCAGGAATTTGTGTTGGTACAAGAAACTGACAGTAGTAAGCCAACAAAATTTGTATATTTCAGATTGGCCGTGATGACATAATAAAAAGAATAATGTAAAAGTAGTTTCTTTCGTCTATCGCCGTATTTCATGATTTAGATGCAAAAGCCTGAGTCCAACACTAAATGAGGTGTTGGATATAGTTGGTAGGATGAATTCTATTATATACTCCTCAACACGCAGCCATAAGCGACTTCCACCAAGTTCCCAACTTATACACTTTAAACAGCTTCAGATTCAGATACTCGTACACGCAGCCATAAGCGACTTCCACCAAGTTCCCAACTTATACACTTTAAACAGCTTCAGATTCAGATACTCGTATATAGGACAGCTTTTAACTTGAGATTTAGAAGTCCCAAGTCCTGTCCCAAGTCTCTAGTCTGAGCCCAACTCTAGATAAGAAAGTTGACACAACAGAAAATACAGAGAGGGTAGTCAAAGTACTTACATCAATGTTCCCCCAACTGAGAGATACAAAGTACCAGAACCTAGAAAATGAAGTCTTGCTGCACAAGCCTGAAGCCCCATTGCAAAAGCCTGGAGAGTTTAAGGTATAGATTATATAATGAGAAAGAACTGCTCTGCAAAAGTATTAGCCACGTATTTTACCATGCCGAGGAAGCTCCCAAACAGTAGAACCCTTCTTCCTAGCTTATCCATCAGAAACATCGCAATTATTGAGCCTGTAGTGATATAATAATGATGAGAAGTCCGTGATTCATCATTACCTCACTGTGCTACTAACAAAAGAGTAATTTCACCTGAAAGATTTGCAACTCCTACACATATGTTGGCAGTGTCTGAGGGCACCCCGGCACGCTTGAACACAATGGAAGAGAAGTAGAATAAAGCATTTATGCCTGATAACTGTTGTAACGCAAACAGCATTGATCCGAGAAAAACAACTGCAGAATAGAAACAAAGTGATTGATGGAGCTTCCTAAAAGACAAAGATGTCTATTATTAAAGTGTAACAGTAAAATGATACAAAGAAGAGAAATAGGAACATAGTTGTGTCAAGAGCACCTTTGAAGTGACGACCATAAAACAATTCTGACAATTTCACACCCTCAGCATCATCCCCCCTGTCGGAACGTGATAATTCTGCTATTGCTGAATTTAAATGACCACCACCCAAAAGTCTCTCAAATTCATCTTCCGCTTCAGCTACTCTTCCACGCTGGAAAACACCAACAAGTGGTCACCATAATTTTTTTTTTTTTTTTTTTTACCTCACCACGACATTCAATTAACAAGTATATCATAAATGCTAAGACTTCAAACTTTCATTCTAGCTTCCATTGGAGGCAACAACAAGGCTTAATGTGGATAAAAGTGAAATGAAAATGCTGCCCGCTAACAAAATAGAGTACCTCAAAGTGAATCACGTAAACAAACTATTTATTAATACTGGCAGGGACGGGACAATGGTCCGAGAGGAGGAGGAGGAGGAGGAGGAGAGAGAGAGGGAGGGGGGGGGGAGGGGGGGATTGGAGAGTGGGGGGAGAGGTCTTAGATCTACCTATAGCATCCCCCCCTCCACACACGCGTGTGCACACCCAATTTTCCTTCTTTTAGGGTGGGGTGGTCTCAACTAAAAATTAAAACCTGAGAATTTACTTGTACATGCACTGTATTTTTATCAGCTAGATAAAGCACGGAATTCCAAAAATGTGGACCATGTCGTGTCGGACATGTACCAGATACATATCGGACACAACCCTGACACTCCAAAATAATTAGGACACACCAAAATATGTGCCATGTCTACGTCGCCGTGTGCTTACCATGTAGTGTCATGTCCGTGCCACATAGTTCATCAGGCTATGTCTAGAAAGATCCATTCATCACACTAACAGCAATGAGCTGTGGGGTGGCGGCGTGTGCTACGTGTGTATAGGCGGGTTAGGGGGTGGGTAGCAAGTCAGTAAATCTGCAAGAAGGCAGGGATGTCTTGTTCATGGGTGTAAATGTGTACGTGTAAAATCGATAATCAGTCAACCAAAATGATGTGCCAAAAACATATATGATCACATAACTAAGAATTGATAAGATAAGATTGTGAAATAAATGAAATCTTCATGATTACAATAATAAATCAGTTAGATATCCCTGAGTGGAGCACGTACAGAATGATCTCTTAATTCGTGTCACCATTTAGTCTCATTGCCATGCATCTAGCAGTCAAACAAAGAAATTGTCTCCTAGATACACTTCACTAATACTTGGAAGAACCATATACGCCCTTTTTTTCTATTCCTTCCATTTTTCTTTTTCCTATCACGGTCTATGACTCGTCTCTTAATTCCAGTTGCACACATATCTCTTCATTCCTCTACATTTGAAAACTTAAAACCCTCAATGCAAGGGTTAAAGCACCTGACAAAATGTTTCATGGGACAAGTAAAC
Source organism: Iris macrosiphon (assembly GCA_036927795.1). Taxonomy (NCBI): domain Eukaryota; kingdom Viridiplantae; phylum Streptophyta; class Magnoliopsida; order Asparagales; family Iridaceae; genus Iris; species Iris macrosiphon. Next base: position 17,797,488 of record JAYESA010000005.1, on the reverse strand, counting down.
AAGAAGTGAAACAATAGGAAAGAGAGCCCTATAAATGAGAATCCAACAATACAATACTGAATAACATTGGATCACATATTATATGTTCTCACATGAGATCCCACAGAAGTAACTGTAGATAGGTAACCAATAGAAAAGCAATAAGTGGAGGTTCCGACTTCTGACTCCACCTATAAAAGCAATAAGTAGTCATATGGTTTTCAGTATAAACCTCTAACACCTTACCCAAGCTCCACCTCAGAAATGTGGATCGGGTAAGTCCCAATGTTCATGTCCACCCAGAGTCCCCGCACCCAAGTTGTTTCACTTGGAACAGCCAAATCGAATAGTTATCGGTCTTCAGATTGTTCCTCTGCAGACAGGGCAGAAATCGAAAATCGTTTCCATTCTGCCATGTAAGCAGAACCACATGGACCTATTTTGGGACGCATATTGGAATTGACTTCTGAATTGGAGCTAACCTACTGAAAACCTATTTCCAAGAGTTAGGTTTAATTTAATTGCTGCATCAATTGGATCTCTATGAAGCTTGTACCCTCAATTCAATAATACTCTGCAAGATGGATTCTCAAGGAGAAAAGCTCAAAGGTAACAGGGTACCAGTAATGCATACATAGAAGCACCGAATTCTCTTCTAATCATGTCTTATCCCTTTGTGTTGATGAGAATTTGTTGGTTGTTTGCAATCAACATTATCTCCTTTCAGAGTGAAAATTTGGAGACAGTGCGATGGAGGACTAGATCAGATTTGTGTCCGAGTTCGAGTCATCACTCGCAGTAACAATAAGGGTAGTCACAAATAAAGAATAGGCAAGCCAGCTACCAAACAGTAATAACTTATTACCATTTTACAGAAAAAAAATAAGCATATGCAGGAAATTTGTATGCTAAGTGTGAACCTAAACAAGAACTAATCATATAAACATAAGAAAGGCCAGGTATAAAACATGAAAATATAAGTTTACAGCACATTCAAGGAAGTTGAGTATCATCAGTGGAAGGATGAAACCTTATGAAGCCAGTGAGGACTTTCAGCACAGAACTCCATGCTAAGTGCAAGAAAAGCAGCAGGAACAGAAGATGCCCAAAAGCATACTCTCCACCTGATAGCTCGTGGTGTTATTGAAGCAATTATGGTTTAAAATCTGGTCAGAGTTACCAGCTTTCTTTGTATATTTGATGACATTCTTTACCATCCCATGTTTTCCCTGACTGGAATTCCCATAAAGAGAGCTGCTAAGAGTCCAAGACATGTTGCAATCTGAATCAAACTTCCATAAGTGCCTCTCACAGATGGAGGAGAAACCTGATAAAAAGTGTAAAATGAATGTGAGAACTAGAGTGAGTTAGGATCTGTGTAGTACCGCGACAGCAGATAGTTCATGAGAAAATTATTCCGTACCTCGGCTACATAAAGTGAAGTCACAGGTGCACCAACACCCATCCCTGTCCCAACTAAGAATCTCCCAAGAAGCATACCTTCAAGACTGGACGTACTTGCACTACAAAAGAACTCCTGTACATAAGCACCATACGAAGATCTTCGCAAAAATAACGAGTAAAAATGTAGTATCTCTAGGGTCACATACATTTAGGGACTGTTTAGTTGCTTGTAACTGGAAATTCCTTGTAGCATTTACAGCGGTAATTGGAGTTTGCAGCCAAAATGGCTGCAACAAATGTTGCAGGAATTAATGTATGTATTGCAGCTTTTGTTGCATTAATGGCACCATGGAAATTCTTTGGCTTAATCAAAGATGGTAGAATATATAATATAGAATATAGTTGTTGATTACAATTCCTTCTTCATCACATAATTCAAGAACCAAAAACACGTTCTTCCTTGCAAACGCATTTACAATTGGGATAGAACGTTTACAACTAGAAGAAGAGAGAAATATAGAATAAAAATTATTCTTGCTGGGGTGATGAAGACCGCAATTGCTCAAAGCAAGATTCGTCCTCTATCGACGATCTGCTCTCAGGAGCAAGCAAGTTCACAAGAGAACTTCTGGAACGCTCGTAGTCACCTCTTGGTGTCTCGAACGGACTCCTTTGGACCTCTCTTTCTCAATTTTTGGTGTCTCTCAAAATGAGGCTAGAGGGCTCTTAACATAGGGAAGGATGGAAGCCCATCCTCCTCTTCTTTCCGATGTAGAACTAAAAAGCCAATATACAAAATTGATATCCCACAATCAGCGCCCGTTCAGCACCCGCTCAGCGCTCGCTGTAAAACCCCCTTCCTAGAAAATCGTATATACCCTTTATTTATTAATTATTAATTAAATTGTAGTAATTAGGTCCAAATAGGAGAAATAGATTTTTTATAATTTTTATGTTAGGTGTTCGGGAACTTAGATGACTTGTGGGACCATCAGGAATTTTTCGGAATTTATTCCATGTAGGAGACCCCTTGAGCAGTTGCTAGCCTAACGATGTGCAATACCGTATCCTATAAATTTTCTTATGAGTATATATATATATATATATACAAATATATATGTATATATAGTTTAATTAAAGAAAGAAAGGAAAGGAAAAGAAAAGTTAATAGAATAATAATAATAACTTAGTAATATACTAATAGTAATATAATATAGTAATGATTCCAATAGAAACTTGCTGACTTCTCAGCAAGATGCTGAGAAGCCCTTCACGTTAGCATCTGTGGAGCCCGCCCAATGACTCTTCAGCAACTTAGGGACCGCCCATACAACCCGCGACCCTTTACTTCACCCGCCTCCAATCCTTCCTCTCTCATCCTATATTACTTAGATATAATATATATATATATGTATAATAGCTCTCCAAAACCCTAACCTAAAACTCCAGACTTCCCCTTCCCATCTAGAGCCGTCACCGCAGCCAGAGAAGCCTCCCCAAGCCATCCAACCATCCCGTCGACGCCGACATCGCGGACTGCAGTTCCCACTCGAAGCACCTTCGCTCCGGCGTGATTTTCCGTTGACTCGCTCGACCAAACGCTGTTCCGTTTTCATAGGTATGATCTTCCCTCAACCCTCTCCAATACTTGTTTTATAGTCAACCTCAGATAACGTGTGCCCCTAGGTGAAAAACAGCGCCCAAGTCAGCGCGAGCAGACAGAATTCTGCAATCGCAGAATTCCAGAATGACCACCCATATTGTCGAGTTCGTATCTCCCACCACAGAGATCCGAATTCGATGATTCTTTTTGATATCTGTAGATTACATGACCTAGTTTATTTTCTGTATAATAACTTTGTGCTATTAGTCGCTGTGGACAGAAATATATTCGTCACAAAACTGCGCGCACCCACTTTTTCCGGTCTTCTAAAAGTTGGAGATCGGAGCGCGCCCCGCCAAACGGGACCGCCCCGCCGTGTGCCAAGTGTACCGAATGGTGCACGCAGCATAATCGGACACGTGAAACTTCGTGGGGACTGATTTGGACGCGTGTGCGCGCCGGAATCAGACCGTATCCGCGAACACATTCCGTATCGCCACTTTTGTGGAACTCGCGCGTTTTTGTGCACGCTTGTCAAATTGCGACGAAACTTGCGCCACTGGACTCGTGGTAACACGCTGGTCCTGTGACCCAATTTTCACGCATTTCTGAGACGGTTGACCAGATCGCCAATTGGCGGGCCCCACAGTTGACTTTTTGGACCAAATTATGTTCGGCTCATCGGAATCCAAATTTGGACATACCGTTGGGATCGTATTGACATTTAGAATTGTTTGACCCATAGTTTGTCCCATTTAGAGACTGTTACCCTCGGCACGCTTTTCGGTGCAAAGTGGGCCACACGTGGAACCCTCTTTGGCCCGGAAATGACCTTTTTGCCCCTGTGTCCAAATTGGACGTAAGGACAGGCGTTCCTAGCAGTTTGATACCTTCTGAGACTGTTGGTGATATTTATTACAGCTTTCGGAGTAGTACCTACCGGATCCACCGATACCAGGACGACAGTTGATATTCAAACATCAGGCAAGTGTACCTTGCCAACTCTGCAGTATTGATACCTATTTTCTTATCTCATTATATTACTGTGCATGCTTAACCTAGGACCGTTTGACATACTTAGCGTCCGATTATCAGTCGGGTGCCAACATCGTACGCGGTGTTGGGTATTGTCATCTAGAGATGGACATACGTGACACTTTATCATCTCGTACTTGTCTTACCAAGTACACTTTGACCCAGGACACTGGACACTGATCATGAGACAGGATCTTCCCGAGATATTCGTGGTGATCCTGTATAGGATTCAGGACTTATAGAGACTATATTCTAGATACATTATGACTGGTGCATTAGTTATGACCCCGCTGACATGGACGTGAGACGTTATGTTCATGATTTGTGTGGTTACATTGGGTGGGGAGAGACACACAGACTATAGGCTGATCATATATATACACCCCTATTATTGTGAGGCACAAGACTCTATAGCCGAGCTTGGCCCAATACTCATTACTACTGCTACTACCGGCTCCCCTACACAGAGCTTGTAGTATGCTTCAGCCTGAGATCTAGTGCTGCTCTCATCTTGCATATCACTTAGCTGGTTATTTTAGTATTCCCTTATTGTTCCATCTATTGCTGGAGAGACCCACAGGCTACAGGTTGATTATGTTATGCTGGCTACTCAGTCTCCCGCTGAGCTAGACCACCTCTCGACACCACTGCTACCGGCTCCCCTACACAGAGCTTGTAGTTGTTCAACCTGAGTACTATTGATATTCTCTCTTGCATTTATACAGATGTTTACATACTTATCCTGCTTATTTCTTTATTTGCTGCACTGTATTTATTTTGGCATGAGCTTTCTTGTACCTTGCTATGTCCCCTGAGGACCTGGATATGGATTGTCCCCAGATTTTGCAGACCAGGTTTACCCCGAGGTTTACGGGACCGCAGCAGGAGGAGCCGATCCAGGAGCTGTACCGCCATCTGAGGGCGAGGTGTTAGCTGAAGACTTCTCTTGAGCATCCATGATCATGCTCAGCTTTTATTATTTATTTCAGTCTTTTATATCCTTGTCTGTTGAACCATTGTACTAGACATTTATCGGGTTATTCCCCGAAGTACTTTGTGAGACTTGCTGATGATTTACATTCCTTATTTATCCTGTGGATCATATTTTATATCTTGTGTGGATGAGATTAGTTGTGCCATGATTGTCGTAGACTTGTTTTACAGCTTAAGTATGCCCTGATGGATCCATTATATTGGGTTGGTCCATCGGCGCGTACTGCTGACCATTGCCACGTATCTGGTCCCACGGTATTTTGGGACTGGGGCGTGACATGGTTTTTGTGGTGGCCCGTGCAGGTCTACGACTAAATTGTTCGGTTTCAACTTAGGGACCGGACCAGCCTGCCCTAAGGATAGTATAAACTATAGGATCTCATCCATCATTTAACCATTTGTTGAACTCTATATCGAACTCAAAATTTGTTACTTGAACTGCATCCTGTATTGATTCCTCTGAGCGTTCTCATAGTTTATCTTTTGATTGCAGAGCAATGGATTCCGGGAACAGAGATGATATCCCTTTGGATACACCACACGACGCTGTGGTTACTTATGGAGATGGAGTGACTCCTGGAAGTGGAGGACAAGCATCGCAGAGCGATCAAACCGGTCAGCCTAATCCAAGGTTCCGGAGAGATGACATCCCACCTCCACCACAGTTCACTCCCCAGATGCCAGCTTTCCCGCCAGGACAAGCCATGGACGGGCAACAGATGGTCCAGATGATGTATGCTATGATGCAAGCACAGCAACAGATTCAGCAAGAAGCACAACGTCAGGAGGCCGAGAATCTGAGAACCAGCCTGGTATCCGCATTGGAGTAGGCAAATCCACCAGCGAGGCGATCGGCGACGGGATCTATCACCGACTTCCGTCAGCTCAAGCCTCGTACCTTTTCTGGTAAAGAGGGACCAACAGAAGTTCATAATGGCTCACAAACATTCAGCATCAGTTGGAAGCCGCAGAACTTCCGAGAGAGAAGTGGATGACTGCAGTCAGAATGCAGTTAACGGAGAATGCACATCACTGGTGGTTAGCAGAGGAGATGAGGCTCGGGCAGGACCGAGTCACCTGGGAAGAGTTCTCCAGACTCTTCAAAGAAATGTACATTCCGGCAGTTGCACGATCAGAGCTCAGAGACAAGTTCCACCGCCTTATCCAAGGCAGCATGACAGTGGAGGGATACAACGCGGAGTTCATACGCCTCAGTCGCTTTGCCCCGACATTGATTTCGACGGAGGAAGAAAAAGCTGAGAAGTTCTTTGATGGACTGAAATTCGAGCTTCAGAGATTGATTGGCTCAGTCGCACCTACATCTTATACCGACGTTCTCGCAGCAGCCCGACGCATGGAGCGCGTCACCAGAAGGGAGTCGACCCTGAAGAGGCATATCACATCAGCCCCATCGAGGACAGGACATGGGGAAGCAGCAAAACGGACCCAGAGGAGCATGCCAGAGAGGACAGCACACAGGGCCATATCTCTCCCTACTTGTCACCACTGCGGCAAGATAGGTCACATTGAGAGAGAATGCCGACGCAAGTTGGGACTCTGCCTAGCTTGCGGGTCCAACCAGCATCAGACCAGAGACTGCACCGAGCGCAGAGAGGGAGCGCCGAGATTAGCTTTGCCTGCACCACGACCAGCTTACCCAGCAGTAGGAGCACAGCAGGCAGGAGTTGGAGGCGTCAGGCCACCAGCCCCAGGAGGGAATCAGCAGAGACCACCCCTGGCACCACAGGCAGCTTTATTCCAGCAGGCTCAGCAGCAGCGAGGCCAAGCACAGGGGCGAGGACAGGCATTCACTTCAGCTGTTGAGGAGGAGGTTACAGCAGGCGAGGTCATCGCAGGTACTATTTTAGTAGCTTCATTACCAGCAATTGCATTATTTGATTCTGGAGCATCGCATTCATTTATAGCAGCTAGCTTTGTAGCCACCCATAGAATAGCTACCGCACCTCTTCCGAAGATGAAGAGGATTCTTACGGGAGGTGGAATTATTCCGGTTAGTGACGTCTGTAGATCATGTTCTGTAGTCGTTTGTGGCCGAGAAATGCGAGCGCAGTTCCTGATATTTTCTATGCCGGATTATGATGTCGTACTTGGTATGGACTGGTTAAGTCAGTACCATGCGACTCTTGATTGCCGACTTGGGCGGGTTATATTTAGACCGTCTGGACATCCGGAATTTGAGTTTCTCCGAGGAGCAGTAGAGCAAGGAGCTCAGCCTACTCTTAGGGTACTATCTGTAGAAGGGGAGACAGGTTACCCAAGAGTCATATCAGAATTTGTGGATGTATTTCCCGATGATCTTCCAGGTTTACCGCCTGATCGGGAAATAGAATTCACAATAGACTTAACTCCAGGAGCAGAGCCAATCACTTCATCAGTTTATCGGCTAGCACCCAAGGAGTTAGTGGAGTTGAAAGCACAGGTTGATGATCTTTTGGAGAAGGGTTTCATTCGGCCCAGTGTTTCACCTTGGGGAGCACCCATATTATTTGTGCCAAAGAAGGATGGAACAGTACGGTTATGCATTGATTACAGGGCACTAAATGCTGTAACCATCAAGAACAGGTATCCCCTACCACGCATTGATGACCTATTTGATCAATTGAGTGGCGCAAGGGTATTCTCGAAGATTGACCTTCGATCCGGCTATCATCAGATCAAAGGAAGGAAGACATCCCGAAGACAGCTTTCAGGACGAAGTATGGGCATTATGAGTTCTTGGTGATGCCGTTTGGTTTAACCAACGCACCAGCAGTGTTTATGAGCTTAATGAACAGAGTCTTTCATCAGTTCTTGGATAAATTCGTGGTGGTGTTCATAGATGACATTCTCATATATTCCAAGAGCCCTGAAGAGCACGAGGAGCATCTCAGAATCGTGCTGGAGACCTTGAGGCAGGAAAAGTTATATGCTAAACTTAGTGTGAGTTCTGTATGGACAAAGTGCCTTTCTTGGGACACATCATATCAGGAGAAGGACTTTCAGTAGATCCTGAGAAAGTTGCGGCAATAGAGACTTGGCCTATACCCACATCAGTCGCAGAGGTGAGAAGTTTTCTCGGACTTGCGGGATATTACCGAAGGTTTGTAGAAAATTTCTCGAGGATTGCAGAACCGATGACAAAGCTGACACGGAAGGACCAGGAGTTTATATGGACAGAAGACTGCCAGAAGGCTTTTGAAGAACTGAAAAGAAGATTAACAACAGCACCTGTCTTGACTCTTCCTTCAGGGTCAGGAGGTTTTGTTGTTTACAGTGATGCATCAGGCAGTGGACTAGGATGTGTTTTGATGCAACATGGCAAAGTCATTGCTTATGCGTCTTGTTGAAGGTCCACGAGAAGAACTACCCAACACATGATCTGGAGCTAGCAGCAGTTATATTTGCATTAAAGATATGGAGGCACTATCTTTATGGAGAGGGGGTAAAAATCTTTACAGATCACAAAAGTCTGAAGTATGTGTATACTCAGAAGGAACTTAACATGAGGCAGAGGCGCTGGCTGGAATTGATGGTAGATTTTGACGTCGATCTGCAGTATCATCCGGGAAAGGCGAATGTTGTTGCAGACGCACTCAGCAGGAAGCCTACGGCTTATTTCTTGACGATGCAGCCCGAGTTATTGAGAGATTTACAGGAGCTACAGATAGAGGTCGTCTTACCGGGACAGACTGGATTGATGGCTAATCTTGAGATTCAGTCATCACTCGTAGAGAAGATTAAAGAGGCATTGCCCACCGATGCTAGATTCCGAAGACTCAAAGAAAGGACAAAGCCGGCATGCAGACAGGACTTCGCATCCACGAAGACGGGACATTGAGGTTTGGAAACCGCTTTTATGTTCCAAATGGAGAATTGAGACATGAGTTAATGACCGAAGCACATAGCTCTATGTACTCTGTTCACCCAGGAGGAACCAAGATGTATCGGGACTTGAGACAGTATTACTGGTGGCATGGAATGAAGAGAGAGATAGCTCGCTTTGTAGCTAAATGTCTGGTATGTCAACAAGTGAAGGCGGAGCACCAGAGGACAGCAGGATTATTGCAACCACTTCCGATTCCAGAGTGGAAGTGGGAGCACATCACTATGGACTTCGTCACGGGTTTTCCCAAGAGTCCAAGTGGGAGAGATGCAGTGTGGGTGATAGTGGACCGACTCACCAAGTCAGCCCATTTTATACCTTTTAGAGTGGGTCAGTCTACAGAAGCTTTAGCTGATTTATATATAAGGCAGATCGTGAGATTGCACGGCATACCAGTCAGCATTGTATCGGACAGAGATTCGCGCTTCACATCGCACTTTTGGAGGAGCATGCAAGAGAGTCTTGGTACTCGTCTGAAGTTCAGTACATCTTACCACCCGCAGACAGATGGTCAGTCGGAGCGTACTATTCAGACCTTGGAGGACATGTTGAGGGCTTGCATGTTAGACTTTGGAGGATCATGGGAGGATCACCTACATCTTGTAGAGTTTTCTTACAACAATAGCTATCAAGCGAGTATTCAGATGGCTCCGTTTGAAGCATTGTATGGGAGAAAGTGTATGTCTCCTGTGTGTTGGAGTGACGTGGGAGAACGTCAGATTCTGGGACCCGAGTTGGTGGTCAACACCGTAGAGACAGTCAAGAAGATTCAGGGACACTTGCGAGCAGCGCAAGACAGACAGAAGCAGTGGGCAGACCTTCATCGTCGACCCTTGGAGTTCAAAGAGGGCGATCACGTCTTCTTGAGGATATCACCGACCAAAGGCACCATCCGATTCGGAGGGCGCGGCAAGTTGAGTCCAAGGTATATCGGACCATTTGACGTGCTCGAGAGAGTTGGAGAGGTGGCATATCGACTTGCGCTACCACCTTCACTGGAGGGAGTACATGACGTATTCCATGTGTCGCAGCTCAGGCGATATGTGGCAGACAGCAGTCATGTCCTCGACCATTCAGAGATCACCATTGGGCCGAGCTTGTCATACCAAGAGCAACCCGTGGGAATCCTTGATCGTCGAGAGAAGGTATTGAGGAACCAGTCTATTCCCTTGGTTCGCGTAGCATGGAGGCATGGCGCGCCAGGAGAATCAACTTGGGAGCGCGAGGACGACATGCGCAAGCGTTTTCCGAACCTATTCGCAGACCAAGGTATGAATTTACATTGTTAATTTATATCTTATACCATCCTTGCATTCTATCGTGGCTTAATTTTAATTTCGAGGACGAAATTTTTACAAGTTGGGTAGAATGTAAAACCCCCTTCCTAGAAAATCGTATATACCATTTATTTATTAATTATTAATTAAATTGTAGTAATTAGGTCCAAATAGGAGAAATAGATTTTTTATAATTTTTATGTTAGGTGTTCGGGAACTTAGATGACTTGTGGGACCATCAGAAATTTTTCGAAATTTATTCCATGTAGGAGACCCCTTGAGCAGTTGCTAGCCTAACGATGTGCAATACCGTATCCTATAAATTTTCTTATGAGTATATATATATATATATATACAAATATATATGTATATATAGTTTAATTAAAGAAAGAAAGGAAAGGAAAAGAAAAGTTAATAGAATAATAATAATAACTTAGTAATATACTAATAGTAATATAATATAGTAATGATTCCAATAGAAACTTGCTGACTTCTCAGCAAGATGCTGAGAAGCCCTTCACGTTAGCATCTGTGGAGCCCGCCCAATGACTCTTCAGCAACTTAGGGACCGCCCATACAACCCGCGACCCTTTACTTCACCCGCCTCCAATCCTTCCTCTCTCATCCTATATTACTTAGATATAATATATATATATATGTATAATAGCTCTCCAAAACCCTAACCTAAAACTCCAGACTTCCCCTTCCCATCTAGAGCCGTCACCGCAGCCAGAGAAGCCTCCCCAAGCCATCCAACCATCCCGTCGACGCCGACATCGCGGACTGCAGTTCCCACTCGAAGCACCTTCGCTCCGGCGTGATTTCCCGTTGACTCGCTCGACCAAACGCTGTTCCGTTTTCATAGGTATGATCTTCCCTCAACCCTCTCCAATACTTGTTTTATAGTCAACCTCAGATAACGTGTGCCCCTAGGTGAAAAACAGCGCCCAAGTCAGCGCGAGCAGACAGAATTCTGCAATCGCAGAATTCCAGAATGACCACCCATATTGTCGAGTTCGTATCTCCCACCACAGAGATCCGAATTCGATGATTCTTTTTGATATCTGTAGATTACATGACCTAGTTTATTTTCTGTATAATAACTTTGTGCTATTAGTCGCTGTGGACAGAAATATATTCGTCACAAAACTGCGCGCACCCACTTTTTCCGGTCTTCTAAAAGTTGGAGATCGGAGCGCGCCCCGCCAAACGGGACCGCCCCGCCGTGTGCCAAGTGTACCGAATGGTGCACGCAGCATAATCGGACACGTGAAACTTCGTGGGGACTGATTTGGACGCGTGTGCGCGCCGGAATCAGACCGTATCCGCGAACACATTCCGTATCGCCACTTTTGTGGAACTCGCGCATTTTTGTGCACGCTTGTCAAATTGCGACGAAACTTGCGCCACTGGACTCGTGGTAACACGCTGGTCCTGTGACCCAATTTTCACGCATTTCTGAGACGGTTGACCAGATCGCCAATTGGCGGGCCCCACAGTTGACTTTTTGGACCAAATTATGTTCGGCTCATCGGAATCCAAATTTGGACATACCGTTGGGATCGTATTGACATTTAGAATTGTTTGACCCATAGTTTGTCCCATTTAGAGACTGTTACCCTCGGCACGCTTTTCGGTGCAAAGTGGGCCACACGTGGAACCCTCTTTGGCCCGGAAATGACCTTTTTGCCCCTGTGTCCAAATTGGACGTAAGGACAGGCGTTCCTAGCAGTTTGATACCTTCTGAGACTGTTGGTGATATTTATTACAGCTTTCGGAGTAGTACCTACCGGATCCACCGATACCAGGACGACAGTTGATATTCAAACATCAGGCAAGTGTACCTTGCCAACTCTGCAGTATTGATACCTATTTTCTTATCTCATTATATTACTGTGCATGCTTAACCTAGGACCGTTTGACATACTTAGCGTCCGATTATCAGTCGGGTGCCAACATCGTACGCGGTGTTGGGTATTGTCATCTAGAGATGGACATACGTGACACTTTATCATCTCGTACTTGTCTTACCAAGTACACTTTGACCCAGGACACTGGACACTGATCATGAGACAGGATCTTCCCGAGATATTCGTGGTGATCCTGTATAGGATTCAGGACTTATAGAGACTATATTCTAGATACATTATGACTGGTGCATTAGTTATGACCCCGCTGACATGGACGTGAGACGTTATGTTCATGATTTGTGTGGTTACATTGGGTGGGGAGAGACACACAGACTATAGGCTGATCATATATATACACCCCTATTATTGTGAGGCACAAGACTCTATAGCCGAGCTTGGCCCAATACTCATTACTACTGCTACTACCGGCTCCCCTACACAGAGCTTGTAGTATGCTTCAGCCTGAGATCTAGTGCTGCTCTCATCTTGCATATCACTTAGCTGGTTATTTTAGTATTCCCTTATTGTTCCATCTATTGCTGGAGAGACCCACAGGCTACAGGTTGATTATGTTATGCTGGCTACTCAGTCTCCCGCTGAGCTAGACCACCTCTCGACACCACTGCTACCGGCTCCCCTACACAGAGCTTGTAGTTGTTCAACCTGAGTACTATTGATATTCTCTCTTGCATTTATACAGATGTTTACATACTTATCCTGCTTATTTCTTTATTTGCTGCACTGTATTTATTTTGGCATGAGCTTTCTTGTACCTTGCTATGTCCCCTGAGGACCTGGATATGGATTGTCCCCAGATTTTGCAGACCAGGTTTACCCCGAGGTTTACGGGACCGCAGCAGGAGGAGCCGATCCAGGAGCTGTACCGCCATCTGAGGGCGAGGTGTTAGCTGAAGACTTCTCTTGAGCATCCATGATCATGCTCAGCTTTTATTATTTATTTCAGTCTTTTATATCCTTGTCTGTTGAACCATTGTACTAGACATTTATCGGGTTATTCCCCGAAGTACTTTGTGAGACTTGCTGATGATTTACATTCCTTATTTATCCTGTGGATCATATTTTATATCTTGTGTGGATGAGATTAGTTGTGCCATGATTGTCGTAGACTTGTTTTACAGCTTAAGTATGCCCTGATGGATCCATTATATTGGGTTGGTCCATCGGCGCGTACTGCTGACCATTGCCACGTATCTGGTCCCACGGTATTTTGGGACTGGGGCGTGACATGGTTTTTGTGGTGGCCCGTGCAGGTCTACGACTAAATTGTTCGGTTTCAACTTAGGGACCGGACCAGCCTGCCCTAAGGATAGTATAAACTATAGGATCTCATCCATCATTTAACCATTTGTTGAACTCTATATCGAACTCAAAATTTGTTACTTGAACTGCATCCTGTATTGATTCCTCTGAGCGTTCTCATAGTTTATCTTTTGATTGCAGAGCAATGGATTCCGGGAACAGAGATGATATCCCTTTGGATACACCACACGACGCTGTGGTTACTTATGGAGATGGAGTGACTCCTGGAAGTGGAGGACAAGCATCGCAGAGCGATCAAACCGGTCAGCCTAATCCAAGGTTCCGGAGAGATGACATCCCACCTCCACCACAGTTCACTCCCCAGATGCCAGCTTTCCCGCCAGGACAAGCCATGGACGGGCAACAGATGGTCCAGATGATGTATGCTATGATGCAAGCACAGCAACAGATTCAGCAAGAAGCACAACGTCAGGAGGCCGAGAATCTGAGAACCAGCCTGGTATCCGCATTGGAGTAGGCAAATCCACCAGCGAGGCGATCGGCGACGGGATCTATCACCGACTTCCGTCAGCTCAAGCCTCGTACCTTTTCTGGTAAAGAGGGACCAACAGAAGTTCATAATGGCTCACAAACATTCAGCATCAGTTGGAAGCCGCAGAACTTCCGAGAGAGAAGTGGATGACTGCAGTCAGAATGCAGTTAACGGAGAATGCACATCACTGGTGGTTAGCAGAGGAGATGAGGCTCGGGCAGGACCGAGTCACCTGGGAAGAGTTCTCCAGACTCTTCAAAGAAATGTACATTCCGGCAGTTGCACGATCAGAGCTCAGAGACAAGTTCCACCGCCTTATCCAAGGCAGCATGACAGTGGAGGGATACAACGCGGAGTTCATACGCCTCAGTCGCTTTGCCCCGACATTGATTTCGACGGAGGAAGAAAAAGCTGAGAAGTTCTTTGATGGACTGAAATTCGAGCTTCAGAGATTGATTGGCTCAGTCGCACCTACATCTTATACCGACGTTCTCGCAGCAGCCCGACGCATGGAGCGCGTCACCAGAAGGGAGTCGACCCTGAAGAGGCATATCACATCAGCCCCATCGAGGACAGGACATGGGGAAGCAGCAAAACGGACCCAGAGGAGCATGCCAGAGAGGACAGCACACAGGGCCATATCTCTCCCTACTTGTCACCACTGCGGCAAGATAGGTCACATTGAGAGAGAATGCCGACGCAAGTTGGGACTCTGCCTAGCTTGCGGGTCCAACCAGCATCAGACCAGAGACTGCACCGAGCGCAGAGAGGGAGCGCCGAGATTAGCTTTGCCTGCACCACGACCAGCTTACCCAGCAGTAGGAGCACAGCAGGCAGGAGTTGGAGGCGTCAGGCCACCAGCCCCAGGAGGGAATCAGCAGAGACCACCCCTGGCACCACAGGCAGCTTTATTCCAGCAGGCTCAGCAGCAGCGAGGCCAAGCACAGGGGCGAGGACAGGCATTCACTTCAGCTGTTGAGGAGGAGGTTACAGCAGGCGAGGTCATCGCAGGTACTATTTTAGTAGCTTCATTACCAGCAATTGCATTATTTGATTCTGGAGCATCGCATTCATTTATAGCAGCTAGCTTTGTAGCCACCCATAGAATAGCTACCGCACCTCTTCCGAAGATGAAGAGGATTCTTACGGGAGGTGGAATTATTCCGGTTAGTGACGTCTGTAGATCATGTTCTGTAGTCGTTTGTGGCCGAGAAATGCGAGCGCAGTTCCTGATATTTTCTATGCCGGATTATGATGTCGTACTTGGTATGGACTGGTTAAGTCAGTACCATGCGACTCTTGATTGCCGACTTGGGCGGGTTATATTTAGACCGTCTGGACATCCGGAATTTGAGTTTCTCCGAGGAGCAGTAGAGCAAGGAGCTCAGCCTACTCTTAGGGTACTATCTGTAGAAGGGGAGACAGGTTACCCAAGAGTCATATCAGAATTTGTGGATGTATTTCCCAATGATCTTCCAGGTTTACCGCCTGATCGGGAAATAGAATTCACAATAGACTTAACTCCAGGAGCAGAGCCAATCACTTCATCAGTTTATCGGCTAGCACCCAAGGAGTTAGTGGAGTTGAAAGCACAGGTTGATGATCTTTTGGAGAAGGGTTTCATTCGGCCCAGTGTTTCACCTTGGGGAGCACCCATATTATTTGTGCCAAAGAAGGATGGAACAGTACGGTTATGCATTGATTACAGGGCACTAAATGCTGTAACCATCAAGAACAGGTATCCCCTACCACGCATTGATGACCTATTTGATCAATTGAGTGGCGCAAGGGTATTCTCGAAGATTGACCTTCGATCCGGCTATCATCAGATCAAAGTAAGGAAGGAAGACATCCCGAAGACAGCTTTCAGGACGAAGTATGGGCATTATGAGTTCTTGGTGATGCCGTTTGGTTTAACCAACGCACCAGCAGTGTTTATGAGCTTAATGAACAGAGTCTTTCATCAGTTCTTGGATAAATTCGTGGTGGTGTTCATAGATGACATTCTCATATATTCCAAGAGCCCTGAAGAGCACGAGGAGCATCTCAGAATCGTGCTGGAGACCTTGAGGCAGGAAAAGTTATATGCTAAACTTAGTGTGAGTTCTGTATGGACAAAGTGCCTTTCTTGGGACACATCATATCAGGAGAAGGACTTTCAGTAGATCCTGAGAAAGTTGCGGCAATAGAGACTTGGCCTATACCCACATCAGTCGCAGAGGTGAGAAGTTTTCTCGGACTTGCGGGATATTACCGAAGGTTTGTAGAAAATTTCTCGAGGATTGCAGAACCGATGACAAAGCTGACACGGAAGGACCAGGAGTTTATATGGACAGAAGACTGCCAGAAGGCTTTTGAAGAACTGAAAAGAAGATTAACAACAGCACCTGTCTTGACTCTTCCTTCAGGGTCAGGAGGTTTTGTTGTTTACAGTGATGCATCAGGCAGTGACTAGGATGTGTTTTGAAACATGGCAAAGTCATTGCTTATGCGTCTTGTTGAAGGTCCACGAGAAGAACTACCCAACACATGATCTGGAGCTAGCAGCAGTTATATTTGCATTAAAGATATGGAGGCACTATCTTTATGGAGAGGGGGTAAAAATCTTTACAGATCACAAAAGTCTGAAGTATGTGTATACTCAGAAGGAACTTAACATGAGGCAGAGGCGCTGGCTGGAATTGATGGTAGATTTTGACGTCGATCTGCAGTATCATCCGGGAAAGGCGAATGTTGTTGCAGACGCACTCAGCAGGAAGCCTACGGCTTATTTCTTGACGATGCAGCCCGAGTTATTGAGAGATTTACAGGAGCTACAGATAGAGGTCGTCTTACCGGGACAGACTGGATTGATGGCTAATCTTGAGATTCAGTCATCACTCGTAGAGAAGATTAAAGAGGCATTGCCCACCGATGCTAGATTCCGAAGACTCAAAGAAAGGACAAAGCCGGCATGCAGACAGGACTTCGCATCCACGAAGACGGGACATTGAGGTTTGGAAACCGCTTTTATGTTCCAAATGGAGAATTGAGACATGAGTTAATGACCGAAGCACATAGCTCTATGTACTCTGTTCACCCAGGAGGAACCAAGATGTATCGGGACTTGAGACAGTATTACTGGTGGCATGGAATGAAGAGAGAGATAGCTCGCTTTGTAGCTAAATGTCTGGTATGTCAACAAGTGAAGGCGGAGCACCAGAGGACAGCAGGATTATTGCAACCACTTCCGATTCCAGAGTGGAAGTGGGAGCACATCACTATGGACTTCGTCACGGGTTTTCCCAAGAGTCCAAGTGGGAGAGATGCAGTGTGGGTGATAGTGGACCGACTCACCAAGTCAGCCCATTTTATACCTTTTAGAGTGGGTCAGTCTACAGAAGCTTTAGCTGATTTATATATAAGGCAGATCGTGAGATTGCACGGCATACCAGTCAGCATTGTATCGGACAGAGATTCGCGCTTCACATCGCACTTTTGGAGGAGCATGCAAGAGAGTCTTGGTACTCGTCTGAAGTTCAGTACATCTTACCACCCGCAGACAGATGGTCAGTCGGAGCGTACTATTCAGACCTTGGAGGACATGTTGAGGGCTTGCATGTTAGACTTTGGAGGATCATGGGAGGATCACCTACATCTTGTAGAGTTTTCTTACAACAATAGCTATCAAGCGAGTATTCAGATGGCTCCGTTTGAAGCATTGTATGGGAGAAAGTGTATGTCTCCTGTGTGTTGGAGTGACGTGGGAGAACGTCAGATTCTGGGACCCGAGTTGGTGGTCAACACCGTAGAGACAGTCAAGAAGATTCAGGGACACTTGCGAGCAGCGCAAGACAGACAGAAGCAGTGGGCAGACCTTCATCGTCGACCCTTGGAGTTCAAAGAGGGCGATCACGTCTTCTTGAGGATATCACCGACCAAAGGCACCATCCGATTCGGAGGGCGCGGCAAGTTGAGTCCAAGGTATATCGGACCATTTGACGTGCTCGAGAGAGTTGGAGAGGTGGCATATCGACTTGCGCTACCACCTTCACTGGAGGGAGTACATGACGTATTCCATGTGTCGCAGCTCAGGCGATATGTGGCAGACAGCAGTCATGTCCTCGACCATTCAGAGATCACCATTGGGCCGAGCTTGTCATACCAAGAGCAACCCGTGGGAATCCTTGATCGTCGAGAGAAGGTATTGAGGAACCAGTCTATTCCCTTGGTTCGCGTAGCATGGAGGCATGGCGCGCCAGGAGAATCAACTTGGGAGCGCGAGGACGACATGCGCAAGCGTTTTCCGAACCTATTCGCAGACCAAGGTATGAATTTACATTGTTAATTTATATCTTATACCATCCTTGCATTCTATCGTGGCTTAATTTTAATTTCGAGGACGAAATTTTTACAAGTTGGGTAGAATGTAAAACCCCCTTCCTAGAAAATCGTATATACCATTTATTTATTAATTATTAATTAAATTGTAGTAATTAGGTCCAAATAGGAGAAATAGATTTTTTATAATTTTTATGTTAGGTGTTCGGGAACTTAGATGACTTGTGGGACCATCAGAAATTTTTCGAAATTTATTCCATGTAGGAGACCCCTTGAGCAGTTGCTAGCCTAACGATGTGCAATACCGTATCCTATAAATTTTCTTATGAGTATATATATATATATATATACAAATATATATGTATATATAGTTTAATTAAAGAAAGAAAGGAAAGGAAAAGAAAAGTTAATAGAATAATAATAATAACTTAGTAATATACTAATAGTAATATAATATAGTAATGATTCCAATAGAAACTTGCTGACTTCTCAGCAAGATGCTGAGAAGCCCTTCACGTTAGCATCCGTGGAGCCCGCCCAATGACTCTTCAGCAACTTAGGGACCGCCCATACAACCCGCGACCCTTTACTTCACCCGCCTCCAATCCTTCCTCTCTCATCCTATATTACTTAGATATAATATATATATATATATATATATATATGTATAATAGCTCTCCAAAACCCTAACCTAAAACTCCAGACTTCCCCTTCCCATCTAGAGCCGTCACCGCAGCCAGAGAAGCCTCCCCAAGCCATCCAACCATCCCGTCGACGCCGACATCGCGGACTGCAGTTCCCACTCGAAGCACCTTCGCTCCGGCGTGATTTCCCGTTGACTCGCTCGACCAAACGCTGTTCCGTTTTCATAGGTATGATCTTCCCTCAACCCTCTCCAATACTTGTTTTATAGTCAACCTCAGATAACGTGTGCCCCTAGGTGAAAAACAGCGCCCAAGTCAGCGCGAGCAGACAGAATTCTGCAATCGCAGAATTCCAGAATGACCACCCATATTGTCGAGTTCGTATCTCCCACCACAGAGATCCGAATTCGATGATTCTTTTTGATATCTGTAGATTACATGACCTAGTTTATTTTCTGTATAATAACTTTGTGCTATTAGTCGCTGTGGACAGAAATATATTCGTCACAAAACTGCGCGCACCCACTTTTTCCGGTCTTCTAAAAGTTGGAGATCGGAGCGTGCCCCGCCAAACGGGACCGCCCCGCCGTGTGCCAAGTGTACCGAATGGTGCACGCAGCATAATCGGACACGTGAAACTTCGTGGGGACTGATTTGGACGCGTGTGCGCGCCGGAATCAGACCGTATCCGCGAACACATTCCGTATCGCCACTTTTGTGGAACTCGCGCGTTTTTGTGCACGCTTGTCAGATTGCGACGAAACTTGCGCCACTGGACTCGTGGTAACACGCTGGTCCTGTGACCCAATTTTCACGCATTTCTGAGACGGTTGACCAGATCGCCAATTGGCGGGCCCCACAGTTGACTTTTTGGACCAAATTATGTTCGGCTCATCGAAATCCAAATTTGGACATACCGTTGGGATCGTATTGACATTTAGAATTGTTTGACCCATAGTTTGTCCCATTTAGAGACTGTTACCCTCGGCACGCTTTTCGGTGCAAAGTGGGCCACACGTGGAACCCTCTTTGGCCCGGAAATGACCTTTTTGCCCCTGTGTCCAAATTGGACGTAAGGACAGGCGTTCCTAGCAGTTTGATACCTTCTGAGACTGTTGGTGATATTTATTACAGCTTTCGGAGTAGTACCTACCGGATCCACCGATACCAGGACGACAGTTGATATTCAAACATCAGGCAAGTGTACCTTGCCAACTCTGCAGTATTGATACCTATTTTCTTATCTCATTATATTACTGTGCATGCTTAACCTAGGACCGTTTGACATACTTAGCGTCCGATTATCAGTCGGGTGCCAACATCGTATGCGGTGTTGGGTATTGTCATCTAGAGATGGACATACGTGACACTTTATCATCTCGTACTTGTCTTACCAAGTACACTTTGACCCAGGACACTGGACACTGATCATGAGACAGGATCTTCCCGAGATATTCGTGGTGATCCTGTATAGGATTCAGGACTTATAGAGATACTATATTCTAGATACATTATGACTGGTGCATTAGTTATGACCCCGCTGACATGGACGTGAGACGTTATGTTCATGATTTGTGTGGTTACATTGGGTGGGGAGAGACACACAGACTACAGGCTGATCATATATATACACCCCTATTATTGTGAGGTACAAGACTCTATAGCCGAGCTTGGCCCAATATTCATTACTACTGCTACTACCGGCTCCCCTACACAGAGCTTGTAGTATGCTTCAGCCTGAGATCTAGTGCTGCTCTCATCTTGCATATCACTTAGCTGGTTATTTTAGTATTCCCTTATTGTTCCATCTATTGCTGGAGAGACCCACAGGCTACAGGTTGATTATGTTATGCTGGCTACTCAGTCTCCCGCTGAGCTAGACCACCTCTCGACACCACTGCTACCAGCTCCCTTACACAGAGCTTGTAGTTGTTCAACCTGAGTACTATTGATATTCTCTCTTGCATTTATACAGATGTTTACATACTTATCCTGCTTATTTCTTTATTTGCTGCACTGTATTTATTTTGGCATGAGCTTTCTTGTACCTTGCTATGTCCCCTGAGGACCTGGATATGGATTGTCCCCAGATTTTGCAGACCAGGTTTACCCCGAGGTTTACGGGACCGCAGCAGGAGGAGCCGATCCAGGAGCTGTACCGCCATCTGAGGGCGAGGTGTTAGCTGAAGACTTCTCTTGAGCATCCATGTTCATGCTCAGCTTTTATTATTTATTTCAGTCTTTTATATCCTTGTCTGTTGAACCATTGTACTAGACATTTATCGGGTTATTCCCCGAAGTACTTTGTGAGACTTGCTGATGATTTACATTCCTTATTTATCCTGTGGATCATATTTTATATCTTGTGTGGATGAGATTAGTTGTGCCATGATTGTCGTAGACTTGTTTTACAGCTTAAGTATGCCCTGATGGATCCATTATATTGGGTTGGTCCATCGGTGCGTACTGCTGGCCATTGCCACGTATCTGGTCCCACGGTATTTTGGGACTGGGGCGTGACACTCGCTTATGCAACACGCACATGCAACCCGAGTATAAAACGAGCGCATAAAACGAGCACACGAGCGCAACAAAAGCGCACAAGCGCCTTGCGACGATTCTGACGTGCTAAGTGCAAAGTGAGCCAACAAAACGTCACTTTGCGCCCTTGAGCCCGAGTCGCTAAGTCCCTTTGGGGCTTAAGCTCTTAGGAATAATATCTAAGAACATTACAAAAAGCTTAAAAGCTTTCATAGAGGAGTTAATCATTTTTTCTCCTAATAAAACACCCCCACATGGCACTCATGTGTCCCACCACACCCCATGTGCACACCTCAACACATACAAAGTATTATATTGAGATACTCACTTGGTGGTGTAGCCAATGTGGGACTATCTTTACTAGTCCAAAGGCAAAAACACCAACAATCCCCCACGTATCGCAATATATGGGTTGAGCGTTCCCTACAATGACTGTCCATCATGCATTAGGATAGATGTCGCTTCGACTTGAATCTTCCCGCATGGGTCGAATAACAGTATGATACAAAAATGGACTAAGCCTTAAATTATGCACCGTAGCTGCAATTCTTCCCACTCACACAATGACATCAGTTGTGCTTCCAGTTGCACATTAAAGGCCATGTGCATGCCTGATTTCAGTGTATGTATCTTGGGCGTCTACAAGTTTACCCACAAGAGACGGCCTATATATCTTTCCATACACTCTAGGTGAGTTCTTTTAAAGAGTCCTTGGTATGAAGCCTTGCGCTTCCTTGCGGTGCTACTCCGCTATAACATGGCCCAAAGTCGAGGTCCCACCTCATTGTGGTGTCATCCACTGTAGCATGAGGTCCCAGCCTCTTTGTAGTGCCAAACTACCCAGCATGAAGCATTGTGCTTCCTTGCGGTGTTACGCCGCTGTTTTACCCTCTATAGGTAACTCTTGGTGGTGTCACACAACTGTAACATGAGGACACCGGCCTCTTTGTAGTGCTGCCTGTCATGCCCCGATTCCGTGGAATCGATAGTCGTCCCCCGGACGTGACGCCGTGCGTGCCTAGGATGAGCATCGCACAAAGCTAAGATATTTTATATAACGAGCACATATTCAGAGTACGCAGATAATTGGAACACAATATTGAAACATGAAAAAGTTCTCTTTATTGATAATGAACATCTTTTACAAACTCTTGAACGAGTCGGATAATTGCCGCACGGCTTACAAAAGTGGACGCAAAATGAGATGGTCGTCATGTACATTACATCATTTTACTAAAACTTCAAAATGTTAAAGACCTTCTGGCGAAGCTATCGCCTTCCCACGAAGCTGCATAAGCTTGTGTACGAGCCCCTGGGAACTTCAAAATGTTGCTTCGGTGGCACGATCAGGACGTGCCGGTAGGTGGACTGGATCGGAAAGTCGCTTTATGTTTGTGCAGGATCTCCTTAGTGCGGGGAACATGTTGCAACGAGGGTCAGTACATCGAAATGCACTAGTTTATCTGAAGCATGCAAGTATTTTATGGTCTTTCTATCTTGCCTTAGTTCATTTTACAAGCAAGCATTGATATGAAAATTTACTGAAATAAACATGACACCGTTCGGTGACTTTTACCTGCCCGTCTGAACCACCTGCACAAATACTTATCATGACCTGGTCTCTGCCACGAAGACATAGTTAGTCTGCACAGTTTAAGTATACGTGGGACTCACTGGCATGATGTCATAATGAACTAATCAATGACGAGGATGGTATGCAACGAGAGCACACGATGCGCTGCAAGCCATCCCGCCAAGCACACGATGACTACACATGAGGTTCCGTCCGGATCGGATCGACGCCAGTGCCCCAGCAACCGTCCGCGGGAACCTATACCCTTATGCACAAGTTGTCCATGATCAAACGACGTCTATGCTAAGTTATCAATTAATGCAATTTAAGGCAACACGAGCACGAGACAAGTAGTATGGCATGATTCATTTTGCATAGTCTCCCTGAATCAGTTTATTGCATAGCAAGGTGTGTTCTATACATAGCACAATGTAGAAGAAGTATACATTCAAACTTGAATTGGAAACACTATAAAAGAACATTCAAGTGAACTAGCATGCAACAAGGTAACCATTTCTAAGTGTTATGACAAGCACAAGTAATCCAAGTCTACTCCTTTTTATCTTGACATCTGTTAGTTATTTTGGTATCGTTTGATCGGAACAATCAAGAGTGCAAGATTTTTAGGTGTGAAGACTTGGAAGAAGGGTCAACTGAATCGAATTATAGCCACTCATAAGTTGGTTGGAGAAAGGAAAGAAAAGAGGTGCTTCAAGACTCCATTCGCACGACGTCTACTGCACGATCACCTGCATTGCCACGAACAGCTGATCAATACCTCTTCAACTCTTTCCAAGCTCGGAACGGAATGCAATTCAACGAATGAAAGCAATAAAATCCATTGAAACCGTTCAAGAAAACGCAAATCCAAAAACCAACTCAAAAGCACGAAAGCAACAAGACGACAGCGAAAACTAGGCAAGAAAACTTGCAGCGGAGAGGTCCCTCTTGACTCTGCCGCTAAATCCATCCTCGGGGCACGGTCCACTGAATATGGGAATCGATTCCGAAGAAGCAAATCCATAACGAGAATAAGATCTTGATTCAATCTATCCCGATCGAACGATGCCAATTTGTATTTCTTAGCCGCGCTCCCCGAATAGGGGGAACGGGGCACCACCTGCTTATATGTTGTGCTACGCAGCTATGACATGGCTCGCGAAGCCGAGACATTACCCTATCGAGGAACCTCATGGTGATGTCACCCACTGTAGCATGGAGTTCTCTGCTCCTTTGTAGTGATGTTCTACCGTGCTTCCTGTAAAGCATATCGGACATTCCAAATGTCCTAGAACTCATTAAGGCGTCTAAGCCATCCTCCCACAGGATCTTGTTCTACTCAAAGAACAGTAGTAGACAACGGTGATTCTGGGTCCGTAATCCCTCAATGTCTCAAAGGACTACCCACTGCTCCTGATATTCACCCAGTCAATGATCCTTTCTTTGAACTAAAAACTAGATGCCTAGTAGATTTCTCTTTAAACTAATAGCATAAAACTTTATGGTAGAATAACAAAGACAGAATATCAAGTCCTCCAAGCCCATGTATGATGTGTCCTTGACTATATGCGGTATTACGCCGCTATGACATGGCCTGAAGCCGAGGCTTTATCCTGTCAAGGTACCTCATGTGGTGTCGCCACTGCAACATGGAGTACTACGCTCCTCTATAGTTCTTATGATCAGCTGGCGCTTGAGGTCTTATATGAACGGATCCGCCAGACCCTCCTGACTCCGATCATCAACCACTGTAATGATGCCATCTTTGATGCACTCATGTAGTGTCTTGAACGGATCCGCTATAATCACCTAGCTCCGAACATTAACCGCTACCATAACGCCATTCATGATGCGCTCATACAGCACCATGTTCCTTAGCCGCATAGATCTCTTCTAACCATTGAAGAGAAAAAATTGATACCACCACTGCAGTCACCTGGTTGTCGCAGTGAATCAGTATCGCCGAATATGCGCACCAACCACTGGAAGATCATACATGAGCTCCCGAAGACACACTGCTTCATCCGCTGCAGCCGCTAGTGCATAGAACTCAGATTCCCTTGAGGAATGAGATATAGCAGCTCTATCCTTTGAGAAGACATCTTCCTGTGGACCTTTCGCTCTCTACTTCTGAACACCAACTTACATCACTGAAACTTTCTACTACTGTCGGATACCCGTTGTAGTGCAGTGCATAATTCTGAGTCCTTTTAAGATATCTCATTACTCTCTTCACAGCTTTCCAGTGCTCAACACATGGATTGCTCGTGAACCGACTCAGCATCCCCACGGCGAAAGCTATGTCAGGCCTTGTGGCAGTTGTTCATACATCAAACTCCCGATGACGCTTGAATACTCCAGCTGCCTGGCACTTTCCCTCGGATTTGGCTTCAGCTACTTGTCACACCTGTACGGAGTATCGACCCCTCGAAGATCCTGATATCCATAGCGTGTGAGCATCTTCTTAATATAATAAGACTGTGACAGCGCCACTCCCGTGCCCATCCGGATGACCTTGATCCCCAGGATCACATCAGCTCCCCAAGTCCTTCATACTGAACTTGGATGTGAAAAACTTGTGTCTCAATGAAACGTGCTCAATCCGTACCCAAGATCAGCATGTCGTCCACGTATAGACAACCGATGACTCATCTCCCGTCAGCGAACTTTGTGTAAACACACTTGTCCGTCTCACTAACCATGTAGTCGTTTGATCTTATAACTTTATCAAACTTCTCATGCCACATCTTGGGAGCTTGCTTCAAACCGTACAATGATTTCACCAACTTGCAGACTTTGTCTTCAAGGCCCTTGACGATAAATCCTTCTGGTTGTTGCATGTAAATCTCTTCGGTCAATTCACCATTCAGGAATACTGTTTTCACATCCATGTGATGTATAACCAGCTTATGGATTGCACTTATAGCAATCAATATCCTGATAGTCATCATCCGTGCTACTGGAGCATACGTGTCGAAGTAGTCGATCCCCTGCTTCTGAGAAAATTCCTTGGCTACCAGCCTTGCCTTGGACTTGTCAACAGTTCCATCGGCCTTCATCTTCTTCTTGAAGATCCATTTGCATCCGATTGGTTTAGCTCCTTCAGGCAGATCGACTAACACCCAAGTGTTGTTAGAGGTTATTGAGTCATACTCATCATTTATAGCCTCCCTCCATAAGACAGCGTCTCTGGTCTTCATTGCCTCATCATAGGTGAGCGGACCTACTTTCGCATGATAGGTGACGAAATCATCTCCGAAGTCATGTCTCTTCACCCGCTTAGACACCAGTTGCGAGCTCTGGTTCGAACGTTGTCTCTAGAATGACTTCTTCTTGGACTACATTTTCATTGGAAGCGTTAGCCTCATGTGCACACACTATTCTCAGGAATATCCGCGAAAATAATGTTCTTGTGCCTTGCAAATTTATCTTCAAAGAATTCTGCGTTGCGAGATTTCGATGATATAATTTGACTCAAATATCAAGGAACCTCCGAGCATTTCTCTTCTCAGCATATTCCAGGAAGATTGTCTTCGTAGTCCTTGTTCCTAGCTTCTGAATCTTCAAATCTAGAAGCTTCGCATATGCCAGACACCCCACACTCGAATGACATTTAAGTTGGGCATGACTTTGAACCATAGTTCATGAGTGACATCGGATGTTGCGTACGGCACTCTGTTCAGGATGAACATAGCCGTCAGCACAGCTTTTCCCCAGAAGCAGTTTGGAAGACCCACAGTTAACAGTATTGACTTTATCATCTCTGTCAACGTTCTGTTCTTCCGTTCAGCTACTCCATTTGATTGAGAAAAATTCGGAGCAGTCGTCTCATTGACAATTCCATGTTCTTTGCAGAGCGATGCGAATTCAATGGACCTATACTCTCTGCCTCGATCATTTCTGAGTCTCTTGAGTTTTTGCCCTTTTTCGACGTTCAGCCTCAGCCCTGAACTCCTTGAACTTCTCGAATGCTTCGTCTTTTGTCTTGAGTAGATAGACGAACGCGTACTTCGAGTATTCATCGATGAAAGTAATGAAATACTTCATCATGGCCTTTGTGGAGAACTGGTTGAAGTTACAGATATCTGAGTGTACCAACTCCAGAAAATATGTACTTCGATTTACCCATTTGAAATATTTTCTTGTAATCTTTGTCTACGCACAGACCTCACACTTCTCCACCTCCTTACCCCCACATTTAGAGATAAGCCATAGACTAGACATCTTGCGATACAGAGTACATGTCCTAGTCTTGGTGTCCCACAACTCTTGTAATGACCCTACTGACAAGCAGAAGCTCGAACATCCATCTGATACTGAAGCCTTGTTTCAAAGTATGTCTCCTGCCAAGATATCACCATCTGGCAACCATGGATGTTCACCCTCAAGTCTGCAACAGACTTTCTGAGATTAGTTCCGTTGTAATCACTTGTACTTTGCCACACGTACTTCTTTGACTGTGACTTCTCGAAGTCCAGAACCATTATCCCAATCCCCATATCCTCTGCTTGATCCTTGTTCGCTATCGAGATCTTCGGCCTTCTTCAGTGATAGGCTTGACCTCGGTGAACTGCTCTTCCTAGAGCTCCCGTGGCTAGATACACTAGTATCCATTCACCAGTCAGCAACCACGCCAGATGACTTAACCTACGCAATCATATCAACCAAGTAATCAAAGTAACCAAGTTAAGCTTTTACCTTACTATTTTGGTTTCAAATTGGATATGCAATCCTCATTCTCATGTTCCTTCATGCTTGAAAAGACGTGCGCCAAGGTGCTCATAGCCCTATGCGCATAACCTGGTCGCGCATAGACCTTTCTTAGAGCTAGCCACATAGACTCTTCCATGCGTCAAGTCCTGCCATGCATCGAAAGAACTCCATGTGCAGTGACTACACTGCACCAAGCCCGCCACGCGCAGTGAGTGCCCTGCGCCGAGACTGCTTATGTGCCGAGTTCTTCCATGTTCTAATTGTTACCATGCGTAGATGCATAGTGCCAGTCTCTCTTCGAAAAACCGCAGTAGACTTCTCCATGCGGCTACTAGCTTCAGACATCTCCATGCGCCAACTTGCATCAGATGTCGACTTCCTTTCTCTTGGAATGTGCGTCTCCAGCGACGCCGGATCAAGTTCACTTCCATCCATAGGAATGGTAGAGACTGGATTCTCTACCCACATCCAACATTTGACAGAGGACTCCTTCCTCATCCAAATGATTGAAGTGTAGCCCGTCAATCTTCTCAAGTTTGTAAAAACTTGTGTTGAGAAAACTTGCACGATTGTTCTCCATCTTACTCGGATCTTGCTTTGAGAGTGTCAGTTCCAAGACTTAATCAAAGATGGTAGAACAAGAAGTTGAAGTCGAGATCAGGAGTTCACACAAAAGTTTCCTCTCTGATATACTTAAGATGGTAGAACAAGAAGTTGAAGTCGAGATCAGGAGTTCACACAAAAGTTTCCTCTCTGATATACCCCGATCCAACGAAGAACTATATAATATAGAATATAGTTGTTGATTACAATTCATTCTTCATCACAGAATTCAAGAACGAAAAACGCGTTCTTCCTTGCAAACGCAGTTACAATTGGGACATAATGTTTACAACTAGAAGAAGAAATATAGAATAAAAATTATTCTTGCTGGGTGGTGAAGACCACAATTTCTCAAAGCAAGATTCGTCATCTATCGACGATATGCTCCCAGGAGCCAGCAAGTTCACAAGAGAACTTCTGGAACGCTCGTAGTCACCTCTTTGTGTGACTCGAGCGGACTCCTTTGGACTGCTCTTTCTCAATTTTTGGTCTCTCAAAAGAAGGCTAGAGGGCTCTTTATATAGGGAAGGATGGAAGCCCTCTTCTTTCCGATGTGGGACTAAAAAGCCAATATACAAAATTGATATCCCACAATCGCAGCCCAATGCATAGTCCGCTCAGCGCTCGTTCAGCACCCGCTCATGCAACACGCACAACAAAAGCGCACAAGAGCCTGCTAAGTGCAAAGTGCGCCAACAAAGCGCACTTTGCGCCCTTGAGTCCGAGTTCAAGTATGAGTCCGAGTCCGAGTCGCTAAGTCCCCTTAGGACTTAGCTCCTATGGAATAATATCCAAGAGCATGACTAAAAGCTTTCATGGAGGAGTTAATCATTTTTTCTCCTAAAAAAAAACCCCCACATGGCACCCATGTGCCCCACCACACCCCATGTGCACACCTCAACACATACAAAGTATTATATTTAGATACTCACTTGGTTGTGTAGCCAATGTGGGACTATCTTTACTAGTCCAAAGGCAAACATTAATGGCACCATTTACAGACAAACAAACACCAGAATTAGTGCAAATGTTGCAACAAGTGCTGCTGCAGTTGCAGTTGCATTTACAGCAAACCAAACAGTATGGTAACAAACTTCTTCCTAGAAAAATCTCCAGGAAGCAGTGTTACCAGAGTTTGCTACCTATGCAGTGAATCACGTCTTCATTCCGCATTCCGTGTTACCAGTTGATATGCACTTTGAAGTTTAACGACTGTACCGTGTTCCCATTCCACATTTCAGGTGACCATGCACAGGATCAATTCACAAGAAGCTTGTCTTCTTAGTATATCAAGGACTTCCAAATTTAACCCATAGAGAAGCTGCAGTTCTTTAATGTTGGTGCCAGGTCTTGGATTCCAACATATTGCTCTCAAGTTGGAGTGTACACATGCGTTTGCTCTCAAGTTGGAGTGAACACATGCGTAAAACGGAGCCAAGGGAAGATATTCCTCAGTGGGCAAGGATTAGACAGGATGGTCAAATTCCCTGCCCGTGTTATGGAGCAGAGCCCTCGATGCCAAACTTGTGCAGTGAAAATTTTAAGTTCCAGTGGAGTAATGGATATGTTGAGGCACTGTATAGGGTTTTGATCATCGACTCAATAAGGGGTTCCCTACCAAGTCATATGAGTTAGGCCGTATATTGTGTACTCAGGTTGCTCTTTTATCCGACATCCACCGTCCAAAATTGGTATCATAGACAATGGCCCATTTGAGCCTCTTTCGATGCAAGTTATGTTTCGGACTTGTTTAATACGTGTTTGTCAGAACCATTTGGCTCCCTTCCAGTGTGCTGAAACCAAGGTTTAGGCCTTAAAGTGGAACCCCACACCTTTGTTACACAGAGTCAGGTGAGACATTATCTACCTCCAGTGAGGGCTGAGTAGAGGCGAGCCAAGGTGGAATCTTTGCTTGGTGTTGCATAAAATAAGGCTGATATGAGGAAGCTTAAGCAAAATCTAGTCTGACATCACATAGAATGTAATATGTCGATACAGTAATATATGGTTTCAACCTTGACTTAATAAATGAGTTCCCTTTTAAGTAACATGGGCCAGTCCTATATTGTGCCTCAGCTTGGGTTGCTCTTTTCTATGTGGTCACCGTCCCAACAAAATGAGTTCCAGTTAGTTTCGTCACTGCAAACTGGTGCCGTCATCAGTTGACAGGTTTTCCCAGAGTGATGTCTTTGTAACCAAATTTTATAAAATAAAATTTGTGTCCTCTTCCATTTGACAGTAGATAATAGGGACTACGGTGAACCATGCAATTCAACATGTTTCTATCTCTATGTCCATTGCGGTTACAGTTTCTCTTTTCAAAATTAGTTCTACAAATTGACAGCCCTAGGAGCTTCTTCTATCCAGCATAAGACAGTTTTATCCCAAGATCAAATATGCCACGTAGACTAGAAACAAAAAAAGATTACTACTCTAGCTTACAATTTGAAGCAAAGAGTATGATGGTTTTAAACTAGTATGAGGTAAATAACAGTTGTACCTCAAACAAGCTCCAACAATCATAGGCACCGCTGTCAGTTGAAAAGCCCTCCGTCGTCCAATCCCATCAGCAATCCATCCACTGAACAGACACCCAACAAAAGCTCCACCCAAGCACATGCTCACCACAAGCCCTGCAATAAAGTCCACCATCAACTTGGATAAAGAACTACAACAACAATGACTTCTTCCTAATCTTTGTGATCAAGTGCATGAATCGGTTCCTACATTGGGCCATATTTTCTACACATGCTCGTTTTCACATCGTGAGCTTCCCTTGGTCCAGGAAAGTAATGAGCCTCAAACATGTAAACATGTCCTATTGTTCCTACTTGGCCTATCCAAAATTTCTAATTCGTAAAGACATGGGCACAAATCTGGACGCGGGCAAGATATAGAATTAGGATACTACACTTCTAGAGAAAATTTAGGATACATGTATGTCATGGAACATTATACACACAACAACAACAAAGCTTTTATCAAAAACTTCGAGGTTGGCCATATGGTTATATACACGCACATGAAAATTGTATATGTTAAGAATAATTAGATTTAGGATTAGATATTAGTTAGATTTAGTATTAGATTATTTTTCCTATATGGATACATATCTCTTCTCCTACTCCTATCCGGATATGGATATACTCTCTCTCTCTCTCTCTCTCTCTCTCTCTCTCTCTCTCTCTCTCTCTCTATATATATATATATATATATATATATATATATTCGTAGTTGTATGGTTTTTGATATGATCCATTAGTAAAATCAATATTGTTGATTTGTTTCATGGCATCAGAACTTAGGATTTTTCTATCTCAAGGCCATCAAGAGTATCTTTCAGATAATCAATATTGTTAATTATCTACTTCCCCTTGTCGTCTGCTCCACCGCCTTGTCCACCGCTGAAGCGAAAGCACTCCCAATCCCTGTTGGCTGCTCCCACCGCGTTGTCCCCTTGGCATCACTTCTGAATTTGGTACCAGCTTTGTTCCTGATGGTATTCAGGAGGTAGCACGGGTTCTTCGGTTGGATCATCTTGAATATAAAGATTGACAGAGCACCAACTTTGTTAGGATTTTAAAGAAAAGAAGCAACAAGACGACTCCTTCCTCTCGTTGATGATTCCGGCATTGGTAAAGGCGAAGCTGGACGAAGCTAAGGGGAGTGAATTCCCTACTTTAGAAAGGGGTTATATTAGTCATCATTGATTCTCTTATTATTAAAATCTCCTCGGACATAATTCCATGAAGATGCAACAGATCAAGGTGGCTTCTATTATTGATATTTAAAACCAAACTTAAGTTATTCTTAAGAGTTGATTACTTACAATCACTGAAGAGTTGATTAATTCCCTACTTTATAAAGGGGTTATATTACGCCACCGTTTTTCAACAGTCATGTCCTTATACTCATGAAAGTCATGTCCTTATACTCATGAACATAATGGGGTAGCCGAGCGCAAACATCTACATATTTTTGAGACTGTTCGTGCTCTCTTGTTATCTTCTTCTGTTACACAAATATTCTGGACAGAGACCATTCTTACCTTTGTCAATCTTATCAATATCACTCATTATGTTTTGTCTGGTCGGACACCTCATGAGTGTCTTTTTCATTCCCTCCAGATTACAGTATGCTTCATACTTTTTGGTGCACTTGTTTTGTTCTTCTTCTTGAGACTGAGCGTACGAAGCTGACAGCTCGATCAGCCAAGTGTATCTTACTCGATTTTAGTTCTGAACACAAGGAATACCGTTGTTATGATCCCTTGGCCCGTCTTCATATATCTCGCCAAGTCACATTTCTAGAAGATTCTTCTTATTTTACTGTCCCACCTCCGGATGTCCATTTCTTGTTTCCTCCAGCTCCATCATCTAGTATTTTCATTGATTCTAATCCTTTGCTTCCCTCTCCTGGTACAGCTCCTACGATGTCTCCGTCGCTGACTCACGATGATCCTCCACATATTCCACCAGCCTCCGCTGCATCTTCTCCACCATCTACACCTCCACCACAACTCTCCGCCAATCCCAACGTACTCATCGACCTCCTACTCGTTTTACTTCCGACTGTTCCGGTCCACAGGACAAGTTTGGTTTTGCTACATTAGTCTCATATTCTTCACAGTTTAATTCCTTCCTTACTGCTATACATACTACACGAGTCTCCAGTTCTTATAAAAAGGTTGTTCAGTACCCTGAGTGGCAGAAAGCTATAGCAGAAGAGTTTCGAGCATTTCAGCAGACAGGTACTTGAGATGTTGTTTCACTCCCAAACAGGATCCAGCCTGTCAGTTGCAAGTGGGTCTTCAAAATCAAGTATCGACCTGATGGATCCATTGAGCGATACAAGGCTCGCCTTGTTGTCCGAAATTTTACACAGGAACATGGGATTGACTATGATGAGACCTTTGCACCTGTTGCTCAGATGACCACAGTTCGTACATTACTAGTTGTTGCCACTCGTCAGTAGTCACTCTATTAGATGGATGTGAAGAAAGTCTTTCTTCACAGTTCTTTATCGGAGGTTGTTTATATAGAGCCCCCTCCAGGTCTTTCTATTCCACCAGGACATGTTTATCGCCTTCGCCGTGCTATCTATAGTCTCGAGCAAGCTCCCCGAGCTTGGTTTGAGTGTTTCCGGAGTGCTATATGTGAGACAAATTTTCAGCAGTGTCCTCAGGATCATTCTTTGTTTGTGCGGTCGTCGCCGCGGGGATGAGTTCTCTTACTCTGTGGATAATATGAATTTGACTAGCGATGATTCAGCGGGGATTGCAGCTACTCAGAGGTACCTTCATCAGCAGTTTCGGATGAAAGACCTTTGCAATCTTCGATATTTTCTTGGACTCGAGATTGCACAAGGTAAGAGAGGGATACTAGTTTCTCAACAAAAATTTACTTCGGAGATTATTTCGTCTGTTGGTCTATCGGATAGTCGCACAGTTAATACTCCTTTAGAGCTTCATGTGAAGCTTCGTCTCACAGATGGTGAGCCTCTCACAGATCCTACTCGCTAGAAACGGCTAGTGGGTCAACTTGTGTATCCTTCTTTGACCAGACCAGATATTTCTCATGCAATTAGTATTGTTAGCCAGTTTGTTTTCGTGCCTCGATCAGCTCACTATAGTGCCTTACTCTGGATTCTTCGATATCTTCAGGGCTCCATTACGCGCTTATTATTTATGACTTCTACATCTACTCTGAAGTTTCGAGCATTTTCTGATGCAGATTGGACAGAAAATCCGACCACCAGACGATTACTACAGAATTTTGTTTGTTTCTTGGAGATTCATTGATCTCATGATGAAGCAAGAAACAAGACGTTGTTGTATGTTCTACTAAGGCAGAGTACAGAACTATGGCTGCCACCACCAGAGAGATCGTCCATGTACGTATACTGTTATCTGATATGGACATTGATCCTACAGGACCTACGCCGCTTCACTGTGACAACAAGAGTACTATACAGATTGTAAACAATCCGGTTTTTCATGAACGGATAAAGCACATTGAGATTGATTGTCACTTCGTCCGTGAAAAAAAAAATCCTGGCACACTCTCTACCACGTGACGTTCGTGGATCAACTGGCATATTTCTTTACAAAGTCACACGTCATACTGAGATTTCAGTTTCTATTGGGCAAACTCATGGTATTTGAGATCCACCATGAGTTTGAAGGGAAGTGTTAAAAATAATTAGATTTAGGATTAGATATTAGTTAGATTTAGTATTAGATCCGTTTTCCTATATGAATACATTATCTTCTCCTTCTCCTCCTACTACTACTATCCGAATATGGATACGCTATATATATATATATATATATATATATATATATATATATATATTCTCGTAGTTGTATGATTTTTGATATGATCCATTAATAAAAATCAATATTGTTGATTTGTTTCAGTATGTATATGCATAATTTGTACATTTAACTCTTAGAGGTATCTATATATATATTATATGCATGTTTTGGAGAATAACTAGTTCCAAACATTCTAGTATCCACTAAAGAAAACGTTACTTTCTCGTATGTTAATTGTGTTTGGCGGATGACCATGTTAAATCACTTTGAACCATGTTTTTGATGTTTTTGGAGCTTAGACATGGACGAGCCATACCAGTCATGATATCAAAGAAATATCGTGTCTGGTACGTGCCAGATAGGGATATGGTCCTACGGACTAGTATGGTGAAATCTAGCATTTTTCATCTATTTCACCCATCTATTTAGCTAGAGTAACGTACAAAAGCCAAATCAATCTGAAGCATCAAAAATTCACCTTCTTCGAGCGTGTTCCCGGCAAATCCAAGATCTATGGAGATGCTCTCTAGTGGCTCATTAACAACCCTACAATGAAGAAGAAAAAAAGGTCACAACTTCAAACTTGCAAAAAAACAAGTGTTAACCGAGCTGACACCCACCCAAGATGGTAGCCGAACAAAAACGAGGAAATCGTAGCGACGAGCACATGCGGCAAAGAAAGTTTCCACGACGGACTGCCGTTAGCACCGGTATCGTCTTCCATTCCATTCACCAAACGGACTGAACATAACAATAACACATCAGAATCTAGTTCCTAAAATGAAGGAGTACCAATTTCTTGGAGTAAGAAAAAAAAAAGGAAAGACCTGAACTATCGTCGTTGTCATCTCCGCCAGCTGCCACCGGAAGGAGATCCCTAGGCGACATCCGCTTGTGGACGGAAGAATTGGGGCTCAGCTGCATCTCGCGCTAGCACTGGTCTGTAGTTAACAACCTAAGTGAATTGTCACTCCCAAATTGTAATAAATAACTATATAAAAACTTAATTGATGGATCCTTTTTCAAGGAAGCACTGGACACTCCAAAAGTTTGTGCCGGGTCCGACACGTATCGAACGTGACAGTGAAAATACAAAATACACCAGGGAACGCCAAAAACAATGCAGTGTCCGAGTCCGAGCAACATAGATTACATTTTTTTTTCGTTCCTTACCGATAAACAGAGCATGAGATGAGATCTCTCTTCTCCAGTGACTCCCACCCACCGCTAACGTGCGCCGCTCCTCCAACTATCCCGTCCTCCGCTAACGTGCGCCTGAGGAAGAGGGATGTGGGGGGTTTACTTGAAAGCTTCGCGTGGAGTGAAGGTTGATGGAGGTGGAGGTGGGGTTGGTGGTGCTAACGTGCGCCTGGAGAAGAGGAGGACGGAGGTGTTGGTGACGATGACGGTGACGGCGTACCAACCAGAAATGGAAAGGACGACGAAAGGAAAGGAAAGGAAAGGAGTTTGGAAAAGAAGAACCGAGATTTTTGAAGCGGACGCGTGTCGGAAAAGAACATGCGGCGGTGTGAGTCTAGTACACGGTGTGTTCCGTTGTGTAGTCGGTTAATATTGTCCGTCCATTTTTTGCTACTTTTCTGTGCAGGATGGGTCCTGTATAGAACAAAGCAAATATGTTATCCTATTTATCCTCACATATTTGCTTAGTGGATCCTACTAAAAAAAATATTTTTTTTTAAATAAAGTAATAAATTATCAAATAATTGTACAAAAAGGGAGGAGTTTGTTGAAATTACAGAGAGGGGGAGAACTCGCCAACTGAGTTGGCGGATTGTTGGGGGATGAAAGTGTCCGCCAACTGAGTTGGCGAGATACGTACAGGCCGCCAACTGAGTTGGCGAGGGAGGGTGAGTTTGAGGCTGTGCCCGCCAACTTACTTGGCGAATGAGGGTCCGTTGAGGATTGGGGGAAGCTGTGTCCGCCAACTTACTTGGCGAGTGAGGGTCCGTTGAGGATTGGAGGAAGGATTATAGCCGTTGCACAACGACTATTACATTCAACACTCCCACTCTATATATTTTCTATCTCAACCAAATCATCCAACACTCTCACTCTGTTCCCTCTCTTCCCTCTAGCAAAGTCCCCAGCACTCTCTCTGCCTCTAGCAAAGCTTCAGTCAAAGTTCTGCCTGCAGCTAAAGTTCATCTGAGTTTCTTGTAGCAAAAGTTCTCAACCGTCATGGATCGTAGCGTAAGAATTGTATGCTCGCACGACAGTAAAGTAAATGGGTTAAATTACGAAGGAGGAGAAAGTATAATTTTTTCAACTTATCCGAATATTAGTTTTGAAAATATACGTAATCATATTATTGAACGTTGTTCTATTCATTATGATTTTATTCTGAAGTATATTTTTGGTTCTAATTATTTTTTGATAGATAGTAAAGATGCATGGAATTATATTCTTGAGATTAATTCACAATCACGGTATATAAAAATATATGTTATTAAAGTAGCAGCAACATTAGATAATAGAAATAATGAATATTTTTCTGAATATCAGCATGTTAGTTCGGGTGATAGTTCTTCTCAACAAATTGTTTCATTTTTCCAAGAAGGTCATTCATCAGATGAATCTAACCATGATGATGATAGTGACAACGACGATGGAAATAGTGATAATTTAGTTGAAAATGTATATTATACGGTAGATGATGATGTTGTAAAAGCTATCACTGATGAAGTATTTAAGGGACAATCATTTCCTAGTCGTTCTCACTTTAGAAGCTTTATAAGTAATTTAGAAATTAAATATAATTTTAGTTGTTCAGCTAGTGTTATGAATAATGCTCGTGGAATTATATATATTTGTGATCAACCGAATTGTAATTGGAGAGTATATGTCAAATCTATTAGAAATGGCGATATAGTTAAAGTTAGTACATTAGAAAATTGTCATTCTTGTTTAGGGAGACTTAGTACAGGACGTCATCGACTAGCTACCGCTGCATGGATTAAGACCATGATAATTGACATTATTAGAGATAACCAGTCATATAGTCTTTCACAAATTGTTAAAGATATATATAGGGAGCACCGTATACAAGTTAGTTATTCCAAAGCCTGGAGAGCCCGAGAGACAGCATTAGCTGAAATTAATGGTAGTTATGATGAGACATACGCTAGTCTTGAGGAGTATTGTTATAGAATTATGGAGACAAATTCAGGTAGTACATATTTTATTAAAACTGTCGAAAATAATAGCTTTCAACGAATTTTTATTTGTTTTAAGTCATGTATTGATGGATTTTTAAGGGGCTGTTTACCGGTTATTAGTACTAATGCTACATTTCTTTCGTCTAAATATCAAGGTATCTTATTTATTGCTTGTGCTCACGATCCTAACTATCAATTATATCCTATATCTTATGTTGTTGCTGAAGGTGAGAATAGTGATTCTTGGTCTTAGTTTTTAAATTCTCTTAAAATATCTTTTGAAAGTTGTTTTAATGATTGGAGTACAATTTTATTTATATCTGACAAGCAAAAAGGATTAATAAATGATGTTCGTGCAATTTTTTCTGCATTTCCTCATTTTTTTTGTATTCAACATTTTAAATAAAACATAAAAAAAGTTACCAAATAACCAGTATTTCAACACTTGTTAGACTCGTTTGCTAGATCATATAATGAAACGGATGCAGAGAGTGTGTTTGATATAATTAAAGCCGAGAACATAATTTTGTACGGTTGGCTTATTGGTGTAAACGATGAAAGTCGTCGATTTGAACATTAGATAACAGCATATGCTACTTGTCCTAGATTAGATATTAACACTTCTAATCTTGCTGAATGTTTCAATAGCTGGATTAAGAAATTACGAGATAAGCCAATAACAATACTTCTCGATGGTATTAGAGCCAAGATTATTACACTTCATGACAATCGTAGAAAGAATGCTGAAAATATAGACACAGATTATTGTCCGAAGATGTTAAAGACCATGACTTGTATTATCAAAGAGAAGAATCACCTAGAAATATTAGCTATTGATAGTTATAAGTTTGAAATAATAGACCGTATAACAAGTAGAACTTATATTGTTAATATAACCGACAGATCTTGTACATGTTTTAGATAGTACCATACTTATATACCATATATACATGCATGTTTTGTTTGTAGATATTGCAATATTAGTATTGATAGTTTTTATCCTGCAGTATTTTCGACGGAGACCTTGAGAAGTGTATACGCACCAAAAATGGAGCCAATTTTAATTTCCTACAAGATCCAAGCTCCTTTGGTTAGAGGAGAAATTAGGGTACCAATGTAAGACGCAAAGCCGGAAGACCAAAGAAGAACCGCATCAAACCCCGAAATTCATCGACGAGAGATCTTCATTGCAGTAATTGTGGTGCGATTGGACACAACCGAAGAAGATGTACTAGTCAACCGAGAGTGTAAAATAGAATTGTTTAATACAAACTTAAAAATATTGTAATAGTGAGTCTGATAATGAAAGTCTACTTAAGAATTATTTAATACCCAAACATTGCAATCAAACATTGTTACAAATTATACAAATATTATAATCATACATTGTTACAAATTATCTACTCATCCTCCTCCTCGTCTTGTTGAGTTTGGGTAGGCAGCGGTGCTGATGGAGTCGAAAAAAACTGTGTGAATATCTGGTAGCTTTCATCTCCAGCAGTCTGGTAACTCGGGCCCGCTCCAGTATACTGGTAACTCGGACCTGCTACAGCATACTGGTCACTAGGGCCCGCTCCAGCATACTGGTAACTCGGGCCCGCTCCAACATACTGGTCACTAGGGCCCGCTCCAGCATACTGGTCACTCGGGCCCGCTCCAGCATACTGGTGAATAGGGTCCTCTGCACCATCCCTCCTACGACGACGAGAGTGTCTCTGTCGTACAAAGCCGGTCGGATAGTCTGGTGGAAGACGTGATTGTACTTGAGGCATTTCAGGTTCTCGTCCAATACCCAGATGATCAACACGAGTCACAAGTTCCTCCATAAGAAGTCGACTTTGTAGGGGAAGGTTTATCTCAGGTTGTTGCAAATATTGTTGGTATACACCACTCTGAAATATAAAACTTGTAAATTAATTTTTTTATCATATCTATGTATATGTAATTTTTAAAGTATAATGAAGCCATACCAAATCATGCATGCCATCGGCAAAAGCACGCAGAGTATAATCATCTACGGATCTACTCTTAAACCTTTGCTCCTCATATTGGTATACTCGGTTACTCATAAGAGGGCATCCCCACCATTGCCTATAGTCAAGGTTACACATGTCTGCATAATATAAACAAAATTTTAGCAAATTATTTACACTAAATTAATACGAATAATGAGTAACTTGGAACTTACATTCCTCAGCAAATCTTAGTCCGGGAGACATGTCCCTCACACTATAATTCTTGAACCGATTATTCCAGTCAGCAACGAGACCAAGGATTCATTGTATTCCATTTGCTGCCTCATAACCGACTGTCGGTGGATCATCGAAATTTATTTGACTCATCCTGAATTGTTGAAGAACACGGTCTGCCGGATGGTACATGGTGAACCGATCATATATAATATAAGATCTGTGTAAAGTAAACGAATATGATGTCCTCTTGATTTTTGGAGCATCATCTTCACATGTGTAAGGTAACCAGGTAACCTATTTAATGATATTGTATCAAATAGATGTGATGTTTATCTACGATCAAAACTGTAATACTTTAAAGATATTTATCAGATATTTAAAAAATTACCTCATGATACTGCAGTGTATCAAATTGGCTACGATAAAGTGATACACTCATGTATTGGTAGTGTTGATAATCCACTACATCTGTGGGCCATCGCATATCAACCAAAAATACTCCAACATCACTGAGAATGCTAGTAACAAGCCTACAAATATAGAAGTGCTCGTAGGACCAGAACTATAAAACAAAAATATGACATTAGTACAAACAAAATTTGCGTATAAAAATACTCTAACTAATTTAGGTCTTTCATTCATACCTGAATCAGTGAAATACATCCACAAATACTCTTGCGACTTATCTCATAAATTTTGTCAAATTTGTGTATAAAAAGGCTAGAGTAGCAGCTCCCCATGCATGCTGAGTAGGTTTTGTCAAATCATCCAAGAATGGTAGAAGCTGCACATTTACCATATTTTTTGATGCATCGGGAAATAGAATTGCACCACATAAACAGAGCAGATACGCTATAGTGCAACGAATGACCTGAAAATATTAAGTGTTATATAGACACTAAATTAAGTCATAAACAAATATTACTAATTAAAATACATACCCGTATTTCATCTACATCAACCACTCCGTCAATAGTGTGATGTAGGTCCATGAAGTTGCCACAAAGCCATGTAAACTTCACAAAATTATCGACTTTTATACCAGATGGAGGGGTAACACCGAGATATCTCCTGATCAGATCAGATCCCTTTAAGTGCGGATTAAAATATATAGCGTCACATTTAATAGGTAACCCTAGTATATTTGCCACATCAAATAGGGTGATCGTCATCTCGCCGAATGGGAGTTGAAAAGTGTTGCGTTCAAGCCACCAACGCTCCACAAGACTTATAACAAAATGAAGATCGTAGATTAAATATCTAACACGATTTATATAGTGGAATCCAAAGGATTCCACCAAAGCCTTTTGGACAGAATTTAGCTCCCACGTACTATAATTTATTTCGGTCCGCCAATGTACATGGATCCGGGTTCGTAAACCAAGATCATGGTCGTATAACTATAAAAAATATATGCATTATATTTTGTGTGTAAATTACTTAACTTGCAAACTTATAATTTAAAAAATTAACTCGCCAGTAAATATCCGACTAGATATGTGGTCTTCACGTTGCTTAATAATAAGGTGGGTAGTCGGTCCACCGGGAATACGACCGTCATTTTGGTTAGCCATCTACAAAAAATATTATAGGAAGAAGGGGGAGTGCTCTGAGAAGGAGTACTGTGAGGAGGAGGAGGAGGAGGAGGAGGAGGATGAGGAGTGCTGTGAGGAGGAGGAGGAGGAGGAGTTGGGATTTATTTATAGGGAGGGAAGGGGGGAAGTTGAGGGGAGGGGGTGTCTCCGAGGAGAAGGGGGGAGGTCGGGGGGGTCTCCGAGGAGAAGGGGGGTCGGGGGGTCTCCGAGGAGGAAGATAATCCGAGGGAGAGGGGGGAGAGGGGCCCGCCAACCGAGTTGGCGAGCTTGCCCAGAGCTCGCCAACTGAGTTGGCGAGTTCTTCTCGAACTCTAGGCACCGTCAACTCAGTTGGCGAGTTCTCCCCCTCCCTGTAATTTCAACAAACCCTTCCCCTTTTGCGCAATTATGTGATAATTTTTTACTTTATACGAAAAAAACCATAAAAAAATAAAGAAAACATAAAATAGAGAAAGACATGAAAAAAGACAGAATACATAGAACAGCAAATTTGCTCTTTGTCCAAAAACGTTCAAGGTTGTAGTACTGCGTCAGGCTGCACATGTTACGGAATCGGCGACTCGATTTGTTTTTTTTATTGATTCCTAATACTACGTGTATCCTAGTTTGCAACTCTATTAATCTGTATTAATCGATTTACAAAATAATTCAAATAATTTTATGAAAATTATAATTAGAATGTAGGTAAAAAAAAAAATTATCTCATTAATTAAAAATATGTATTATAACATAGGTCTAAAAAATATTTACATTCTACCTATCAAAGTTCAAATACAATTCCAGATTTGTTCGACATATCATAATTATAATATGCAAACCAAAAAATATATAATTTTATTAGCAAAACAATTCCAACTTTTTATTAGCGGAGTAGAACGAGACGTCCATCCGAAATCCTACGATCTCAAAGTCCTTGATTGAAATCACATGAAGATGTTATTACTTATACTTTGGTGACATGAACGAAGAAGATTACGACTAAATCGAGTATGGAAACTATACTGTTTGGATAGCTGATCGGCTACAGGATCAATTTATGAGTTATACATCTCTAATTTATAATGAGGCTTTAAAACGGTTTAAAATTGAGCCGTCTAAGTCGTTTGTAAATTCTCACATAATTAATAATAAAAAAATCTAACTACTCGTGTATGTATTTTTCTTACGTAGAAATATCTTAAAATTATTTTAATTACCTAAACATATATTCAAATTTATATAAAATATATATATATATATATATATATAACAAATAAAAATATATTCAATATTCAAATTATATTTAAACTAAATTTTATATCTAAACATATATATAAAGTTTTACACACACACACACACACACACACACACACACACACACATATATATATATATATATATATATATATATATATATATATATATATATATATATATATAATTAATAATATTTAAAAAAAAATTACGTACAATGAACGTGTATTCACTATTTTGTATAATTTGACTTGTCCACAAATATTCGACGATGTCGTTATGTGTGTTCATTGTCGACAATTAGTTTTTGCAAACATAAAAACATTTATGTTGGTGGAGAAGATGATGACGATGATCATTCAATTGGAACTACAGTCATGAACATTAGCACAACTCATTGACATGATAGTGATGTTTGTTTTGTTTAAAATTTTCTAATACCAATATTTCTTTGGTGTAAGGATCTTATGTTTCATTGATCATATCCCAACAATAGCTTGACGAGCAAAAATAAAACAAATTCTATTAGAAAATTACAACTCTCAAAAACTCAATATTTCTTCAATCAACTAAAAGACATATGCGCATAATAATTTGGATCGGGTGTGGGTTACTGGATGGATTTGGTTCTTCTTCGTTCAATAAACGGGTTATCCCAACCCCCAGTCTGAACCCGACCCGTTCACTAAACGGGTTATAGATGGACTGACTTGTTTATGCCCTTAAAAAAAATTATTTTTTATGTAATTTGTAACTGCAGTCCGTGACTATGGACAACGTGTCAGCATCCAATTGTCCTCTCCTATTTGTTTGGAATTCACCACCGATTTTTTTAATGGGATGCTGATACGTGCCTAGCGGTCCCGGGCTATGCAACTGCGTTGTAAAATAAGGCTTGTGATAAAGGTACTACAAACAACACCCAGGACAGCCCAAATTTTAACCCTTAAAAATTATAAGTTTGCCACTCCTAAAACTTGCTTAGGGCTACTCATACCAACCTATATAAGTTAAAACCATTTATCTACTTTTTTTTCACCTTCAAATGAAGAATCCATCATTCTCTCCAAGTATTAAAACCTAAACTTAACTTTGGAATTGGATTGTTGTGGTCCCAAGTGGAAAAAAATTCTGATTTAGTGATTCTCCAGTAAATATTCTTTGTTAAATTCGGTATGTCTTTGATAACATACGATAAAAAAGTTTCTCAAGCATTCGATTGTCAGCAAATTATTGAGTTTTATTCGACAATTGTAGGAGCCATGCACGAAATTATCGTCGATAAAGAAGTCGGATCATGCAATCCATAAAATGTGCACTCCGCTCCTTCCGAAGAACACAATAGTTGTTCCGAATCACCTACGGTACGCAAAATGATAACCCTATTTCGACAGTCATCGTGTTAGGACTGTATAAAGTACGACGATCCTATATAAATATAGGATTGTCATAATTTTTACAGTCCAATATACTGTGTGGACTGTCAAAATACTGACAGTCTTGAAGATAACATGTTGAACATCATATTTTCTTCAAGACTGTAAAAAAATTGACAGTCTACTCAATACATTAGCCTGTAGAAATTATGACAGTCCTAATTTGGACTGTCAATTATTTACAAGTTATT
Organism: Iris macrosiphon; assembly: GCA_036927795.1. Classification (NCBI taxonomy): domain Eukaryota; kingdom Viridiplantae; phylum Streptophyta; class Magnoliopsida; order Asparagales; family Iridaceae; genus Iris; species Iris macrosiphon. The sequence continues at coordinate 17,753,058 of JAYESA010000005.1, read as the reverse complement.
AATTTTTAAATTCTTTTATATTGGTTATAGTACTTACCTTGTATAGATGATGTGGTACATCATACTATTGGGGTTGATGTGGAGAATGTATTCTCAACGGGTATTCGCTTTGCATCCCATAAAAAAACATTAGATTGGTGCAGACAAGTTGGAAGACGACATAACATAGTCATTGTCATTGCAAGATCAATCCGATCTCGGCTGAGCACGAAATATTTAGAGCTGGGTTGTGAAAGAGGTGGTGTGTTCATGCACCATAGGAAAAAAAATCTTGTTGTTGAAAAAAAAATCTTGCCTAAGGACTACTTCGATGTTCTAATCGATTGAAACATCTAAAACTTTTGTATCATTTTGTACTTTTGTATCATTTTGTAATTGTTTATTTAATAGAAATAAAGTATGACATGTTGTAACTCTGGTATCTTTGTACTGCAGTAGATAGTCACTGTGAAAGAAATAAAATAAAACTTTGTCACAGTTCATTTATATATAGAGTTTCAGTTGTATATTTTGTATCTTGGTAGTGCAATATCAAGTTTCAGTTGTATCATTTATATAGAGTTTCATTTATATTAGATGAAAATCTCTGCTAGACATATAATATCGAGGACTGTTAACAGCTAGGACTGTCACAATTTTGACAGTGCTAGATGAAACTCTCTGTCAATTTATATTTTATATAAAATGTGTATTGACAGAGACTTTCATTTTGGACTGTCAAAATTTTGATAGTCTTAGTAGCAGCTAGGTCTGTCAAAATTATGACAGTCCTAGATGAAACTCTATGTCAATTTACATTTTATATAAAATGTGTATTGACAGAGACTTTTATTTTGGACTGTCAAATTTTTTACAGTCCAAGTAAATATAAATTGACAGAGAGTTTCATCTAGGATGACAGTCCTAGTAGCATCTAGGACTATGACTGTCAAATTTTTGACAGTCCTAGATTTTGGGGGAAAAAAAGAAGGTAGAAATAATAGCTGAAAAGAGAGGATCTTATTCCAGGTTTTTCAATTTATTATGTTTTGTTATCTATTATAGGCAAGATGATCTCTCCTTAAGAGATGATCAAGAAGTTCCCACATGTTACTTTATATAAGATTGACATCGATCAGGTATTGCAACATTGCCTTGGCTTGAACTTTGTCATTCTTCATTATCACCTACACAAGATGAACAATATAGGGTTGATTAAATGTTTTTTCATAAAATTAGAGCACGTCTATTATCTGTTAGTTTGTACTACTAGTTGTCCATCCATCAAAATGTAGTAGTAGTCATGCTTTGGGCTCTTACCATGAGAAGTGAGCATATTGGTGGAAACCTTTTCTTCTTGTACTCTAAACCTTATAGCTGGAGTTCTTTTCAACTTTTATAGGTATAGATACAGAAATTTTTTCAACATTAGCAATTTCTGTCATATGCATAATATATCATGATATACACATTATGTCAATTTAGATTAGGTTTGGTAGGCTTGGATTAGGTTTCAGGTTAGTTTGTATGTATCTGATTTTAGTTCCTTTAGGGATTTCCAACGCAAGTGTCACGCCCCAGTCCCAAAATACCGAGGGACCGGACGCGTGATAATGGCCAGCTGCACGCACTGATGGACAAACCCAATTTAATGGATCCATCAGGGCATACTTAAGCTGTAAAATAACAAGTTTACGACAATCATAGCACAATTAATCTCATCCACACAAGATATAAAATATGATCCACAGAGTAAATAAAGAAATGTAAATCATCCATCAATCTCAACAAAGTACTTCGGGGATCAACCCGATAAACAACTAGTACAGTGGTTCAACAGACCAGAATAAATGACTGAAATAAATAAATAAATACTGAGCCAGAAAACATGGATGCTCAGGAGAAGTCCTCGGCTAACACCTCGTCCTCGGATGGTGGTACAGCTCCTGGATCAGCTCCTGCTCTGGTCCCGTATATCTCGGGATAGATCTCGTCCTCAAATCCTGGGGACATAATCCGGATCCAGGTCCTCAGGGGACATAGCAATGTACAAGAAAGCTCATGCCAATAATAAATGCAGTGCAGCAGATAATAAAATAAATAGGGCAAGTAATTAACCATCTAAGTGAAAATGCAAGTGAGAGCAACACGAGTACTCAGGCTGAGCCACTACAAGCTCTGTGTCGGGGAGCCGGTAGTGGTAATAACAAGTAATGTGCCTAGCTCTGCTACGAGAGTCTACGGCCTCACAATAGTAGTAGTATATATATATGAAACAGCCTGTAGCCTGTGTGTCTCTCCCCTCCCCATGTAACCACGCATATCATGACCATAACGTCTCATGTCCATGTCAAGCGGGATCATCACTAATGCAACAAGTCATATGTATCTAAGCATATAGTATCACTGTCAAGTCCTGTATCCTATACAAAATCACCACGAATATCTCGGGAATATCCTGCCTCATGAACAATGTCAAGTGTCCTGGGTTATATGGTACTTGATAAGACAAGTACGAGAATAACAAGTGTCACGAAAGTCCATCTCTAAATGACAGTACCCAATACTGCGTACAGTGTTGGCACCCGACTGATAATCGGACGCTAAGTACGTCACACGGTCCTAGGTTGAGCATGCACAGAAATATAATAAAGCAAGAAAAATATATATAAAGACTGCAAAGTTTGGCAAGGTACACTTGCCTGGTGTCCGAATACCAACAACTGTCCCTGTATCAGTGGATCCGGTAGGTGCTACTCCAAAAGCTGTAATAAACATCACCAATAGTCTCAGAAGGTGTCAAACTGCTAGAAATGCCTGTCCTTACGTCCAATTTGGACACAGGGGCAAAAAGGTCATTTTCGGGCCAAAGCGGGGTCCACATGTGGGCCACTTTGCACCGAAAAGCGGGTCAGGGTCAAAGGTCTCCAAATTCCTCAAACTCAGTGTCTACAAGTCAGGAACGATGATACGAACCCAACGGAACTTCCAGAATTGGATTTCGATGAGCCGATCACGAAATCGCCCGTCAAGTAGAGCTTGTGTGGCCCACGATACGCAATTTTGTCAACGTTCTCAGAATCGGACCAAACTTGGGTCACAGGACCAGCGTATTGCTACGAGTCCGATGGAGCAAGTTTCGTCTCGATCCGACGTGTGTACACAAAGTTACAACGTGTTCCAGAAAAGTCGGATACGGGGGGTTGTTCGCGGATACTCGTTGATTCCGGGGTGCACGCCCCTCCGAATTAACTTCTGCGAAATCCCACACGACCGTATCAACGACGCACACGTATCTGTGAAGACCGCACGCGACCAAGTCGTCCCATTTGGCGGGGCGCACTCAGTTCCGGGGTAAAACAGGGCATTATTTTTCCTGTTTTTGGATCGCGGTGTACGATCACCACAGGACGCGATGCACCGAGTGAGTTACACGGGCACCGAGAGGGTTATACTGTCTACGCGTAGAAACTGCCAGAAACTAAAACGGAGTTACGATGAGGGAGAAAACGGTACCTGAACAGGGCCCCGTGAATCTGTTTTTCACGTGTCCGAGAGTCACTTTGTGTCCTGGTCGTGTCCTCGTGGTGTATCCGGTGTCTGCTGTGGAGTCCCGCTGCTCTCGTCCAGGTCGATGGCTCCGTGACTCTGCTAAGGCTGCATCGACCGACGGAGAGGAACTCGTGGCGGCCACAGGCGAGGATCGAGCGGCTGCTCGGCGTCCAGGATGGAGTTGGGTCTAGGGCTAGGTCGTAGGCGATGGGGAAAGCGGCAGGGTTGTTCACCGGGGACGGCTGTGTCGACTCGAGGTCGTCTTCGGCCTGGCGGCAGCGGCGTCGGGGTCTTGAGGGGAAGTCGGTGTCGACCGGGTGTTCGACGTCGGGGCTTAAGCGGCGGCGACCGGTCTCGGGTCGAGCGGGCGGTTGAAGGATGGGGTGTTAGAGTCGACCGGCTGAGAGGAGATCGACGGCGAGGGAAAGAGATAGGTGGCTGCTAGGGCATGAACGCCGAGACTTTATAGTCGCTACAGTGTTCACGACAGCCTAGGGTTTGCAGCGGGTCGGGTTCTTCAGCGGTTCAGGTCTGACCCGCTATGGTGGGTTTGGTCTGGGTTGGTTCGAGCTTGGTTTGGTTCGGTTTAAAAAGCCAATAGTCTTAAAGGCTTTAAACTCTACTCCGGAGTCCAATAAATTCACCAAAAAATACCACAGGACCGGTTTTCCATTTTACACCATAAAACATTATTTTTAGAATATTTTAACACCAATAAACTGTATTTAAAATTCTTGAGATCACCTTCACCTTCGTTTTAAATTCCTAAAAATTTCGAAAATTTAGGAAAATTTGTATTAACATTTATTCTAAAAATTTAGGGTGTTTACAATCTTCCCTCCTTAAAAAGATTGCATCCTCGCAATCAAAGAATAAGTTATAATGGAAGAGTTATGGAAATACAAGATTGCTTAGTTTACAACTGTCTCCTCAAACAGGTGGGGGTAATGCTGGCGCATACTATTTTCTCGTTCCCAAGTCGATTCTCCAGGAGAATGATGTTTCCATGCTACACGCACCAGTCTGATTGTCTGTCCCCGTAATGTCTTCTCACTGATGTCGAGGATGCCAACCAGTTGTTCTTCATATCTCAAGCTTGGGCCTACTGCGATCTCTGAATGATCGACTACGTGACTTGGGTCGGTCACGTACCTGCGAAGCTGTGAGACGTGGAATACATCATGCACTCCCTCTAAGGATGGTGGTAATGCAAGACGATAGGCCACCTCACCAACGCGCTCTAGAATGTCAAATGGCCCAATGTACCTTGGACTCAACTTGCCTCTGCTCCCGAATCTGATAGTACCCCGAATGGGCGAAATCCTCAAGAACACGTGCTCTCCTTCTTTAAACTCCAGGGGACGTCTGTGCGTATCTGTCCAATGCTTCTGTCTGTCCTGAGCTGCTCGTAGATGATTCTGAATCTGTTTTACCTTTTCCACTGTCTGAGTTACCAATTCTGGACCCAGTATTTGACGTTCACCAATGTCACTCCAACATATAGGCGATCTGCACTTCCTTCCGTATAAAGCTTCAAATGGTGCCATCTGGATGCTGGCCTGATAACTATTGTTGTAGGAGAACTCCACTAAGTGCAAATGATCTTCCCAAGATCCTCCAAAGTCTAGCATACATGATCGCAACATGTCCTCCTAGATCTAAATGATGCGCTCCGATTGGCCATCTGTTTGTAGGTGGTAAGCGGTACTGAATTTGAGTCTGGTGCCCAGACTCTCTTGCATGCTTCTCCAAAAATAAGAGGTAAATCTCGAATCTCGATCCGGTATAATACTAACAGGCACTCCATGTAGTTTGACAATTTGTCGCATATACATGTCAGCTAGTACCTCTGTGGACTGTCCAACTCTAAATGGCAAGAAGTGTGCCGATTTAGTGAGTCGATCCACAATAACCCATACTGCGTCTCTTTCACTGGGGCTCCTCGGAAATCCTGTGACAAAATCCATCGTGATATGCTCCCACTTCCATTCTGGTATAGGAAGTGGCTGTAACATACCTGCAGTCCTCTGGTGTTCGGCCTTTACTTGCTGGCAGACTAAGCATTTGGCCACAAATCTCGCAATCTCCCTTTTTATTCCATGCCACCAGTAATACTGTCTCAAGTCTCGGTACATCTTGGTTCCTCCTGGGTGAACTGAGTATATAGAGCTATGTGCTTCAGTCATTAACTCTTGTCTCAATTCTCCATTTGGAACATACAGGCGATTTCCAAACCTCAATGTCCCATCTTCGTATATGCGAAGTCCTGTCTGCATGCCTGCTTCCGTCCTCTCTTTCAGTCTTCGAAATCTAGCATCGGTGGGCAACGCCTCTTTAATCTTCTCCACGAGTGATGACTTAACTTCAAGATTAGCCAATAATCCGCTCTGTCCTGGTAAAATAACCTCTATCTGAAGCTCCTGTAGATCTCTCAATAACTCGGGCTGCATCATCAAGAAATAAGCCATAGGCTTCCTGCTTAGTGCATCTGCAACGACGTTCGCCTTTCCCGGATGATATTGCAAATCGATGTCAAAATCTACCATCAATTCAAGCCAACACCTCTGCCTCAGGTTAAGCTCCTTCTGAGTATATACATACTTCAGACTCTTGTGATCGGTGAAGATTTCTACCCTTTTCCCATAAAGGTAGTGCCTCCATATCTTTAATGCAAATATAACTGCTGCTAACTCCAGATCGTGTGTCGGGTAGTTCTTCTCGTGGACCTTCAACTGTCTCGACGCATAAGCAATGACTTTGCCATGTTACATCAAAACACATCCCAATCCACTACCTGATGCATCACTGTACACAACAAAACCTCCTGTCCCTGAAGGAAGAGTCAAGACAGGTGCTATTGTCAATCTTCTCTTCAACTCTTCGAAGGACTTCTGGCAGTCTTCTGTCCATATAAACTCCTGGTCTTTACGTGTCAGCTTCGTCATCGGTTCTGCAATCCTCGAGAAATTTTCTACAAACCTTCGGTAATGTCCCGCAAGTCCGAGAAAACTTCTCACCTCTGCAACTGATGTGGGTGTAGGCCAAGTCTCTATTGCCGCGACTTTCTCCGGATCAACTGAAAGTCCTTCTCCTGATATGATATGTCCCAAGAAAGGTACTTTGTCCATACAGAACTCACACTTACTGAGCTGGGCGTATAACTTCTCCTGTCTCAAGGTCTCTAACACGATTCGGAGATGTTCCTCGTGCTCTTCATGATTCTTGAAATATATGAGAATGTCATCAATGAACACCACCACAAATTTATCCAAGAACTGATGAAAGACTCTGTTCATTAAGCTCATAAACACTGCTGGCGCGTTGGTTAAACCAAACGGCATTACCAAGAACTCATAATGTCCATACTTGGTCCTGAAAGCTGTCTTCGGTATGTCTTCCTTCCTTACCTTGATCTGATGATAGCCGGATCGGAGGTCAATCTTCGAAAATACCCTTGCACCACTCAACTGATCGAATAGATCATCAATGCGTGGTAAGGGATACCTGTTCTTGATGGTCACAGCATTCAGTGCCCTGTAGTCAATGCATAATCGTACTGTTCTATCCTTCTTTGGCACAAATAATATGGGTGCTCCCCAAGGTGAAATACTGGGTCGAATGAAACCCTTCTCCAGAAGATCATCAACCTGTTCTTTCAACCCCACTAACTCTTTAGGTGCCAGCCGATATACTGATGAAGTGATAGGCTCTGCTCCAGGAGTTAAGTCTATTGTGAATTCTATTTCCCGATCAGGCGGTAAACCTGGAAGATCATCGGGAAATACATCCACAAACTCAGATATGACTCTTGGGTAACCTGTCTCCTCTTCTACAGATAATACCCTAAGAGTAGGTTGAACTCCTTGCTCTACTGCTCCTCGAAGAAACTCGAACTCTGGATGTCCAGGCGGTCTAAATATAACATTTCCAAGCCGACAATCAAGAGTCGCATGGTACTGACTTAACCAGTCCATACCAAGTACAACATCATAGTCAGGCATAAAAAAGATCAGAAATTGAGCTCTCATTTCTCTGCCACAAACAACTACAGAACATGATCTACAAACGTCACTAACCGGAATAATTCTACCTCCCGTAAGAATTCTCTTCATCTTCGGAAGGGGTACGGTAGCTACTCTATGGGTGGCAACAAAGCTAGCTGCTATAAATGAATGCGATGCTCCAGAATCAAATAATGCTATAGCTGGTAATGAAGCTACTAAAATAGTACCTGCGATGACCTCGCATGCTGTAGCCTCCTGCTCAACAGCTAATGTGAATGCCTGGCCTCTTTCCTGAGCTGGACCTCTCTACTGCTGCTGCTGCTGCTGAAATAGGGCTGCCTGTGGTGCCAGTGGTGGTCTCTGCTGATAGCCCCCTGTAGCTGGTGGTCTAACTCCTCCAGCTCCTGTCTGTTGTGCTCCTACTGCTGGATGAGCTGGTCGTGGTGCAGGCAAGGCCAGTCTCGGTGCTCCCTCTCTTGGTTTAGTGCAGTCTCTAGAAAAGTGCTGGTCTGATCCGCAAATCAGGCATAGTCCCAACTTACGCTTGCACTCTCTCTCAATGTGTCCTACCTTGCCGCAGTGGTGACAGGTAGGAAAAGATATGGCCCTGTGTGCCGCTCTCTCCGGTATACTCCTCTGGAATCGTTTTACAGAATCTCCAGGTGCTGTCTTGGTTGGTGCGGATGTGTTTGGCCTCTTTAGATTTGATTCCCTTCTAGTGACGCGCTCCATGCGTCGTGCTGCTGCAAGGACCTCAGTATAAGATGTAGGTACGACCGAGCCAATCAATCTCTGAAGCTCGAACTTCAGTCCATCAAAGAACTTTTCATCTTTTTCTTCCTCTGTCGAAATCAAGGTTGGAGCGAAGCGATTTAGGCGTATAAATTCTGCGTTGTATTCTTTCACTGTCATAATGCCTTGGATGAGGCGGTTGAACTTGTCTCTGAGCTCTGATCGTGCAACTGCCGAAATGTACATCTCTTGGAAGAGTCTGGAGAACTCTTCCCAAGTGACTCGGTCCTGTCCGAGCCTCCTCTTTTCTGCTAGCCACCAGTGATGCGCATTATCAGTTAACTGCATTCTGACTGCAGTCATCCACTTCTCTCTCGGAAGTTTAGCGGCTTCCAATTGATGCTGGATGTTAGTGAGCCATTCATGAACTTCTGTTGGCCCTTCTTTGCCAAAAATGTACGAGGCTTGAGTTGACGGAAATCGGTGATAGATCCCGTCGCTGTTCGCCTCATTGGTGGATTTGCCTGCTCCAATGCGGACACCAGGCTGGTCCTCAGATACTCTGCCTCCTGGCGATGGGCCTCCTGTTGAATCTGCTGCTGGGCCTGCATCATGGCATACATCATCTGGAACATCTATTGCCCATCCATGGCTTGTCCGGGCGGGAAAACTGGCATCTAGGGAGTGAACTGTGGTGGAGGTGGGATGTCATCTCTCCGGAACCTTGGATTAGGTTGACCGGTCTGATCGCTCTGCGATGCTTGTCCTCCATCCCCTGAAGTCACTCCATCCGTATAAGTAACCACAGCGTCGTGTGGCGTATCCAAAGGAATCTCGTCTCCGTTCCTGGGATCCATTACTCTGCAATCAAAAGATAAACTGTAAGAACGCTCAGAGGAATCAAACAGGATGCAAATCAAGTGACAATTTCGAGTTCGGTATAGAGTTCAATAATGGTTTAAATAATGGATGAGATCCTACAATCTATCCTATCCTTAGGGCAGGCTGGTTCGGTCCCTAAGTTGAAAGCAAACTATTTAGTCGTAGACCTGCATGGGCCACCACAAAAACTATGTCACGCCCCAGTCCCAAAATACCGAGGGACCGGACGCGTGATAATGGCCAGCAGCACGCACTGATGGACAAACCCAATTTAATAGATCCATCAGGGCATACTTAAGCTGTAAAATAACAAGTTTACGACAATCATAGCACAACTAATCTCATCCACACAAGATATAAAATATGATCCACAGAGTAAATAAAGAAATATAAATCATCCATCAGTCTCAACAAAGTACTTTGGGGATCAACCCGATAAACAACTAGTACAGTGGTTCAACAGACCAGAATAAATGACTGAAATAAATAAATAAATACTGAGCCAGAAAACATGGATGCTCAGGAGAAGTCCTCGGCTAACACCTCGTCCTCGGATGGCGGTATAGCTCCTGGATCAGCTCCTGCTCCGGTCCCGTATATCTCGGGATAGATCTCGTCCTCAAATCCTGGGGACATAATCCGGATCCAGGTCCTCAGGGGACATAGCAAGGTACAAGAAAGCTCATGCCAATAATAAATGCAGTACAGCATATAATGAAATAAATAGGGCAAGTAATTAACCATCTAAGTGAAAATGCAAGTGAGAGCAACACGAGTACTCAGGCTGAGCCACTACAAGCTCTGTGTCGGGGAGCCGGTAGTGGTAATAACAAGTAATGTGCCTAGCTCTGCTACGAGAGTCTACGGCCTCACAATAGTAGTAGTATATATATATGAAACAGCCTGTAGCCTGTGTGTCTCTCCCCTTCCCATGTAACCACGCATATCATGACCATAACGTCTCATGTCCATGTCAAGCGGGATCATCACTAATGCAACAAGTTATATGTATCTAAGCATATAGTATCTCTGTCAAGTCCTGTATCCTATACAGAATCACCACGAATATCTCGGGAATATCCTGCCTCATGAACAGTGTCAAGTGTCCTGGGTCATATGGTACTTGATAAGACAAGTACGAGAATAACAAGTGTCACGAAAGTCCATCTCTAAATGACAGTACCCAACACTGCGTACAGTGTTGGCACCCGACTGATAATCGGACGCTAAGTACGTCACACGGTCCTAGGTTGAGCATGCACAGAAATATAATAAAGCAAGAAAAATATATATAAAGACTGCAAAGTTTGGCAAGGTACACTTGCCTGGTGTCCGAATACCAACAACTGTCCCTGTATCAGTGGATCCGGTAGGTGCTACTCCAAAAGCTGTAATAAACATCACCAATAATCTCAGAAGGTGTTAAACTGCTAGAAATGCCTGTCCTTACGTCCAATTTGGACACAGGAGCAAAAAGGTTATTTCCGGGCCAAAGCGGGGTCCACATGTGGGCCACTTTGTACCGAAAAGCGGGTCAGGGTCAAAGGTCTCCAAATTCCTCAAACTCAATATCTACAAGTCAGGAACGATGATACGAACCCAACGAAACTTCCAGAATTGGATTCCGATGAGCCGATCACGAAATCGCCCGTCAAGTGGAGCCTGTGTGGCCCACGATACGTGATTTTGTCAACGTTCTCAGAATCGGACCAAAGTTGGGTCACAGGACCAGCGTATTGCTACGAGTCCGATGGCGCAAGTTTCGTCTCGATCCGACGTGTGTACACAAAGTTACAGCGTGTTCTAGAAAAGTCGGATACGGGGGGTTGTTCGCGGATACTCGTTGATTCCGGGGTGCACGCCCCTCCGAATCGACTTCTGCGAAATCTCACACGACCGTATCAACGACGCGCACGTATCTGTGAAGACCGCACGTGACCAAGTCATCCCGTTTGGCGGGGTACACTCAGTTCCGGGGTAAAACAGGGCATTATTTTTCCTGTTTTTGGATCACGGTGTACGATCACCACAGGACGCGATGCACCGAGCGAGTTGCACGGGCACCGAGAGGGTTATACTGTCTACGCGTAGAAACTGCCGGAAACTAAAATGGAGTTACGATGAGGGAGAAAACGGTACCTGAACAGGGCCTCGTGAATCTGTTTTTCACGTGTCCGAGAGTCACTTTGTGTCCTGGTCGTGTCCTCGCGGTGTGTCCGGTGTCTGCTGTGGAGTCCCGCTGCTCTCGTCCAGGTCGATGGCTCCGTGACTCTGCTAAGGCTACGTCGACCGACGGAGAGGAACTCGCTGCGGCCGCAGGCGAGGATCGAGCGGCTGCTCGGCGTCCAGGGTGGAGTTGGGTCTAGGGCTAGGTCATGGGCGATGGGGAAAGCGGCGGGGTTGTTCACCGGGGATGGCTGTGTCGACTCGAGGTCGTCTTCGGCCTGGCGGCAGCGACGCCGGGGTCTTGAGGGGAAGTCAGTGTCGACCGGGTGTTCGACGTCGGGGCTTGAGCGGCGGCGACCGGTCTCGGGTCGAGCGGGCGGTTGAAGGATGGGGTGTTAGAGTCGACCGGCTGAGAGGAGATCGACGGCGAGGGAAAGAGATTGGTGGCTGCTAGGGCACGAACGCCGAGACTTTATAGTCGCTACAGTGTTCACGGCAGCCTAGGGTTTGCAGCGGGTCGGGTTCTTCAGCGGTTCGGGTCTGACCCGCTATGGTGGGTTTGGTCTGGGTTGGTTCGAGCTTGGTTTGGTTCGGTTTAAAAAGCCAATAGTCTTAAAGGCTTTAAACTCTACTCCGGAGTCCAATAAATTCACCAAAAAATACCACAGGACCGGTTTTCCATTTTTCACCATAAAACATTATTTCTAGAATATTTTAACACCAATAAACTGCATTTAAAATTCTTGAGATTACCTTCACCTTCGTTTTAAATTCCTAAAAATTCCGAAAATTTGGGAAAATTTGTATTAACATTTATTCTGAAAATTTAGGGTGTTTACAGCAAGACCAAGCCCATTGTGAAGTCTATAATCGAACCTGATAGATTGTTGGTTAAGCTAGTTCCAACAACCAAATTCAAGCAGTAAGGCACAATAATAAGAAGTTGACAAGGCACAATAATAAGAGAACTTTTTAACACATCCTCAAAATGTAGCAAAATAGTCGAAACAAAACTAACTTCGAACATAAAAGTTTAACATGTCAAAGTTACATCAAATTTTTTATATCGTCATGTCAAAGTTACAACCAAACTTTCATCTAGGACCAACAACCACATCTATATAAATATTCTCCTAAACTTCATGCCGCCTCTTAGTACGCTGCTCCCTATTTTCCAAGAAGGGAAAGTCTTCAGTGTTGTCGATATGTTGTAGCTCCTCATTAATTTTCATAAAATTCTGGCCCTGGCAACTGACGAGATTTCTTCCCAACTTCGCTTGGAAATGTGTCTATAGTGAACTCTATCTCTCGGTCGAACGGCATGCCGGGCAACTCATCTGGAAATACATCAGGAAAATCTACCATAATGGAAATGGACTCAACGTTTGCGCAATCTTGTTGAGTGTCTCGAACGGATGTCAAGTACCCTTCACAGCCAGAATGTATCATCTGTCGAGCAGATATTGCAGAAATTACCATATGGACATTCGACGCTCTCGACGATGGACTGCACGTATAGCAAATTTCGGACTCGCCTGGTAAACGAAATACGACTTTTTTTTTGCACAATCAATGGTCGCCGAACAAGTGCCGAGCCAATCCATCTCCAGAATAAGATCGTAGTCCCTGATGTCTAGAACTATCGCATCAAGTGACAATTTTCTTTCTCCGATGCAAATGCAGCCGTCGCGACAAACTGAGTCAGCAGGCAAGCCCATGCCTGACGGGGTACTGACGCTAAGCCTTTGGCCTAACGGTGTCTGAATAAATTTGTGCTCCGTAGCGAAGTTTGCCGATACAAAACTATGTGTGGCACTAGAATCAAATAGTACTCGTGCAGGGACATTATTGAATAGCAATATACCTGTCACTACGGTGTCCGAGGCGAGTGCCTCGTCCCTCGTCAATGCATAAACCCGGGACCCAGTGTTCGGACGACGCTCCTGCTATTGCGCAGGCCAATTTGCTTGGGGTCCCTGAATGGAATTTTGCTGCTCTGCATGGCGCAGAAGGACCCGATTTGGGCGATCAGGACAGTCACGAGCATAATGGTCCAGTCGACCATAATTGAATCCCCGTGCCAGCGCTCCCGCGGGATGATCGTTTGACCCATCTAGGTGTGATACCGCACGAGCGTAAGTCGCGCCCGTGCAAGGCCGTGGTTCATGCTGGCGGTAAGAGGTCTAAGCCACAGAGTCGCACAGATTATCCGAGTGCAGCAAAATTATAAACGCATAGGCGATTGGTAACAAGTTCACAGAGTCGTCAATAGCGGAAGCATTGAATAGCACAAGTAGAAGTAAAGCAAACTCTTATTGATATTGAATAAGTGTTACAGGCGGCGTATAGCCGAGATTACAAGTCGCTCAAGCCTCTCTCTCTGAAACAGTAAAAGCGTGCCAAGTGGCTACATTTATGGAATGATTTATAGGTGATGTTCCAACATTATATCTTGTATATGTGCTTCAGTTCTGGACGCAACGCTCCAAGGCTCCAGAGTGAACTCCATGCCTTAGCACGCACGAAGGAGGCATATGTTCCGAACGAGGTTCTCCCGCACCCTGCAAGCAATCTGGTGGGTTTTTAGTACATGAATGCACTTGTGGGGAGGCTACTCGCCCGCTCGACAAATCCAAATACGTTATATAGGTTCCGTGCACCATCTATTTGGTTATATTTCTATTCTTGCCTAGGATCAGTTTTATGGCAATGTTCAATAGCCTAACTCGTATGGCAGTGCACTGTACGATATAAGGAACACGACGAGACTTACCAACTTACCATTTGTCCTTCCCTGTCCAAGGCAAACCAAGTTAATTCAAGCATGAGCATATATATAATGAAATTCAGGGACAATAGTATATGCAAACACAAGTGTTATGAGCGAGATTATATTTCGGGTGCACGAGTTACTCGAAATGTCAGGTGTTGCAAAAGATGTTGAAGTATTCCATATATACAAGTGTGTTATACTCAAGATCGTTCAGGTGTTTCAGATATTCTTGACGCGATGCAATGACTTGCACGCGGATAGCCGCTAAGCGATGATGACTTATCTATATAAACAATTTATCGCTAGCTTAGCCATAAAGGACCTAGTCATTGACGGGAATGGCATGCAACGAAAGTACCTGGTGTGCTACAAGCCATCCAGCCAATCATGTGAGACTAAACATTAAGTTCCATCCGGATCGGATCGGCCCCAGTGCCCCGAAGACTGCCCGTGGAGCTGAGATTCGAAGATCACCTTTTTCAAGTTATCCGCGACATGTAGGTCTTGGGTCATTCCAAATCCATAACTTAACATGATAATCCATGATTCTTGTTCTGAATCGAGCATTTGCTCCACGAGCTGTGATTCTTGATTTGCTTGACATGTTTCTCATTCAGAGGTAAACTTGATATGATTATCATTCATATGTAAACTTGACATAATTCCAGTTCAGTGTTCAACCTGCCTTGATGCATGCCCCTGGTTCGAGGATTGCCTTGGTGACCTAAGGGTCTCGGATACTTGCAGGTTCAATTGCACAGAAGAACTATTTGATAGTCTTCTGGCTGACTCAATGCATGTACGATACAGACGACGTTACTTGATTGTGGTATGATTTTGTGTGGCAAACATTAAGGCGAGACAATGAGTACAAGTTAACATATAAGCAGGCAAGCATGCATTCTTAGGAAAATATAAGCATTTACGTTGGCTCGGGCCTATGTAGGTAAGCCGAGGAGTGAAACCGCAAAGGGACTTACAGAGTGACATAATCTAGGGTCGTGCAGTGTAACAAGTAAAGCAGTGCACTCCGAAGAGTATATACATATCGTTCTACTTGAGGCATAGCGGGGTCTAGTTGCACAAGGCAAAGGTAGCATGTGATGGTCTAAATACGAGTAAAGTTTTATTTTCATGTTCTAACACAAGCAATACAAATTGGAATTATTCCCTTAGCTAGGTGCATTGTATTCTTATTAGCATGTAGGGGGTAATTCACCTAGCGACTATCATGAAACGTCCATATTTTAAGTGTGCTGGCTAAGCAAAGACAAGTTCATCGTAGTCACCCACCTTAGCGATGATTCGCCTCGGTCGAGCGATACTCCGAGCGAGCCTCTGAAAGCCTAAGCCGGAACTCCTGAAGGGCCAAGTCTGGAAATCCTCTTGCCTCAAATGAGTATTCTCGCTGAAGCAAAGCGGGTCAGGACGTTGTACTTTTGCCGTTTGAATCGGCAGTCCGCTTGAGCGGAATGGGTCGTTACATTATATACCACTCAGAAAAAGTCTCGTCCTCGAGACTTCATGAGCGCAGGCTGTTCTATCGCATTATCGAATCTATCCCAAGCATAGAAATTTGTAGTGTCCCGCTCCGCATAGGCACTATGTACAAGTGATATCGCTTTGCTTGCTCGAGCGGGAGTCTTCTCGAAGAGTTCCCGACCGAACTACAAGACGATTGATCAAGGTGAGTGGGCAGAACTGCATTCTCTGATTCTTGCACGCCTTAATAATGAATCTGAGTTTTTGAATTGCTTGTTTGCTTAATAAGATAAGTTGCATGAATGATAGAACGGGAACCTGCCCCTGCCCCTGCCTAAAAAATTTAGAGCCATTGCTATGCTAAGTATAAGAAATATTGCATGCTAGAAACACTAACACCGCTATCGAACGAACCTTGCCCTGCTAAGAAAAGAGTAGAACTGCATGTTTAACTAAAAGAGATGAATAGAACCGTGCCATGCTAGCTTTACTAAAAGATCGTTCATATATTTGCTTATCTTGAATGCTAAAAGCTTGATAGAATGTATGCTTGTTTCGATATAAGAGTCAATGCTTGTCTTGTTTGTGTAGTGACCAGTAGCCCACCCTGATGTTCCGGTCCTACGGGATCCAGGGGGGTGCGACTATTAGATAAGAGATTGATGGATTGAAAGCTTGCATTATCACGTTGTGTTGCTATTGTGATATATGATATACTTGTGAAATGTGGGAGAGTACGGTGGATGGAGGACAAACGAAATGTGGGAGACTAATAACGCGCCCTGAGCTCGGGGTGCGAATATTAGAATGAAGGATGCAGATTGATGGGGTAAGACTAATAGTGCGTCCTGATGTTCCGGTCCTACGGGATCCAGGGGGACGTGGATTTAGATGGGAGGCGGTGCTTCTGTTGAGAAGAGTTGAGTCTGTGTTAGAGAAGTTAGCTTGTTCATGGAGATATCTGTATTCAGGTAGTTAGGGAGCATGCTAGGCTAGCTTTCTTGCACACCTAATTGTTTGATGCAGAGGAAGACAGGAAACTAAAGAACCTCATACTTATATGCTCATGAACATTGTTGCTAATTTATATGTCTACTGCAGGGATAACCAGTCGACAAGGGATAAGAAACATATAAGAGTTTATATACATATAGAAATGCTTGTCCATGAACATGTGCATATTAGAGTTTATCTGATAGTGTTTCATGCATTTGCATTGGTCGAACAATGGCTATTAGTGAAGAGCTGAATCATGAGTCACAACTGCTAATAGCATCAGATAAAGGAGTCATTGGTTAGCTGGATTACCGCTACCGATCCTGGGTTTCTCGGGGACCGACCTCTGATTGATAGTTCAACTTGTGTGCTTGATTGAATGATAGTTCCTAAATGCTGCTTGTCCCTAGAGTCTTTGTGTATAGTTCACGAGACACGCTGCGCACACCCGGATTGGTATATCGTGCTTGAACTATTGTCTCGATTGTTTAGTTGTATTGGATTCCATTTTCAAAGATGTTTCGAAAATAAAAGATAGTAATATTACTATGTCCCTCTTGCATGTAACGAACATAGGTAAAACTAGTAAGATCACTAGTAATAAAATATTTTGCCACATGATTACTTAGTGTGGGTTTCAGGGGGTGTAGATTCTGTTCAGTTATTTTATACTCACCAGTACTTATAAAAGTGCTGACCCACCAATAGTTCGCTTGTTCTCAGGTGCTGGATCGTCCGAGGAAGCAATAGTCGTGCCTCATCCCAAGGAACCAAAAATCTGAAGTCGATGCCTTGAGCCGTATCGAGATTTGCTTTGAGCTGCTTTTCTATAGAGGGATATGATGTATGGAACAGTGTCATTATAAATTGAGAGAAAGAGAGAGAGCTTGAGTGAACTGTAACCTCGGCCATGCGCCACTTGTAACACTTTCGATTATCCATAAAGAGCCTATTTTCATATGCCATTGTGTTCTTTACTTTTCTGCAATTTATGTACCGCTGCTTCAGTATTGAATAGCTTACTTGCCCTTGTTCAAAGCTTTGGCCTTGTGCAAGCACATTTTAGCTTGCACAGCGTCACGCCCGTGCGAGGACGATCGGTTCCGTAGGGACCAAAGCGAGGACGAACGGTTCCTACGGGACCGGGGCGTGACATAATGGTATCAGAGCAACTCGATTATTTGCCCATTCCGTTGCCTCCGACTCTGAGATGTGCCCGATGTGTGATGCAATGAACGTTCCACACAATAAGTCCGTAAATATTCTCAAAGTTGCCGGCAAAAGTTTTCTGGATTTGCTTTTATTGCTTGAGATATGATTTGCAATTTCTGGTGGCTAGAGTTTTATTGAGTTCTAGATTGCTTGAGTTTTTATTGGGGATGGTGAGGGATGGGGACTATCGCTGCTCTAGATTCCGTGAGTTTCTCCTTGAGTTTCGAGGACAAAACTCTTTACTGGTGGGTAAGTATGTAGTGCCCCGCTCCGCGTAGGCATTATGTACAAATGATATCGCTTTGCTTGCTCGAGCGAAAGTCTTCTTGAAGAGTTTTCGACCGAACTACAAGACGATTGATCAAGGTGAGTGGGCAGAATTGCATTCTCTGATTCTTGCACGCCTTAATAATGAATATGAGTTTTTGAATTGCTTGTTTGCTTAATAAGATAAGTTGCATGAATGATAGAACGGGAACCTGCCCCTGCCCCTGCCTAAAAGAGTTAGAGCCATTTTCATGCTAAGTATATAAAATATTGAATGCTAGAAATACTGACACCGCTATCGAACGAACCTTGCCCTGCTAAGGAAAGAGTAGAACTGCATGTTTAACTAAAAGAGATGAATAGACCCGTGCCATGCTAGCTTCACTAAAAGATCGTTCATATGTTTGCTTGTCATCGTGTTTATATTTGCTTGTCTTGAATGCTAAAAGCTTAATAGAATGTATGCTTGTTTTGATATAAGAGTCAATGCTTGTCATTGTTTGTGCAGTGACTAGTAGCCCGCCCTGATGTTCCGGTCCTACGGGATCCAGGGGGTACGACTATTAGATAAGAGATTGATGGATTGAAAGCTTGCATTGTCACATTGTGTTGCTATTGTGATATGTGATATGCTTGTGAAATGTGGGAGAGTGCAGTGGATGGAGGACAAACGAAATATGGGAGACTAATAACGCGCCCTTAGCTCGGGGTGCAAATATTAGAATGGAGGATGCAGATTGATGGAGTAAGATTAATAGTGCATCCTGATATTTCGGTCATACGGGATCCAGGGGGACGTGGCTATTAGATGGGAGGCGGTGCTTCTGTTGAGAAGAGTTGAGTCTGTGTTAAAGAAGTTAGCTTATTCATGGAGATAGCTGCATTCAGGTAGTTAGGGAGCATGCCAGGCTAGCCTTCTTGCACACCTAATTGTTTGATGCAGAGGCAGACAGGAAACTAAAGAACCTCATACTTATATGCTCATGAACATTGCTGCTGTAAATCCCCTCGACCAAATTTAGGTCTACTTTGTAACGCCCCGCAACCGCACGGTGCGTTACGCTGAGTTGGATTAAATAAAACAATAGCTGGTTACATTTGATTGGTTGGATTTTGGAATGAAGTATTGATTGAGTTGGTTTTATGTGCAGATGGCTAGCGGAGTTCGATGGGAATCAGGTGTTCATTCAGAACAGTACTGAGATAGCTGGATTGAAGCGATAATGCCGTCTTCCTTAGTCTGATCGGTCGGATGATTTGGAGAGCATGGCCTGCTCGTACGGTCATACCAGTTGAGTAGATCACACTTTGCATCGGACCACGGGTTCAAGGGATTGGTCGTATCGGCAAGACATGATGCTTAACGAAATCAAATATTGTGAGTGGGCTCTTTCCCTTCTCCTCTACTCCTTCATGCCTAATAATATGGAACACACATAAAGGCTTGAGCACTTGGATTGGAACTTGGGAATCACTAAACTGAGGCGTGCATAGAGTGTACGTTGTTTGCTTAGATAGGATTGTGGCTTGAATTGATTTGCGCGAATGGATAGTTGGAACTATAGTTGGAGTATACCTTTGGGGTAGCTGGAGAAATGATTGGAATTATGCTTGGACAATTGGAATGATACATTGAGGCATTGGGAATATCGGGAATTCGGGTGAGCGAGCGTGCATCCGTGCACGAGTATCACTTGGGCGCTTTGTCAAGCAAAGCGTGCAGTTGTGGTTCGAAACCAGACAACTGCATCGGCGAGGGCATTGTGCCACTGTTGCGGCATTGTGCCACGGGATTGTTCTGAGCATGGGGTGTTGCACCCAATTTAAAACACTGTGTTGAGAAGCGGCATTGCGCCTATGGAATAACTTGAGATTTGGTGCCTTGGGCTATATGTTGGAGGAATGGTTATGGATATTTGGTTGGATTTTGGTTGGATGAGTCTAGGATCGCTTGGTGGGGCAAGAATGTTCGATACTCTCGTCATACCTACTTGGTGTCTGCATGTTACGGACAACCTGTGTTGCACGGGGTTTGGTCTCCTCGAACGGAAAGGCTCCGGGGTACCGGGACCGTTCGGCCATGGGGGAGACAATTGGTAACGTGCCTCGGGCGCGGTGCCGACGGTTTAATGCGATTCAGGCGGGTTCGCTACTTAGCGCTGTTTCGAGTAGAACCGCACTTGATCAGTCCGATCAACGTCCTTTATGGCTTGGCCAATGACTTCATATAGATAAGTGTTGGCTTGCTTTTCTTTTGTTAGTTTGGCTTCGTGTAGGCGCGGCCACCTTGCCTCAGCAAGAGTGTGCACTATGAGATTGGATTGTAAGTTTTGGTTGAGGATGGATATTGAGGCTTGGTTGATGATTCGATATGTTATCGTGTTGCTTGGGTTTGAGTATGATGGTTTGCATGCTAGAATCCTTCGGATTGGTTATATATTGCTTGTCGATTGGATTGAGTTGAATTGCTTTCATGCTTAACTTGATTTATAGTTTTCCTTAACATGTCATCCCTATGCCATGGAATGAATCTAGGATTCAACTAGAAAGATCACTATATAATTGTTTACATTCACTATTTTACTTAGTGTCGGCTTAGACGAGTGGGTTACCCCGTTCACCAGTACGGCTGTGTACTGACCCACTTTTGTGGGCATTATTTCAGGTACGCAGGTGTAGCGACGCTACTTGGATATACGGGACAAGATGTATGAACTGTAAGTACCTTTGTGGGCTAGAGAAAGAGCAAGAGTATTTCATCGCCTTTGAGGCAATCGCCTTTGTGGCATTTCATTTGGACCCTATCGAGAGCTTCGCTACGTATTACTCTGATGTGTGCTTGGTACACAATACTTGACTTTCGTTGCAACTTGGTCGTTTCGATGATAACTTTGGTGTTTGACAACATCGCCTTGTACGAGCGCAACTCCAGGCTCGCACGACATCACGTCCCGATGAGAATGATTGTCCTATGGGAGAGCTGCAACATGGTGATTCACGTTCAGCGGGGACTATTGAGCTTGCGTGAGATTGGGGCATGACATACTTGGCTTAGATAGAGAGACTAGGGTTAATTTGGAGCTAATTAGAATTAGAACGCAGTATTTTAGAATTATTGTGCAACATTTATATCACTTAGTGCACCTTACCGTTGCTCCGATATTTAGAGTACTACACTAGCTTTGCTTTCAAACAAATTCCATACACTTTTTTTAGACATGTCAGCCTACCATTCTGACCTTTGTATAACTCATAAATACCTTTTCTTGTGCTTCGTTTTAGTCGCACAACATTCGTTACAAACATCCGTAATTAAATTTAGTTAAATCCAACCTTGCATTCTTTGTCCGTTCCAATCGAAATTGGAGACACAACATCAACCTGTTTTGTCCAACCCAAATTATGACATTATTCTACTCTAAGTCTTCTACGTCCATGATGCTTGTGTTCCACCCAATTTTAACTCCATGTATTTTCAATTAATTAAAGATCATGTGCATTAATTTTAATTAAATTAATGTAATGATCCAACCTCACCCAAAACTAGACCCAACTCCAACCTAAACCCACTCTTACACCCTCAAGACTCATACTAAATACCACATACCATTTTAGTCCACTACATAACACCAAACATAGTGTTTTGCCTCATCCAATCCTAAATTCCATCATTGTACAATTTTCCAATTATTAGGGACCTTTATATAAATATGCAATGAGGTGTCCACCCCTCATTGTCCCAAACACATGAAGAACACACACACCCCCTTGATCGGTCTACCCAATTTTTCCCACTCATTTGGTTGTACTTGGTACAACTTTCCACATCTCCATCACCACCCTCCATTTCAAAACCCTTCAGTACTAGCCCTCCCCTCATCATGATGAAGCTTCCCTCACCCCTAGGGAAACATGTCCAACCGGCCATAATCCCAAAGGGAGCCCCCTCTCTCTCTCCTACAAATATTATCCATACTCTCTCTCTAAAACCCACACCAAAAGCCAACTGAACCTAGAAAAACCCTAGAAAACTAACTACTCACTCACCTCCCTCACCCAACCCGACCACCACCCGACGGCCTCCCTCAGCTCGCCACCGCTGTCTCCGCCTCCGACCACCACCTACCCGACTCCCCCTCCGACCTCCCTCCTCCCAGGTACCCACTGCCGCCACCACCAGGAGCTGTCCCCCCACCAACAGCCACCACAACAAGGTTCCCCGACTCCTCCTTCCCCGACAACACCCCCCCGACTCCCCTCTACCGTAGCCACCATCACCTCAGCCCACCACCGCCACCTTGGCCACCATCCTCGCCCTCTCCACCACCGTCCTCACTATCTCCACCACCCTCACCGTCGCCATTACCAACACCACCATCAGCAACACCACCATCACCAACATCACCATCTCCACACCACCCAACTCCTCCTTCCCCGATCACACCCAGCCCCATCACCACCGACCTTAGCCACCTCCACCGCCGCCTTCTCTACCACCCCCTGACCGCCGACCCACACACCACCACCACCGGTCCCCACGACCCACCAGCCGCCGCCTGTCGTTGCTGCACAGCTGCTGCTGCCAGAGCTACTGCTACTGCTGCTGTAACCCGCACCCCCTGCCGCCCCTGTAGCCGCCGGAGCTCCGCCCCCCCTCGCCGGCGACGACCCCCTCGCACGGCGGACACCCCCAGGACACGACACCAGTGAGGTATACCCCTCACCTCGTTGTATACGTGTACATACGTATATGTATAAATGTATATATATATATATATATTTATGTATTATATTATGTATATTATGTATATACGTATATGTATAAATATATATTTATTATATTATGTATATATGTTTATTTATGTATTTAATGTATATATGTACATATGTACATATGTATTTATGTATAATTATGTATATATGTATATATGTTTACTAATGTAGTATTGTATTTATATAATGTATTTATATATAATATCTAAGTGTATTATGTATTTATATATAAAGTATAATGTATAATGTATTTACATAATTACGTATATAGGTATATACGTATTTAAGTATTAATATTTATTATATGTATTTATGTAAATAAGTTACCTCATAATAAATCATGACTATTTTTAATAAGGAGCAATGTGTTGACCAAGGATTAGACAATGGTTTCGTGCACACACATATGTTAGCTAGGATTTATGATTTAGTATTATACGTTGTTTAGTTGTAACGTATTTTTATAACATGATAGCTTGGACAGGGTATTTTTGTATTATACGTATTAGTTTTATATAGCGTATCTTGCTAAATTGTTGTCTTGCTGTACACGGAAATTGATGATACGACACATGTACGTTTTAGCTACGTGCACACGCGACCCTGCTAGTTGTCCAATTGTGACCCCCTTGACCCATGACTAGTCAACCCTAGCCAACGTATTTAATTAGAACGTTTATTCGAATTGATATTTGCCTAACTCGTGACATTGCGTAGGTCGTACTTGTGTACGTAATTAGCATAGTGTAATATAGTGATTAATAAATATTGTTATTTGTTCGTAGGCATCCAAGACGATACTACCTTGGCTGTTGGTTCCGGATCATTGCTTGTGCACGCCAGAGTTCCAGGCAAGTATACCTTGCCTTGTTGTACTGTTTAAATTCAGATATTATCTAGTTGCATGTTTATTTGTTTTAATATTATATAACTGTGTGCGTCCGAGAAAGACTCGGGTGCAGTCAACGAAGGCGTTGACGTTAGGACTTGTGTCTGACCTAGTGTCTAGTGGACCCACCTAAAGTTGAGGAGTTATTAATATGTCGCGCCCCAGTCCCAAAATACGTAGGACTAGGAATACGTAACACGTCCAGCCGTATGTATATGAACTCCAATATATGGAAATCATATACACGCGTACGCTGTGTATGAATATGCAATCCACCAGTAGTAATATACTGTCATAACAAGTCACACACAATCTACATCTCATCCACAGCACAAATAATAAGTAGGAATAAAGAGCTGGAATATAACTGAATATCAAGATGAGTATCGAGTCTGATAGTCAGGTTGAAACAAATCCACTACAAAATGACTATACTGAAGTAGCAACAAAATCTCTAAACAGTGGAAATAAATCACAGCTACTCTGAGGGTAAAACCTCCTCAGTCTGGTAAGTAGAGTCGGGTCCAGGTCCGTACTCTTGTGGATACTCCTGCTCGTCCATATCTAGAAAGGGACCAGGTCCTCAGAGGGACATAACAAGATACATAATAACATGCCAATAAGTACTTAAATATAAACATCCAATGGGTCGCCTAACCGTCTAAGTGAAATACAACTTGAGGACAACTTTGTGCATATGAAAAGTGTAGGCTAGACATATGCTGATGTAATTCACCAATCGTGACAACTGGCTAGTATATGCCACATATGCCCCCAGTACAAGGGCGCATGTATATAATAACGTCCTACTGCTCTGAAGAATAGGGAATTTGCATAGTATATATCAACCATATCACCCCGAAGAGTGTGGCATCCGTAGTAAATATAGTAGGGTGTCCCATACGCCTACTAGTAGTCCTCCCCGCCCAATGCTCTAAGCATGTCACATCCATGACACGATTTGGTTCATAACCTATCTTTAGTACAATAGCCCAATCCTACAACCAAACAAGGACAAAGATTGGACCACCGTACTACAATAGGCTATGTCCCTGAACCACTAATAACTGTAGAGTCTTCTAGCATACAAAGTGTCTATCAGCAGTTATCCCTAATGCACGGCTCATACGTACATGAGGCCAACCCAGTACGTAGTCCGGAATCTATATGAGACTCACAACTCGTGTAACAACTGTGTCACGGCCAATGAACCTACTGATGCTACATGATACTGGAGTGGTCTCATAAAGTAGGTCTCAAATCTACATAAATAAATATCTATATAAGCAGAATTAAATATGCATGTATCAACTGGAATGTAAATAACAGTACAATGGCAAGGTATACTTGCCGAGCAAAAGTTCTGTAGAGTGCAATGTTTAATATTGTGTTTGGAATAAGAAGTAGGATTATGGTTTAGGAGGGTTGTGATATATATAGAGATCAAAGGCGGTGGGGAAACTTAGTGGTTAAGAATTAGTGCCGCTGTTGTTTCTTTCTTTCATTGGTTTAGGTTTCGGCTGAGGAGAGTTTAGTAATAACAGGTAAAGAGGCGGTAGAAATGAGGCGGTGGTGTTTGTTTTACGCGCGGGGTAGGAATTTAAGCAGTGGAGTTCTACTTTACGCGCGGAGTTGTTTTACGCGTGGGGTTTAAACTTTACACGCGGGTGAAAGAAATTAAATGGTGGATTTGGTTTACGCGCGGAGGAGAAAAGTTGGTTTGCTACTGCTGCTGTTGATTTCTTACTTTACGCGGGTTTGGGTTTCGGGTTGAGATACAAATAGGAATTGTATATATATATATATATATATATACACATCTATTCACAGAAAATTCTAAGAATTATATTGGTGCATACGGTTGAGCTAGCAACTGTCCAAAGAGTCTCCTACATGGAATAAATCAGGAAAAATTTATAATGGCTCCATAAGTCCCCTAGATGCAAAAAAAATACCTCAAAAAATTTAATAAAATCTATTTCCTCTATTTAACTCATATAAATAAATTAAATAATTAATAAATAGAGAAATACGGTTTTCAGAATTAGGGTTCTTACACAATATGACTCCCCAGGCCTTGATACGTATCATTACACGTCACAGAGTGAGTTCATGTAGGAACGCGTGCTTCATGACTGACTAGCCATCAGTATGAGCAGCACGTGTGACGGTATTTACCTTAGTTATTTATTTATGTAGAGACTTGCATTATAGTATGAGATATCCACGTCGTGTTCGCGACTTGTACATTGGCATTGGGCGGGGAAGACAATTAATTGGCGTATGAGACAGACATTTGGCTGCAGTAGTTTCAGAGCAAACTATAGGGCCGTGAGCCTCAGTGTTACCCGGTTATGGGCCATGTGTTACCCGGTTATGGGCTCAGGTTACCCGGTTATAGGCGTATATGCTTGTCGATACATCCGACAGAGGTTACTAGCTGCGCGCTATCATGATCGATGATGTAGTCGACATATACTCCTGGCATCCAATTTACAGCTAATGCCAGGTACTTAGCCTCTGGCTCGATGCTACGCTTTATACCTTTTACCTACCCATACGTACCAAGGTTGTCTTCAAATGTATTTCATTTAGCTGGTTAGATCACCCTTGAGTTTACACAGTATTTACTTTATGGCATGCATTTTTGTATCTTGTTACGTCCCTCTGAGGACCTGGTTTCCTTCCAGATCTGGACGAGCACTTGTACCTGACCTCTATGAAGCAGGAGTAGAGACAGGATTCCTGATTGAGGACTTCGAGGCTTTTCTAGAGGAGTTCCCGTAATTTGGGTACGCAGCTGTTTCGGACTAGAGAATTCTTATCTAGATAGTCGATACTCTAGTCTAGTTATCTTACTTCTTCTGCACTTTTATTCCATCGCTGTATTTTAGTGGGTTTGTCCCCATCAGACTATTTCAGATGTATTATGGATATTCAGACTCTTGTATTTCATTTACCAACATTTGTTTTAGGCATTATTATTTTGTTTTCTGTGGATGAGATTAGACATTTACCTGCTGTATGTTAGCATATTAGACTTGTTAGTATTTAGGACAACGTAGCACGCCCCGATAGGGTCTATTAAATTGGGATATCCTTCGGAGTCGTGTCAGTTGGCCAATGCCACGTGGCCTGGTCCCGTGTATCTTGGGACTGGGGCGTGACAGCTGCTAACTTGTATGTCTGCTGCAGGGATAACCGGTCGGCAAGGGGTAAGAAACACATAAGAGTTTATATACATATAGCAATGCTTGTCCATGAACATGTGCATATTAGAGTTTATCTGATAGTGCTTCATGCATTTGTATCGGTCGGACAATGGCTATTAGTGAAGAGCTGAACCATGAGTCACAGCTGCTAATAGCATCAGATAAAGGAGTCTTGGTTAGCTGGATTACCGCTACCGATCCTGAGTTTCTCGGGGACCGACCTCTGATTGATAGTTCAACTTGTGTGCTTGATTGAATGATAGTTCCTAAATGCTGCTTGTCCCTAGAGTCTTTGTGTATAGTTCACGAGATACGCTGCACACACCCGGATTGGTACATCATGCTTAAACTGTTGCCTTGATTGTTTGGTTGTATTGGATTCCATTTTCAAAGATGTTTCCAAAATAAAAGATAGTAATATGACTCTGTCCCTCTTGCATGTAACGAACTTAGGTAAAACTAGCAAGATCACTAATAATAAAATATTTTGCCACATGATTACTTAGTGTGGGTTTCAGGGGGTGTAGCTTATGTTCAGTTATTTTATACTCACCAGTACTTATAAAAGTGCTGACCCACCAACCATTTGCTTGTTCTCAGGTGATGGATCGTCCGAGGAAGCGATAGCCGTGCCTCATCCCAAGGAACCAAAAATCTGGAGTCGATGCCTTGAGCCGTATCGAGATTTGCTTTGAGTTGCTTTTGTATAGAGGGACATGATGTATGGAACGGTGTCATTGTAAATCGAGAGAAAGAGAGAGCTTGAGCGAACTGTAACCTCGGCCATGTGACGCTTGTAACACTTTCGATTATCAATAAAGCACCTATTTTTATATGCCATTGTGTTCTTTACTTTTCTGCAATTTATGTGTCGTTGCTTCAGTATTGAATAGCTTACTTGCCCTTGTTCAAAGCTTTGGCCTTGTGCAAGCGCATTTTAAGCTTGCACGATATCACACCCGTGCAAGGACGACCGTTTTCGTAGGGACCAAAGCGAGGACGAACGACTCCTGCGGGACCGGGGCGTGACACAATCGGTACCACTAGATCTAATTTGTTCGAACGGATCTCCTACTCGTTCCTTACGCCGTGTCGTGTGTATGCTGAGTCAGTCATTAACGCCTTAGTACGGAACATATTGCTTAACGCGGGGTACCTTTCAATCCATCGTGAATAATGATCTAAGGCTGAGGCAAACTTATACAAGTCGTTATACTTGTTCATGTGGATATTCATTTGCAGTAGCATCGAGATCAGTATATCGCGAGTCTGGATCGTGCACATATTCGAAGTGCACCTCAACATATGCACGCCAACCAACTTAGCGATAACGAAGTCTTAGCACTCGAGTTTCACATATCATTGAGTCTTGGATCGTGCACACATTCAAGGTGCCCCTCAAACATATGCATTCAACCAAACTTATAGATGGTAAAATCAGACAAGCTACTTGCGAAAATCTCAAGGGTTCTCGTTTATAAATCACAAGGATACTTCTGACTTGGTCAATTTAATCTTAAGTCACTTTCTTCCAACTCAATTCAAGATTTGCACTACCGTTAAGCACGATCTATTTGGTTTACCGACTAGCGTCCATCCGTTCGGGTCAAATATAGCACACGTTACCGTTCCAAGTCTAACCCTAAGTCTTGCTGCCCCAGTTCTATAGATTTTTCAAGCAATATGCTAAAGTCGGTAATGCATGTTAATTCACTCGGCACAGGGTCGTCTACCTAATTACTAGGTCAACTCACAAGGTTATAGGTACAAGTTCAAGCACACGATTCATCGTACAAATTCGTCGCACGACACTCGCCCCAATTCCTAGGGTCAAACCATTGTTCATTTACACGGGATATTCTACTCAAGCTTATTTCACTCAGATTTCTAAACATCGAACACAGATCATCCTACACACAATACACGTTCGTTTGCACGGGGTTCGAGTCCGTTCAGTAAAATCTACGATATAATCAAGTTGCAAGACAAGCTAGTTATTTTCATAGTATATCTCCTCAGGTATATTCGATAAAATCCATATCCATTCCAAGTCTAGACCACCAAACCAAAATTCAATTCTAAAACTTTATTTATAATTCCAAGTCGTTCAACCTAATTCACGTATCCGTTCACGAAACCATCAAGCGTGATTTATTTCAGGTTCTAGGCTAACTTTATCCTCGAAACATTTTCGATCATTTCTATTTCCAAATTTTGTCTTATTGTGTCGATCTAAAATTCAAGACGATCAATCAGTTGTCACGCTTCGGTCTTCCGCAAGTTCGATCACCCTCGTTGGACGTGAGATTACCACGCCAATGCTCCCGCTGGATAATCGTCCTAATCCGGACGTGACACATGTATGAGCATAGAGTTACGCTTGCACAAGACAAGAATGTTTGAATATTATGATTTTCTTCAAAATGATTAAGATACCTTATCCTTACTCTTTGCCCCATCCAAGTTATATATAAAATCTACCAAGTCATATCCGTTCATGCAGCGATTATAATTTGTCTAGCAAAATTATCCAACTTCAATGTTACCGTTCAGTAAATCCATAGTCTACTTCTAGCATTCCTCAAAAAACTAAGTTTCAATTATTCAAGCCCAAGTTTATCCATTTTTTGATACGTTTTATTCATCGAGTTCGTTTGGAATAATCACCGAACATGTTTCCGTGAGTTCGATCATCCCCGCCGTACGTGAAACTACTACGCCGGCGCTCCCGCAGGATACTCGTTCTCGTTGGGACTAATTTCGAATGTTATCATTCTGATCTTGATTTCAAGATCGTTCTTCCAAACTCTAAGTCAAATCCGATATCGCTTATCTCTTTCATTGAACCACAATATTCATTTTGGGTAACTTCTATTCGAGCGATATTGTATTCAAGTTCAATCCTTTTGTTTCAAATTCGAAATTGCTCGCACGATACTCCAAATTTCGAACAAGTTTCCTTAACCAAGATATTGATTTCCAATTCCATGAATCCTTATTTGATATTAGCCTTATCAATTATTTAAGACATTCTCCAATCGTTCAATCCGACTATCGCACAAGACCTATGAATCCGTTTGGACATTTCTAAATGATCCATACACCACTCAGAATTGAGTCATCTAATTACACCATATTTAATTTGTATCTTCTGACACGAAATATCATTCGAGCTATTTCCCAAAACCCAAGTACGATTTCTTACGTTCGTCTAAGCGATAAATCGATAACATTTTTATCAGTTGGTATTCTAAGTCTGACTTGCCATATTCCTGAATGATATCCCAAACTCGTTGCAACTTAGCTTGCACTAAAGGGTCTTGGCGCACGATACTCAACATAACATAACCGAAAGGCTGTGTGCATAGCTAACCGTTCAGAAAATATTTGATTTGCACACTAACAGTTGGGTAATCATGTATAGGTATCGGGTTCGCACATATCTTGCAAATCCTAGCACGAGTCTATTCCCGAGGGTCTAGTACAGGTCGGTACAAAGGCCTTAGCATCATGACTTCGTACAAGCAATCATATCATTGACATGCACTTTTTGAAAGTATTTAGACTTATTGTTTGAAATATTCCGTTGGGACATTGAGAGAGGAGAGTGTGCACATAATCCTCGAACGAGCTTTTGAAACTGGAAAAATCGAAACGAAGTCCAAAGGCGTATAGCCAAGCTCTGATACCAATCTGTCATGCCCCGATCTCCCGCAGGCTAATCGGTCGTCCCGGCTAGGACAAGAATCCCCGTGCCAGCGCTCCCGCGGGATGATCGTTTGACCCATCTAGGTGTGATGCCGCACGAGCGTAAGTCGCGCCCGTGCAAGGCCGTGGTTCATGCTGGCGGTAAGAGGTCTAAGCCACAGAGTCGCACAGATTGTCCGAGTGCAGCAGAATTATAAACGCATAGGCGATTGGTAACAAGTTCACAGAGTCGTCAATAGCGGAAGCATTGAATAACGCAAGCAGAAGTAAAGCAAACTCTTATTGATATTGAATAAGTGTTACAGGCGGCGTATAGCCGAGATTATAAGTCACTCAAGTCTGTCTCTAAGAAACAGTAAAAGTGTGCCAAGTGGCTACATTTGTGGAATGATGTATAGGCGATATTCCAACATTATATCTTGTATATGTGCTTCAGTTCCGGACACAACGCTCCAAGGCTCCAGAGTGAACTCCACGCCTTAGCACGCACGAAAGAGGCATCCGCACCAAACGAGGTTCTCCCGCACCCTGCAAGCAATCTGATGGATTTTCAGTACATGAATGCACTGGTGGGGAGGCTACTCGCCCGCTCAACAAATCCAAACACGTTATATAGGTTCCGTGCACCATCTATTTGGTTATCTTTCTATTCTTGCCTAGGATCAGTTTTATGGCAATGTTGAATAGCCTAAATCGTGTGGCAGTGCGCCGTGCGATATAAGGAACACGACGAGACTTACCAAATTACCATTTGTCCTTCCCTATCTAAGGCAAACCAAGTTAATTCAAGCACAAGCATATATATAATAAAATTCAGGGATAATAGCATATGCAAACACAAGTGTTGTGAGCGAGATTATATTTTTGGTGCACGAGTTACTCAAAATGTCAGGTGTTGCAAAAGATGTTGAAGTGTTCCATATATACAATTGTGTTATACTCAAGATTGTTCGGGTGTTTCAGATATTCTTGACGCGATGCAATGACTCGCACGCAAATAACCGCTAAGCGAGGATGACTTATCTATATGAATAATTTATCGCTGGCTTAGCCATAAAGGACCTAGTCATTGACGGGAATGATATACAACGAAAGTACGTGGTGTGCTACAAGCCATCCCGCCAATCACGTGAGACTAAACGTTAAGTTCCATCCAGATCGGATCGGCCATGGTGCCCCGGAGACCGCCCGTGGAACTGAGATCCGAAGATCACCTTTTTCAAGTTGTCCGCAACATGCAGGTCTTGGGTCATTCCAAATCCATAACTTGACATGATAATCCATGATTCTTGTTCTGAACCAAGTATTTTCTCCACGAGATATGATTCTTGATTTGCTTGATATGATTCTCGTTCAGAGGTAAACTTGATATGATTATCATTCAGATGTAAACTTGACATGATTCCAGTTCAGTGTTTAACTTGCCTTGATGCATGCCCCTGGTTCAGGGATTGCCTTGGTGACCTAACGGTCCCGGATACTTGCAGGTTCAATTGTACAGAAGAACTATTCAATAGTCTTCTGACTGACTCAATGCATGCACGATACAGGCGGCGTTACTTGATTGTGGCATAATTTTGTGTGGCAAACATTAAGGCAAGGCAACGAGTATAAGTTAACATATAAGTAGGCAAGCATGCATTCTTAAGGAAACATAAGCATTTACGTTGGCTCGGGCCTGTATGTAAGCCGATGAGTGAAACCGTAAAGGGACTTACCGAGCGACATAATCTAGGGTCGTGCAGTATAGCAAGTAAAGCAGTGCACTCCGAAGAGTATATACATATCGTTCTACTCGAGGCATAGCGGGGTCTAGTTGCACAAATCAAAGGTAGCATACGAGGGTCTGAATATGAGTAAAGTTTCATTTCTATGTTCTAACACAAGTAATACAAATTGGGATTATTCCCTTAGCTAGGAGCGTTGTATTCTTATTATCATGCAGGGGATGATTCACCTAGCGACTAGCATAAAACGTCCATATTTTAAGTATGCTGGTTAAGCAAAGACAAGTTCATCGTAGCCACCCACCTTAGCGATGATTCGCCTCGGTCGAGCGATACTCCGAGCGAGCCTCTGAAAGCCTAATCCGAAACTCCTGAAGGGCCAAGTCTGGAAATCCTCTTGCCTCAAACGAGTATTCTCGCTGAAGCAAAGCAGGTCGGGACAACGGGGGTCCTCGGTCCCTCGGAAGGACGTGTTGCAAACCTTTTTGAAGTCGACAAAGTCGAAGGTAGTCACATCCTTCTTCTTTGGGGTTCGGAATATTTCAATTTTATTTATTGGTTGCTCCACCGGTGTCGCTACTGTCGTTGCGGAATGGTTGGAGGCTCTGAACAATTTGTTGCAGGGCATCCACCTGCTTCTGTTGGACCTGAAATTGGGCTTCTAGATTTTTTTGAACTTGTCATGTCGAGCCTCATCCCTTCTTTGTTGTGCCTCTAGCATTTGTGTCATTCGTTCAACCGGATCGACGAAGGGCGCGGGTCATTGGCTCTCGGAGCTTGCCTAAGTGCCTGAAGTACTTGCATCAACTTGCCCTGTTCCTTGTGTTTGAGCCATTCCTTCGAAAACAAAGAACTTACATCAGTATCATAGAGTATTACGGACTCACTGTATGGAACACATCTTATTTTGCCCAAACGATTTCAAGAGTTCAACTGAAAGGGACATGGTCGTCTTATAAAAACTTTTCTGACACGAGACCAAAGAATCTGAAGCTATGCTCTGATACCAATATGTCATGCCCCAATTTTTGCTAAATCGATAATCGTCTTCCGGGTATGATGTCGTGCACGCGTAAGGCGCGCGTGCACAAGGCCTAGGCATAATAATATACTTTAGAACACATGCAACATAGTACGCAAACAAGATATCACACATTAAGATATAGAAAAGTTCTCTTTATTGATAATGAACATCTAGTTACAGACTCTTGACCCAAAAATAATAAGGATGCCACATTGGCTTACAACTTGGACGCAAAATGAGATAGCCGTTCCATATATTATATTCTTTATTAATACTTCAAAATATAATAGACACCTGCAGGCGAAGCTATCGCCTTCCTTCAGAGCTGCATAAACAGGGTGCACGAGCTCCGGATGTTTTATACAAGTTTCAAAAGGCACGAACGGAGTGCGTCAAGTACTGGACTGGTTGGGGGAAGAAAGCTTCATCTCCTCGCCGTGTCGTCTGGGCTCGGGAAACCTGCTGCAACGAGGGTCAGTACTTTAAAAAGTACCGGTGAGGGGGAGCTAACCCAACAAACCAAATCGACATAATATTCAGGTAAGGCAAACATATTATTAATGTGTACTTTCTATCTTGCCTTAGTTCGAGTTACAACATGCAATGCAAATATATATATATATATATATATATATATATATATATATATATATATATATATATATATATATATATATATATATATATGGGAACTCATGGCTGGAAACAATCCTTATTCTTTTGATATCCGGTAAGAATAATAAGAATCAAAGTCCAGGTTGGTTGGTGAGCCTAGTGATAGGAGACTATCTAGATTGGTTCGGAGAGCACATGTTGGGTTAAAGGTTTGTTTTTTGCTAAATGTTACGGCCTAAATGCTGAACTATTGACCCTACTTGTTCGGATGGGTGTTCACCCCAAAGTGTTCCCGGACTGCATGCATACATCCGTAAGTAACTTAGTGCAACATGGCAAATTTCATTGAGAGGAATCAGCAAAGAAAAGAAAAACTGGTCAACATTCATGTGTATTTGAGAGATTGTCCTCGGGCTGAGGAGTGTCCATATGAGTTCGTTGAGATGTCTACACGCCTGCGGCCCTTTTTTCGAGCGTTAACCGATGTTGAATGCCTGTCTTGATGATAAGGAAGAACTCGGTAGGGGAATAGAATATGTTGTTTGACTTAATATAATGGGAATAGAATGCATTCTTTGCCTTGATTGATTTCTCGATTGACAACAAAGGGAAGGAGTAGAGGCAGGGCAGGCATCAAAGGCAGGTCAGGTGAAGGCGCCCTTCTTTGAGGGTCGATGGGTTGATGAAAGACCTTCGAAGTTGGAATCACCTGTCGGTTGAATCCGGTTGAAATGAATCCGGGGCCGGGGTTTGAGGAAGTAAATGAGTTCTTTCTGAGCCTTCCGCTAAAGACTTCTCGTCGAGCAACTGAAAAAAGGCAGTGCATAGAAGAGGAAGCAAAGAGTTTCGCTTTGTTTTCCATTACAGAGGATTTCTAAGTATATGAAGCTGGATGAGAAAGAAGCCAATAGGGCACCTAAGCCGCAGAAGGAAAGGGGTGCTAAAAAGAAGAGAGATAGTAAGAGATAGCTCCGAACCAAAGGAGCTAATATAGCGGGACCAAAGCTAGCATAGGTAGCGCGACTACATGCTATAAATATAGTCAAGTAAGTAAGTTTACCGCGAGGAAGGCCCAATGCTAGCTATAGCAAGGGTTAGTAAGAGGCCTAAGCGCTAGTAGCTAAGCTAGCAATAAAGCTCAATGCACAGATGGTGGGGGTTGGAAAGATCTTGCTTTTGGGAAAAGGGCAAGACAGCGCCTCCCTACGGTCGCATTCTTCCAGCTCCTGATAATAGCCGCTATCCTTCTTACCCCCGAGGGCAATCCCTCACTCCTGCTCCTATTAGATAGCCTTTCCACTAACCAGAGGGACATCGCTGAAAGAAAAGAGATGACCCAAGTGAGACAGACTATACCATGAACGGAATCCAAGCAATAAGCAGAACGTCGTTTTCTAAAATTGTAAGGGAAGTCAAACTGAGACTGCATTCGGTTTCCTCTCAGATAAAACTGAGAGTTATTGACTCTTTTTGCACTAAGTTTTGGGGAGTGCATGGTCACCCTGCTCAGCCATATATGGCTGAATCTGACTCTTCTTCGAACCCTCCAGAAATTAAAGTGAACACAGACAGTTCAGTAGCAATAGAGGCTGCTGCGGCTGCGATAGCAAGGGAATCGGCCATCCTCTTTGGGCTTTTCGAAAGACGGTTGAGTGGAGAGAGATTTGGAAGGTGGAACTGTCACGACCCGCACCCTGAAATTCGGGCACGAGTGCGTGGGTACGTCCAGCCTACGCCGCAGAGTCGGCGGTAGTACGCTGTCTAGGTCAATCCATTATTTGCTAACTAGCTCATTCACAAATAACATAGGCAAGATAATAATGAGAATAAAACTTAAGATTTCAACTGAAAATAAATGTGACAGCAGATTCAAATGTTTTAGTACAGGAATTCAATATTGAAATCGGGGACAAACCCGATAAATAAGATAAGAAATATAAATGAAAGATAGCTACTACTAGCTACTCAGCAGCAGGGGTCTCCTGGGTGGGTTCTGGCTCCTCATAGGTATCATCAGTCCCCTCATAGGGACCATAATAAGTAGGGGCAAGATCCTCATCATCGCCTAAATCAACAGATCCAGTCAGGAAAGGAGCAAAGTACACAGTGCACAACAAGGTTAAACTAAATATTCATGACAATTAAATATTGAATATCAAGTTAAGAACTGCATAACAGAATATCACTATCTCAGAGTTAAACTGTAAACAGGAATATGAGAAACAGAACTAAATGAAGCAGGAAATGGAACTACAATAGCCAGCAAGAAATATAACATGAACAGGAACTATATGTGTGGACTTGTGTTTGTTTTAGAATACATAGTTGGCATGTAGGGGTTTATAAGGCTAATCCGGCCGTCATGAATGGCTATTAAATAGGGGAAATCGAGATCCGGCTGAGGTACAGTCGTGTACCAACAGCTATTAAACATGACAAGGGGAAGGGTAAACTACATGCCTTCTAGGTATTCTCCCACCCGACATGATAACCAAGACAGGAACCTCAATATTCAAGACATAAAATCCAGCATTGCTAACACTAGGTGTAATCATCAAGGGTACATGTAAGGCAGGGAAATTAATTATCATAATATATAAAGATTAACTTGAAGTGCAGGTACTTGCCTGTTGTTTGGATCTGATTAATTTTGGCTCTCGGAGAATTAGTCCAGAGATGAGTCCAAAAGCTGAAATAGACATTACCATCACGCTCAGAAGATGTCAAATAGCTAGAAATGCCTGTCCTTGGGTCCAATTTGGAGACAAGGGCAAAAACGACAGTTTCGGGTCAAAACGGGATCCGCCGGTGGGCCCGCTTTGCACCGAAAAACGTGTTCGGGTCAAAGGTCTCCAAATTCACCAAACTTAGTGTCAACAGGTCAGGAACGCTGATACGAACCCAACGGAACTTCCAGATTTGGATTCCGATGAGCCGAACACAAAATTGCCCGTCGAGCGGGGCCTGTGGGGCCCACGACACGCGATTTTGATAACGTTCTCAGAATCGAACCAAACTTGACCCACAGGACCAGCGTATCGCTACGAGTCCGATGGCGTAAGTTTCGTCTCGATCCGACGTGTGTGCACGAAGTTAGGGTAAATTACAGAAAAGGCGGATACGGGGCGATGTCCGCGGATACGCATTGATTCCGGTGTGCACGCACACCCGAATCAGCTTCCACAAAAACTCACACGTCCGTATCGACGATGCGTACGTATTTGTGAAGACCGCACGCGACCAAGTCGTCCCGTTTGGCGGGGCGCACTCAGTTCCGAGATGAAACAGGGTCTGGTTTTTTCTATTTTTGGATCGCGGTGTGCGATCACCACGGGACGCGATGTCCCGAACAGTTTGTCCGGACACCGAGAGGGTCATACAGGCTTCGCGTAGAAATTTACAGAATTGAAAACGGAGATACAGGGTGCAAGATACGAGTACCTGAACCTGCTCTGAAAATCCAGAAAATGCCGTGTCCGTGTCGTGTCCGACACGACACGAAGGAAAGCTAGGGTTAGGGTTTCTGGATGCTTGGCCGAAGATCCGGCGGAGGCCGGCCAGAGACGCGCCGGAGGGGGCCGGGGAAGGTTCGCCGGGGCGAGGCGGAGGTGCTGGCGGCGGAGGCGGCGCCGGAGTCCGGGCGGAGGCGGCTAGCTGCCCGTTGCTGTTGCTGGAGAAGGCGGCGTCGGGGTCCTTGGCCGGAGCAGCGGAGGAGGAGGGAGAGGGGAAGGGAAGCAGCTGCGGCGGCGTCGGCGGAGCGGCACGGCGGCGGTGCTAGGGTGGCGGTGAGCGACGGTGGCGAGGGAGTTCTGGGGGAGGGATGGCCGGAGCAGTGGGGGTTTGGGGGCCTTTTATAGGGCGGAGAGGGAGGTCTGGGCGGCCGGAGATGGCGGGGGTCGTGGCGACCGGGCCGGGAGAGGCGGAGCGGCCAGGCGACGTGGCCGGAGCTCCGCCGAAAAATGCGCGGGGAGGAGGGAAGATGGGGGAACTGGTCGCCCGGGTCGGGCGGCACGCGGGTCGGGTCTGTCTGACCCGACCCGACCCGGTAGCGGGTTGGGCTGGGCCAGGAAACTAACGGGCCGGTCCATTGGGCCGAGCCGGCCCAAGGAAAAAGAAATAAAATAAAATAAATAAATATAATAATAAATAAATAATTAATTAATTAATTAATTTAAATAGTTTTCAGGCATTTAAAAATATGTCTGAGGCCCAGAAAAATCCAAAAAAATTACCCCAAGTCCAATTTTTTATTTTACACCCAAAAATGTTATTTTCATGATATTTTAATATTATTTACTGCCAATTAAAAATCATTCATTAATTGAAAACCTTAATTTTAATTACAGAAAATTCCCAGAAAATTCCAGAAAATTGGGAAAAATCCAAGATTTAATAATTTAAAAATTCAGGGGGTTTACAACCTATCCAACTTACAAAAATTTCGTCCTCGAAATTTAAGAATAACAAGGCACGAGAAATAAAATATCTCAGGGTTCAAAAAGATAGGGGTATCGCTCTCTAATCTCGTCTTCTCGCTCCCAGGTGGATTCGCCGGGAGAATGGTGCTTCCAAGCTACGCGAACCAGGGAGATAACCTGGTTTCGTAGGACTTTCTCTGAGCGATCCAGTATCTCCACGGGTTGCTCTTGGTAAGTCAAACTTGGGCCTACTTCGAGCTCTGAGTGATCCACAATGTGACTGGGGTCTGACACGTACTTCCTCAGCTGCGACACGTGGAAGACGTTATGTACTCCATCCAGAGAGGGTGGCAACGCCAGTCGGTATGCCACTTCTCCGATTTTCTCCTGAATGCCAAAAGGTCCAATAAATCTTGGGCTGAGTTTTCCACTCCTTCCGAACCTAATGGTGCCACGTGTCGGGAAAATCTTTAAGAATACCAGCTCTCCAACCTTTAATAAAGTCACAATCAAGTCTTAGTTCCATAAGCAAAATGTTTAAATTGACTTGAATTTCATAAATTTAATTACCTCAAATTCCAAGGGCCTTCGGTGGCTATTTGCCCAATGTCGTTGCCTGTCTTGAGCCACTCGAAGTCTGTCCCTTATTTGCTTTACCTTCTCAGCTGAATCGATCACCATCTCTGGTCCCAGCAGGGCTCTTTCTCCAATGTCGTCCCATGATAGCGGAGTACGACATCTTCGTCCATACAGAGCTTCAAATGGAGTCATCTCAATGCTTGCTTGGTAACTGTTATTATAAGAGAACTCCACAAGATGTAGATAGTCTTCCCAGGATCCTCCAAAATCCAGAACACATGTACGGAGCATATCTTCAAGTGTCTGGATTGTACGTTCCGATTGTCCATCGGTTTGGGGATGATAAGCTGTGCTAAATTTGAGTTGCGTCCCCAAGCTGGCTTGTAAGCTCTTCCAGAAGTGAGAGGTGAATCTTGAATCTCGGTCGGAGACAATACTTACCGGGACTCCATGCAGCCTGACAATATGTCTGATATATAAATCTGCCAGCTTTTCTGTAGATAGCCCTACTTTGAAAGGTAGAAAATGTACAGACTTGGTCAGTCTATCTACTATCACCCAGATTGTATCCTTTCCACTAGGTGTCCTTGGAAGTCCGGAAACAAAATCCATTGTGATATGTTCCCACTTCCACTCCGGAATGGGTAGTGGTTGAAGCAATCCTCCAGGTCTTTGTCTTTCTGCCTTGACTTGCTGGCACACTAAGCAACGAGATACGAACCTGGCTACTTCTCTTTTCATGCCATGCCACCAAACATGCGTCCTCAGGTCCTTGTACATCTTGTTGGCTCCTGGATGTATGGAGTATTGCGATCTGTGCGCCTCTTGCATGATTTTTTCTCTTATGTCTCCTTGAGGTACACATAATCTATCGTCATTCCTCAGTGATCCATCTTCATGAATTCTGAATTCTTCTACCAGTCCAGCTTGCACTTGACCTCGAAGGCTTCGCAGGTCTTCGTCCTGAAATTGAGTCTCCTTGATCTTGTCCATTAAAGTAGAGTGAATCTGCAAGTTCATCATTTGGCCTTCTTTTCCTGGGATAATTACTTCAATACCTAAACTTTCCAAGTCCTCCAGCAGGTGTCTGTCCATAGTCAGGTACATCGCCATAGGATACCTGCTTAGAGCATCAGCAACTACATTTGCCTTCCCAGGGTGATATTGAAGAGTGATATCAAAGTCTTTCATTAGTTCCAGCCACCTTCTTTGCCTCATGTTTAGCTCTTTCTGAGTGAAGATATATTTTAGACTTTTATGGTCCGTAAATATTTTCACCCTTTCTCCATAAAGATAATGCTTCCATAGTTTAAGAGCAAAAATGACAGCTGCCAATTCTAAATCATGAGTGGGATAATTCTTTTCATGTGGTCTAAGCTGTCTAGAGGCATATGCTATTACCTTCTTGTTCTGCTCCAGTACACAACCTAGACCTTTTCCAGAAGCATCACTATAAATAGCGAAACCTCCGGTTCCGGAAGGTAAGTTCAGAATAGGGGCAGAAGTCAGTCTTTTCTTCAATTCCTCAAAAGCATGCTGACATTCATCAGTCCCGGTGAACTCTTCATCCTTTCTTGTTAATTTTGTCATGGGCTCCGCAATTCTAGCAAAGTCCTTCACAAACTTCCGATAGTAGCCAGCTAGTCCCAGGAAACTTCTAATCTCAGCTACAGAGTCTGGAGTGGGCCAGGATTCTACTGCAGCTATTTTCTTAGGATCTACTGCTATTCCATCTCCAGTCACAACATGTCCCAAGAATTCTACTTTGTCTAGGAAGAAAGCACATTTAGATAATTTTCCATAAAGTTTTTCCTTCCTCAAAGTCTCCAATGCTAACCTCAAATATTCTTCATGTTCTTCGGGGGTCTTGGAGTAGATCAAAATATCATCAATAAAGACCACTACAAATTTGTCTAGATATGGCTGGAAAACTCTGTTCATTAGGTTCATAAAAACTGCTGGAGCGTTCGTCAACCCGAACGGCATTACTAAGAATTCGTAGTGTCCGTTCCGGGTATTGAAAGCAGTTTTAGGGATGTCTTCCTTTCTCACCCTTACTTGGTGGTAACCAGACCTTAAATCAATCTTGGAAAAGACCCGAGCTCCACTCAACTGATCAAATAAGTCATCTATCCTGGGCAGGGGATACTTATTCTTAATTGTCAAGGCATTCAAGGCCCTATAGTCAATACACATTCGGGATGTTCCGTCCTTCTTGGGCACAAATAATACTGGAGCTCCCCAGGGTGAGACGCTAGACCTAATGAAGCATTTGTCTTCTAGTTCTTTGATTTGCTCATTTAGTTCTATTATCTCCTTCTTGTTAATTCTGTAGGGATTTTGAGATACTGGTGCTGCTCCTGGCACTAAGTCAATAGAGAATTTAACTTCTCGGTCTGGGGGTAAGCCTGGAAGATCTTCAGGGAAGACATCAAGGTATTCAGAGATGATAGGAAGTGGCACTTCTTCTGTTATTAGGGCTCCACAAATTTTGTTACTACCCATTTCTCTAGAACCTCTAGCAAATTCAAATTCTGGCTTGTCAGGGGGCCTGAAGATTATACTACCTCTGTGGCAGTCTATGGTGGCATGATGTTGACTTAACCAATCCATACCCAGTATAATGTCAAAACTGGGCACTGGCATTACAAGTAATCTAGCATACAGTTCTCTTCCACATAATGTAATAGGACAATTGTTACAAGCATCACTAACCGGGATGATTCCTCCACCGGTAATGATCTTATAAC
Source organism: Iris macrosiphon (assembly GCA_036927795.1). NCBI lineage: Eukaryota > Viridiplantae > Streptophyta > Magnoliopsida > Asparagales > Iridaceae > Iris > Iris macrosiphon. Next base: position 17,711,318 of record JAYESA010000005.1, on the reverse strand, counting down.
AATTCCTAAGGGGTTTAGTGATTAAGCTATGCTTCATAAGGAAATCTACTGACATGAATGAATGTGAAGCTCCAGAGTCAAATAGAGTAATAGCTGGTATTGAATTTATAAGCATAGAACCTGTAATCACGTCTGCTGTGGCCTCAGCTTCTTCCAGAGTCATTGTATAAGTACGGCCTTGCTGCGGTGCACCCCTCTGTTGCTGCTGGTGCTGGGCAAAGCATTGTTGTTGTGTTGGAAGTGGGGGTCCCCTCTGTTGTACTGCTGGGGTCCTGGCCTGGGCTGGAGCCTTTGGTGCAGCGGTGCATCCTTGAGCAGCTGGACAGTCCCTTATTTGGTGCGCTGCTGAGCCGCAGTAGAGGCAGGCACCTAGCCTCTTTCTGTAGACTTGCCAAGTATGACCTAGTTTTTGGCAAAAGTTACAAGCAGCAGCTTGTTGGTTCTGTCCCTGAGCCTGGTGTTGGGGTGCTGGAGCTCGAGGGAGAGGACGCTGAGTTTGCTGCGGGGCCCTCTGCTGTTGTTGCTGTTGTTGAAAAGGGCGTTTGTTGGGTCCTGCATTCCCGGTATCTCTTTCCCGCTTCAGTTTATGCCCCATATCTCTTTCAACGCCTTGTGCCACGCTCAGAATTTCTTCATAGGTACGAGCTCGGCTGGTGGTGACAGCAAGGCGAATATCCGGAGACAGCCCCTTCTTGAATCTACTGGCTCTGTCCTCCGGGGTACGAACCATGTACTCCGCAAAGTGGCTTAACCTGCTAAATTCAGCAGTATATTCATCGACAGACAGGTTACCTTGTTCCAGTCTCTCGAATTGGCTTTCGAGAGCTTCCCGAGCCACTTCGGGGTAGAATTTCTCCTTAAATAGCCTCTTAAAGTCTTCCCAGGTGATGTCGGGAGCAGATAGTTGGGGTTCATCTCTGAACCAGGTTCGAGCAATGTCGAACAGTTATAGGCTTGCGGACTCCACTTTGAGGTCATCAGGGACCCGGGCAGTCTTCAGGAGTCTCTCGACATTCTCTATCCACTCATCGGCATAAAGAATGCCCTCAGTTCCGTAAAATTCCAGGGGTCTTAGATTCTTGAAATCTTTGGCACTCCCTGGCCTCTTGAGTGACGTCTCCTGGGACTTAAGAGCTTCTGAGAGGCTGGTCTGCAGAAGGGCCGTCTGTTCTTTCTGGGATTCCACCAATCCCTGGAACACTCCTAGTAGCTGTGCCCCATCTAAGGTAACTGCCGGAACAGATGGAGGCGGCGGGAGTGCAAGAGTCTCGGGCACATTCTGCTCAGCTGGTTCTGATGTGCCACCTACTGTATTCCTGGTCTGGACCATTCTGAAAGATTTAAGGGATAGGAAGATCAGAATAGAATACTTGGAAATCAAAGGCGATAGGAAAACTGAGCAGCAAAGATATCAAGAATTAAAATAAGGACCCTATACTGTGAATGAGCTTTTTCCTAGAATCCTCAATTTTATTCCATATCCTGTCCTAGGATATTACCCTATTAAGGATAGGACCTGCATGGGCCACCATAAAAATGTGTCACAACCCGCACCCTGAAATTTGGGCACGAGTGCGTGGGTACGTCCAGCCTACGCCGCAGAGTCGGCGGTAGTACGCTGTCTAGGTCAATCCATTATTTGCTAACTAGCTCATTCACAAATAACATAGGCAAGATAATAATGAGAATGAAACTTAAGATTTCAACTGAAAATAAATGTGACAGCAGATTCAAATGTTTTAGTACAGGAATTCAATATTGAAATCGGGGACAAACCCGATAAATAAGATAAGAAATATAAATGAAAGATAGCTACTACTAGCTACTCAGCAGCAGGGGTCTCCTGGGTGGGTTCTGGCTCCTCATAGGTATCATCAGTCCCCTCATAGGGACCATAATAAGTAGGGGCAAGATCCTCATCATCGCCTAAATCAACAGATCCAGTCAGGAAAGGAGCAAAGTACACAGTGCACAACAAGGTTAAACTAAATATTCATGACAATTAAATATTGAATATCAAGTTAAGAACTGCATAACAGAATATCACTATCTCAGAGTTAAACTGTAAACAGGAATATGAGAAACAGAACTAAATGAAGCAGAAAATGGAACTACAATAGCCAGCAAGAAATATAACATGAACAGGAACTATATGTGTGGACTTGTGTTTGTTTTAGAATACATAGTTGGCATGTAGGGGTTTATAAGGCTAATCCGGCCGTCATGAACGGCTATTAAATAGGGAAAATCGAGATCCGGCTGAGGTACAGTCATGTACTAACAGCTATTAAACATGACAAGGGGAAGGGTAAACTACATGCCTTCTAGGTATTCTCCCACCCGACATGATAACCAAGACAGGAACCTCAATATTCAAGACATGAAATCCACCATTGCTAACACTAGGTATAATCATCAAGGGTACATGTAAGGCAGGGAAATTAATTATCATAATATATAAAGATTAACTTGAAGTGCAGGTACTTGCCTGTTGTTTGGATCTGATTAATTTTGGCTCTCGGGGAATTAGTCCAGAGATGAGTCCAAAAGCTGAAATAGATATTACCATCACACTCAGAAGATGTCAAATAGCTAGAAACGCCTATCCTTGGGTCCAATTTGGAGACAAGGGCAAAAACGGCAGTTTTGGGTCAAAACGGGGTCCGCCGGTGGGCCCGCTTTGCACCGAAAAATGTGTCCGGGTCAAAGGTCTCTAAATTCACCAAACTTAGTGTCAACAGGTCAGGAACGCTGATACAAACCCAACGGAACTTCCAGATTTGGATTCCGATGAGCCAAACACAAAATCGCCCGTCGAGCGGGGCCTGTGGGGCCCACGACACGCGATTTCGTCAACGTTCTCAGAATCGAACCAAACTTGACCCACAGGACCAGCGTATCGCTACGAGTCTGATGGTGCAAGTTTCGTCTCGATCCGACGTGTGTGCACGAAGTTAGGGTGAATTGCAGAAAAGGCTGATACGGGGCGATGTCCGCGGATACGCGTTGATTCCGGTGTGCACGCACACCCGAATCAGCTTCCACGAAAACTCACACATCCGTATCGACGATGCGTACGTATCTGTGAAGACCGCACGCGACCAAGTCGTCCCGTTTGGCGGGGCGCACTCAGTTCCGGGGTAAAACAGGGTCTGGTTTTTCCTATTTTTGGATCGCGGTGTGCGATCACCACAGGACGCGATGTCCCGAACAATTTATCCGGACACCGAGAGGGTCATACAGGCTTCACATAGAAATTTACAGAATTGAAAACGGAGATACAGGGTGCAAGATACGAGTACCTGAACCTGCTCTGAAAATCCAGAAAATGCCGTGTCCGTGTCGTGTCCGACACGACACGAAGGAAAGCTAGGGTTAGGGTTTCTGGATGCTTGGCCGGAGATCCGGCGGAGGCCGGCCGGAGACGCGCCGGAGGGGGCCGAGGAAGGTTCGCCGGGGCGAGGCGGAGGTGCTGGCGGCGGAGGCGGCGCCGGAGTCCGGGCGGAGGCGGCTGGCTGCGCGTTGCTGCTGCTGGAGAAGGCGGCGTCGGGGTCCTTGGCCGGAGCAGCGGAGGAGGAGGGAGAGGGGAAGGGAAGCAGCTGCGTCGGCGTCGGCAGAGCGGCACGGCGGCGGCGCTAGGGTGGCGGTGAGCGGCGGTGGCGAGGGAGTTCTGGGGGAGGGATGGCCGGAGCAGCGGGGGTTTGGGGGCCTTTTATAGGGCGGAGAGGGAGGTCTGGGCGGCCGGAGATGGCGGGGGTCGTGGCGACCGGGCCGGGAGAGGCGGAGCGGCCAGGCGACGTGGCCGGAGCTCCGCCGAAAAACGCGCGGGGAGGAGGGAAGATGGGGGAACTGGTCGCCCGGGTCGGGCGGCACGCGGGTCGGGTCTGTCTGACCCGACCCGACCCGGTAGCGGGTTGGGCTGGGCCAGAAAACTAACGGGCCGGTCCATTGGGCCGGGCCGGCCCAAGGAAAAAGAAATAAAATAAAATAAATAAATATAATAATAATAAATAAATAAATAAATAATTAATTAATTTATTTAAATAGTTTTCAGGCATTTAAAAATATGTCTGAGGCCCAGAAAAATTACCCCAAGTCCAATTTTTTATTTTACACCCAAAAATGTTATTTTCATGATATTTTAATATTATTTACTGCCAATTAAAAATCATTCATTAATTGAAAACCTTGATTTTAATTACAGAAAATTCCCAGAAAATTCCAGAAAATTGGGAAAAATCCAAGATTTAATAATTTGAAAATTCAGGGGGTTTACAGGAACTTTATGCAATCTGCCATACGGTGGAGATGGCTTCACGAATGGATATTCGGAACCTTTGGGTAGAGTCTGACTCATTATATGCAGTCAAGATGATGAACTCCCAATTCAAGCCCCCTTAGGAAGCGCGAAATATGCTGCTGAGCTTCACTGAAAATGCAAGAGCCTTAATTTCTTTACCGAGTCAAGCTCAGTTCAACTCATCATATATAGGGCAAGTAGTTCGGCTTGCACATACATAACAGGGTGACCACGAAAGAAGCAGGCAAATCGCTCCAGGTGAATAGAACCTACCTCGAAAAACTAGATAGGCTGCTTCCGAAAACTATTACTACAGATCGACATCGGGGGCAGCCCAAACCTAGGCTGTGACGCTTCCTGTTGAGTACAATTAGGACTTTTCGTTTACACAGTAAGAGAAAGACAATTATAGAGAACAAAGTCTTGAGCAAAGACGATTAGATTATTGAATATAGCATCAAGATTACAATAACATTACTATGCGATATAGGCATTAATCCCATCCTTCAACCGAGAAAGACACCTACGTTACACTAACTAGGAGCATGATTCTTTATAAAAAAATACGTTCTGAAATGAGCCCACATATAAACGGGGGCTGGTCTGCTCATTATTTGTGTTCGTGCATTCTTTCATTATGGCAGGCCATTATTGCCATACACATACATACAAGGGCTTAACAGCGCCTTCATCATACTAATTGTGGAGCTATCTCGGGCCAGACGAAACAAGCCTTTTAGTTTACTGCTGCAGCTGGATTAAAAAGCAGTCCCGGCCCCGAGGGAGCGGGCAAGAGGGCGAGAAAGAGCAGAAGCTGCAGCACTGCCACCGCTGCAACAAGAACAAAGTCGTAGATTCTTGTTCTTTTGCCGTTCATACTGTAAAACAAATTGAGCTGCTGGCATCAAGGGCCCGAGATAGATTATATGTTGCTGCATAAGCGGGGGGGGGGGTGCATGATTTAATGGATCAACACATATGGATAGCATGAGAAAAAAGCCGTTAACGACGGAGTCCATATCGCATGATTAACGGATCATCACATCAATATCGTGCCGTGGCACAGAGAAAGAAAGCATGAGTAATATAATCTACTGATATTGAAAGCATACACGATGGAGAAAGCATACGTGATCACACACTGACGCCCGCTTGATTTTTGACTGTTGCCCATGTGTGTGTGTGTTTTTATGAAGGCTTTCTTACTAGTAACCCCTCGTTAAGTTGAAACTATTTTTTTGAGTTGTTGCTTAGGATCAAGAATCTTGTTTTTAGCTTAAAGAGACCGAGGCGACCTTTAAGGAGGAATGAGAACACAAGTGGAAAGCCCACCACAACACCCCTATTGCCATCGGTAAGTAAGTTCCCTTTTTTTTACAGGACCGCCTTTGCCAACACAATGCTAAAATTACTTTGCCAACACAATGCCAGTAGTATCCGTATGTATCTATTGTACCAGTAGTTGCAATTTTCATTCATAATTTAATCGAGTATATCCTATGCATTTCCAGTTCTTTTCTTTCTCCCTTTATGCGAGTTGAAGTTTAAGTTGAAGATTTCCTTCCCTTCCTGCTGAACTCTCTCTTAGTTCCCCACCAGCTAATGCTAGAAGGCAATCCTAATCTACTTCTTTTTCTCTTCCAGCTAGTTCCGGTTCTCTTGATTGAAGATGGGTTGATATGGGTTCATGCGAGCTCCTAGTCATTTCAAGGTACCTTGGATGTTTTGGCGTCAGAGCTAACAGCTATAGAATTCCCGGGGCTGGTAGCAGTCTCAATTCTCGTATGCTTAACACGTGGTGGAGCTAAGGATTTCATACCTTCTTTCTTTTCTATGTTTCTTCTCGCCGACCAAGGCGAGGCGATCTTAAGCCGTTTCAAACATGGAAGGGAAGGGGCCATCTACTACTAAATCATACCTTTCGGACGTTGCCACCGCTCAATCCACCCCTGCAGAAAGTTGGTATTCAAGAGATGGAAACTATGCCAAGAAGGTGGAACTAGGAATAAGAATAGGGATCCACGTCGAGCCATCCTGACGGACGAGCAGCATCAATTGAATAGGCAGACACAAAGACGAAGAAAGAGATGAGCTAACATGTAAAGTAGTGGAATGGAAAAGGATGGTAGCCCACCCAGGACAGCACATAGAGTAAGGTTGGCTCTATGCGATAGAGGAAAACCGCATGGACACGGCTCCTTTTGGATAGATCATCAAGCAATTAACCCATATAGCTATTATCGCGAGGGTGAAATACAATCCATTACATCTGGATTGAAACTTGAGAACCTCTAGAACCAAAGATATAAACTGAAAGATAGAAGCTATCTAACAATTTGAATATGAATAGGAATAGCCTTCAGAGAGAAGAGACAAGGCCAGGCCGAAACGAGATTGCCATTCCTCGATTAGGGCTCGGGCAAATGGGGTCACCCTGGAAGGGGAAAGTCTTACCTTTTGGAAACATAAGGCGCATCAGAAAGGAATGGAATCCGGATATCTTGAGATAGCCAGATTCATGAGCGGAGGACTAAGTCAAAGTTAAAGTTGGTGCCATTGTTAGTGCCAATACAAAAGAATAGTGAACACCAAGTGAAGAGCCACCCTCCGGAACTTGATTCCGCATAATATAATCTTTGGCCGTCTTTTTTCATTACCAAGTTATTGTCGAGAGCTTGGACCGCGAGGTGCTTATTCGAAAGCTGAAGATGCCGAAGAAACTTCTCTTCGGGTTTACGTTTACTACGACTATCAGAATGATCATTGAAAATGATCTGATCAACCAGAGCCTCCATGGAGGGAAGACCATCCGCATTAACCAGGCCCATTTCCCTGATATGATCTTGATGTAAGTCGTCAACTTGATCAGTAATCCGCTGATACAGATCTATACAATAAATTCCATGTCCGTCTCTCTTGCCACCAACTTGAGACGGATGACTTTCGGATCTTTTGAATCCTTGAAAAAGTTGGACAAGCCCTCTCGCATCACGAATTTCTCGTGAATAGCGGGGGTGGTCTTATTTCCCGAAGGGGAAAACCATCTTCGCCCAGTGGGGTGTTGAGATCAAAAAGGGGAGGTTTATCTCAGATGCTGGATTACCAATGTTAACAGTGATCCCTCTGCCCCGGTCCTGGCAATAGTTATCTGTCATTTTGTTTTGGGTGGATCTGGATCATCTTCGTCTTTGATGCGCTTCCTCATCAGTTCAGGATTGTTATCGATAAAATCCGGATACATTGATAATGTCTTTCTATTTCTAGTAGGTTCCTCCTCGTCTGTCTTAGTTTTCTCGTCTAATGTAGGGTGTGATTGCATCTCTTTGTATCTCTCGGCTATCTCTCTTTCCCTCTCGACAATCTTTCTTTCCCTCTGAGATAATTTCTCTACGAGAATTTACTTTTCAGTCAAAAGACTGTCCTTTTTAGTCTGTAGTTGTATTACAACATTCTTTAGTGAATTTACTACTTTTTTGGAAATGTGATCTAGGCTAGACAAGTCTTCGATATAAATTGGTTCAGTATCAACCCAGGCACCTCTGTGATATACTGATTTCCTCTTGACCGCCAGCTTAATCCCAAGATGGACCAATGTTATTTTTCTATAGATTTCAAGATTGTGCCAATTAATCCGGAAGTTGGATACCACCTCTACATGCTTTGTACGTGATGGCTTCGCGTACTGTGACTCAAACCATTCTCGATTGACATGCTCTTTCCCCAGTTCCTTGTACTTGACTACATCGGGATCGGGTTTGGGGTCGGGGTATAAAACCACTAAATTCTGAAAACGGTTTTATTACTTATTTATAATAGTTATGAGCTAAATAGAGAGAATATATTTTATTAGATTTATTTTGAGAAGTTTTCAGCACTTAGAGGATTTATGGAGTCATTATAAATTTTTTCTAATTTATTCCATGTAGGAGACCCTTTGGACAGTAGCTAGCTTAACCGTATACACCAATATAACTTTTTTAGAATTTTCTATATATATATATATAAATAATTAGAATAGAATTCCTATTGGATCTCAACCGAAACCCAAACTTCTAAACCCATTACCCGCTTGTCCCTTCTCCGCGCATAAAGTTAGAAATAAACAGCAGCAGTAGCAGAACCAACTTTTCTTTCACCGCGCATAAAGTTAGAAATAAACAGCAGCAGTAGCAAAACCCTCCGCGCGTAAACCCATTTCCACCGCTTAAATCCTTTCACCGCGCGTAAAACAACCCCCTCTTATGACTCATTCCCCATGACTCATCCCCCACCGCCTCTTTACCTGTTGTTACTAAAAACTCCTCAACCGAAACCTAAACCAATGAAAGAACAACTGAAACTAGAGCCAATGAAAGCAGCAACAGTAGTAATTCTTAATCTCTAAGTTTTCCCACCGCCTCCTTATCCCTATATATATTATAACTCTCCCAAAACTCTAATCCTACTTCTTTCACCAAAACTTAAACACAATATCAGGACATGCACTATACGAAGTCTTGCTCAGGTAAGTATACCTTGCCAAATATTTACTGTTTAAATTATGAATTGCTGTATGTTATCCGGTTGCAATATACAAATAACTGTGTGCGCCCGAGATTGACTCGGGTGCAGTCGACAAATACGTCGATACGTAGTATAACTGACTTAGACATTAGCAGAGTCACCTACAGATGCGAGGGTATTCTGATATCCTCCTAGACCCTGACACTTGTACACGCATCACGATTGTAACTCATGTTGGGATACGGGTTCGTGTACTCGATTAGCTACCGGTGCGTGGGACACACATCACGTTTTAGCACGTAATCAGGATTATCTAGAAGGTTGTGACTTGGCATATAGCTACGTGGTATGCACGTTGTGTATTCGACTTGTATATCCGTATTGGGCGGAGAAGACAACTAGTAGGCGTATGGGATACACACATTGGATTCCGTAGTATCCGGAGGAGCCACGATTCCAATGACTTCCTTTATTGCAGACACCGCGCTCTTCGGAGTGATACGGACGTATATATATATTGCAGATACCTCATTCTTCGGAATACAGGACGTTACAGATACCACGCTCTTCGGAGAGTGGACGATATGCCTACGCCTACCCATACGTACCAAGGTTGTCTTCACATTGCATTCACTTAGATGGTTAGCACACGCTTTATTTATTTTATTCAATATTATATATGGCATGCTTTTATGTATCTTGTTATGTCCCACTGAGAACCTGGTTCCCTTCCAGATTTAGATGAGGCGTACTATCCCACGGTGTACGGACCTGGGCAGGAGACGAGGTACGCATCCGAGGAGGAGCTAGAGGTGCTGCCATTCGAGTTCCTTTGATCTTGGGTAGACTTGCCATCTAGAGCTGGAGCCTCTTTATCTAGATAGCTGATGCTCTAGTCATGTTATATTTCAGCACTCTTATTTTAGTTTTTGTAGTGGGTTTGTTCCCACCAGACATATCTGGGTTTTACTATGATATTTCAGACTTAGCACTTATATTCCAGTACTTATTTCAGTGTTCCTTGATATTTTATGGATGAGATTAGATGTTACCTGTTATATGCTAGTACTAGACTTGTTAGTATTTTAGGACAGCGTAGCACGTCTCTTTGGGTCCAATAGATTAGGTTTTCCTTCGGAGACGTATCAGCTGGCCAATGCCACGTTGTCTGGTCCCACATTATTTTGGGACTGGGACGTGATATGGTTTTAGTGGTGGCCCATGCAGGTCAAGCTTATATTGTTTTGGTTACATAACTGTACCGAACAAGCCTGCATATAGGAATAAAAGCATAAGGATCTCATTTACACTTGACTAAAACCTCTTTCTTCCTTTCAACTACCTATGTTTGGATAAACCAAGTTTTACGCCAAAAATCCTTTATACTGTGACCAGACCCTTTACCCTTGTTGGCGTAAAAGGCCAATTGACTGTCTTGATTGGCGTAAAAGCCAAACCAATAAGCCACGAAGGCAACTGCCAGCGTAAACTTGATGATTCCTGAATAATGGATAACCAGCGTAGAGTAGCCTGATTAGGCGTAAACTGCAAGGATGGTGATGTGAGCGTATTAGTCATAGTTTTAGCTTTCCCAGTCATGATAAAGTATAAAATCTTGTGCATTACATGTAGAGATATGCCTCGAGCCCTGTGTAAAAAGAAACAGCTTTTAACTTAGCGGCTGAATTTTGTCTTATCTTGAGCGTAAAACCTCCTTTCTATCAATATAGAATAGGCAGCGTATTCAGGAGACTCAAAATCTTCTTCCTTTGCGTGGTGTATCAAATATGTCACTAAACGACAACCTGGGTCTCTGTGCAGAAACATCATCACAGTCACCCTCTCGATCATCGTGTAGTACTTTTGTCAGATGTCAGGTTCACTGATTGTCTGACAAATTTATCCGAGGAAATACAAAGAGTTCCTCGTACAAACTTTATGCTGAAAACGTATACTAGACTTTTACGCGCAGATTTTTGGCAGACCTTTTTACGCGAGTTTTAGGCAGACTTTACGCTGCAATAAAAATAACGTATGTTAGATTTTACGCAGGCAACCCTTACGCACACAGATTTTTACGCACAGACTTTTAGGAAGACTTTACGCAGGAAGTATAGCAGACTTTTATGCAGATAGCTCTGAAGCCATAATTTATGCCAGATAGTGAATCTCTACTTTATGCCAGACAGCTTGAAACTATGTGTTACGCAGGCAATTTTAAAATCTCTATCTCTGCTTTACGCAAATAGTCTCGAATCCCTATTTTACACGGACTACCCAGAATCTCTATTTTACGCGGACGGCTTAGCAACCTGCTTTACGCAAACAACCTTGAAACCCTGTTTTATGCAAACATTATACTAAATGCTTGCATCATGTTTGTTTATTTCCCCCCCAGAAATATGGACGTACCCAGTGGACACACAGATGATAGGATTGATCAGGCAACAGACACCTCGCATGATGTCAATAGGACCCCGACTACCCCGAGAGACCAGTCCCCGAGACGGACACTGGTTTATCCATCAACCCCATACCTCCACAATGGTCCTACTCATGAAGCTGCACTAGCTTAGCAAGAAGGACAGACCTCCCAGGAACCAACACAACAGGCAGATACACCTTTGCCTCCACCTCCACCCTTTTCAGCCCTGATGCCACAACTAGAGGGACAGCCACAAATGTTCCAATTCTTCCAAGCCATGATGCAGACGCAATGGCATCAGACTGAGACCTTGAGGCAGAGCTTGATGACAGCTCTAAAGAGAACATCCACCCCAGCACCTGTCCAACCAGCTGGTACCATCCGAGGTTTTTGCCAAATGGGCCCAGGAACCTTTTCGGGCAGCAAAACTCTGGAGGAGATCTCAGATTGGGTCTCCAACACGGAGATATTGCTGGAGGGTTCACAGCTACACCCAGACCTTTGGATGACCGCGCTGAGGGCCCAACTCAAAGGCAACGCCCATCATTGGTGGGACTCCATAGAACGCGACGTCGACAAGAACCAGACGTGGGAACAATTCTTAGTGTACTTCAATGCGAAGTATTTTTCGGCTACGGTCAGGAATGCTCTATACTCCCAGTTCCTACATCTGGAATAAGGAACTATGACCGTAGACGCCTACGACGCAGAGTTTAGTCGACTTAGTCGATTTGGTGCCATCCTGATACCTAACGAGCTGGAGAAGGCCAGAGGATTTCATCACGGCCTTACCTTCGAGCTATAGAGGTATACCACCACACAGTCAAGGATCTCCTATAAGGAGGTTCTTTCAGAGGCAAGAATCCAGGAGAATCTATTTGGGAGCGAGAAGATGACATAAGCAAACATTTTCCGAACCTATTCGCAGACCTAGGTATGAAATTACCATATTAATTTATATCTTATACCATACTTGACTTCCTACCATGACTTTAGTTTTAATTTTGAGGACGAAATTTTTATAAGTTGGGTAGAATGTAAAACCCCTAAATTTTGAAAACGATTTTATTACTTATTTATAATAGTTATGAGCTAAATAGAGAGAATAGATTTTATTAGATTTATTTTGAGAAGTTTTCAGCACTTAGAGGATTTATGGAGCCATTATAAATTTTTCCTAATTTATTTTATATAGGAGATCCTTTGGACAGTAGCTAGCTTAACCGTATACACCAATATAACTTTTTAGAATTTTCTATATGTATATATAAATAATTAGAATAGAATTCTTATTGGATCTCAACCGAAACCCAAACTCCTAAACCCATTACCCGCTTGTCCCTTCTCCGCGCGTAAAGTTAGAAATAAATAGCAGCAGTAGCAGAACCAACTTTTCTTTCACCGCGCGTAAAGTTAGAAATAAACAGCAGCAGTAGCAAAACCCTCCGCAGGTAAACCCATTTCTACCGCTTAAATCCTTTCATCACGTGTAAAACAACCCCCTCTTATGACTCATTCTCCATGACTCATCCCCCACCACCTCTTTACCTGTTGTTACTAAAAACTCCTCAACCGAAACCTAAACTAATGAAAGAACAACCGAAACTAGAGCCAATGAAAGCAGCAACAGCAGTAATTCTTAATCCCTAAGTTTCCCCACCGCCTCCTTATCCCTATATATATTACAACTCTCCCAAAACTCTAATCCCACTTCTTTCACCAAAACTTAAACACAATATCAGGACATGCACTATACGAAGTCTTGCTCAGGTAAGTATACCTTGCCAAATATTTACTGTTTAAATTATGAATTGTTGTATGTTATCTGGTTGCAATATACAAATAACTGTGTGTGCCAGAGATTGACTCGGGTGCAGTCAACAAATACGTCGATACGTAGTATAACTGACTTAGACATTAGCAGACTCACCTACAGATGCGAGGGTATTCTGATATCCTCCTAGACCCTGATACTTGTACACGCATCACGATTGTAACTCATGTTGGGATGCGGGTTCGCGTACTCGATTAGCTACCGGTGCGTGGGACACACATCACGTTTTAGCACGTAATCAGGATTATCTAGATGGTTGTGACTTGGCATATAGCTACGTGGTATGCACGTTGTGTATTCGACTTGTATATCCGTATTGGGCGGGGAAGGCAACTAGTAGGCGTATGGGATACACACATTGGATTCCGTAGTATCCGGAGGAGCCACGATTCCAATGACTTCCTTTATTGCAGACACCGCGCTCTTCGGAGTGATACGGACGTATATATATATATTGCAGATACCTCATTCTTCGGAATGCAGGACGTTACAGATACCACGCTCTTCGGAGAGTGGACGATATGCCTACGCCTACCCATACATACCAAGGTTGTCTTCACATTGCATTCACTTAGATAGTTAGTACACCCTTTATTTATTTTATTCAGTATTATATATGGCATACTTTTATGTATCTTGTTATGTCCCACTGAGGACCTGGTTCCCTTCCAGATTTAGATGAGGCGTACTATCCCACGGTGTACGGACCTGGGCAGGAGACGAGGTACGCATCCGAGGAGGAGCTAGAGGTGTTGCCATCCGAGTTCCTCTGATCTTGGGTAGACTTGCCATCTAGAGCTGGAGCCTCTTTATCTAGATAGCCGATGCTCTAGTCATGTTATATTTCAGCACTCTTATTTTAGTTTTTGTAGTGGATTTGTTTCCACCAGACATGTCTGGATTGTACTATGATATTTCAGACTTAGCACTTATATTCCAGTACTTATTTCAGTATTCCTTGTATTTTGTGAATGGGATTAGATGTTACCTGTTATATGCTAGTACTAGACTTGTTAGTATTTTAGGACAGTGTAGCACGTCTCTTTGGGTCCAATAGATTGGGTTTTCCTTCGGAGACGTGTCAGCTGGCCAATGCCACGTGGCCTGGTCCCACATTATTTTGGGACTGGGGCATGACATTGCTTCTTTCGCCTCTTTCGCCGTCAAAGTGCCTATGGTACCAGTTCATATTTGGTTACCCGAAGCCCATATAGAGTCACCTACGGTTGGATCCGTCATCTTGGCAGGAATTCCTTTAAAATTGGGGACCTACGGGTTTTTAAGATTTTCAATACCCATGTTTCCCGAAGCGACACTTCGTTCCACTCCTTTTATTTATACTCTAAGCGCGATTACTATAATATATACTCCCTCGACCACTTCAAGACAGATCGATCTTAAGAAGATCATTGCCTACTCCCCAGTAGCCCATATGAATATGGTGACTATTGGTATGTCTAGTCGGGCGGCGGCCGTTAGGTCACCTATTTTGAGTTATGAACACACAAGCAAGGCCAAAACAGGTGTGCCGGGCGTGCGACCCATCAACCTACTAGCAATGGGGGAGAAAACATAGCATGTCGCAACAAAAGCGTCGATTCGAGGCTTCGGCAAAATACTGCCGCCTGTTCCAAAAACGAAACCCCTTAGCACCTCGGGACGAGAATGGAGGACGGCCCTACACGCAGACATCAGCAGCACCGGCTCTACGAAGTTCGAATCGAATCTTTCTGTTGGCTTTCCCGTGAATCAGAATTGTTGGGCGCGACAAAGCGAGCGCTTCTAGCTGTTTCGCTTGCTTCTTTCTTATTATGGCGGCTATTATGGCCTGTCAGAAATGAACGAGAGCGATATGCACTTTTCAAATCGATCGATAGATGGCCTGATCTCTTTTGATAGATCGAAAGAGTAGGAATGGATAGAGAAGAGGGAGTCTATCAATAATAAAGGCGCTGTATTGCCCTATTTCTATCTATTGATGAGACAAGATATCTATCTATTCTGGATCCATCAGAAAGAAATCGATATGTATCTGATAGAGTCAGAATCATATGTAGAGCGCCCAAGCACTTTTTGGGCCAGCTCAGTTCTCTTATCCATCAGTCCCATGCACTGGGCTCATCTCATGGAGGGAAAAAGAAGTAGTTGTGTTGTTGTTCGCCGCCTCGACTCATTCCCCGGCATCGTCCCACACAGAAAGAAAGAGCGCGGAGCCCCGGCCCGACCTATAGGTCCGCTAACGTAAAGCGAGGAGTTGAGCCTGAACTGGCAAACCGAAGTCACTTTCGTAACCATACTTCCTACAGGTAACACGTGTCCAGTCCAGTGGGAACGTGCAGGGCAAACGAACTTGAGCTGCTATACCGAATCCCCCGCTGGCCATCGGGGCCCTAGTGGTAAGGCCATGATCTGCAGGGGAATGGATCACTCATTCTTATATTAGGGACAGGTGCACGAAGGGCAAAGAAAGACCCATTGTTTAGCTTCCGGTTGCCAATGAACAGGTCGAAGAACACATCTCCGGAGCACACACTCGGCGCAAATAACTTATCCTTCCTCAAGGCTTGCTAGTTTCCTGACGATGAGGAAGTATCCTTCAGCATTGGTAGCAAACGAAGGAACCTCTGGAAGTGGAAACAGGGTAACCAGAAATGCTGGAGAGAAACAAGCTTTATAATGCCTTGGATTCCTTATGTGCTCCTAGGTGACATGCCACATGAGCTTTCTCAGCTCGTTGTAGAGCTGTCAGTTGTACCAGGACTTTGTGAAGATGACAGAAGGCTTGTACAACTGTTCCCAAGGCTTATGCTCTGCTCCAAGCATATTGCAGCAAACTTGAAAATACCACCGGAGCTGGACCAGCTACTCAAATGGAGAGAAAGCAGCAGCAGCTAAAGAAGTCACAGAGGAAGCAACCAAAAAGGAATCTCGCCTAGCTGGTCTCCGAGAGCAATTGGCCAAACTCCAAGCCCACTCTCCCACTTCAATTCAATCACTGACTCCATATAGTTGTATGGGATGGGTAGCCTTTAACAATATACAAAGTTGGTGGGGATTCCCATCGACTAGAAAGGCTCTTTAACAGAGAGGTCGGGTTAAAAGACATAGGCGGCTTGCTTCCTTGGTAGTATGTTCCAGAGGGAGAGAGCGAAATTGATAGCTTACCTGAGTGGATTAGTCACAGCGACCCGTGGAGAGGCGGTGTCGAGTCCATGCATACTATCAATTAGTCTAGTCATTCCATATAATATAGTATTACTAGATAAAGAGCGAGTGATCACCCATGAGGAAATGGGCATTGTCTAAATCCCTGTTATAAGAAGTTGAAAGAACGTTTTCACTCGGCCTTTTCCAGCATTCATCTATCTTTTCAGTTAAGTTTGTCTTTCAAGCAAGCCCAACAATGAAAGCCCTTTAAGCCTTTCTTTGTTGTTAGCTCTTTATCCTTCTCCTGGAAAGAATGCCCATACCATAAGAGTGGCCACTGTGAGATATAGAGGTGAAGATGGTGTCCTGATAAAAAGATAAAGGGCAGGGGATGAGGACGATATTAGAAGTCCAAATGAGCTCCTGCATCAGTAATGTCAACCACCTGAATCAGAGAATGCTCCAGTAGGATTGGAGGCACAATAATAGAGATTCCATTCCTTGGGTTCTCATAGAGGTATTGGCCCACATATGGAAGATAATATGCCACAAGAATTCCCCAAGAAGAAAGGTATGGCCTTGGACCAATGCCACTCAGCAATAGCAACTAAGGACTTCCAAGGGCACCAGTTGCTAGCATCACTTCACCATTTTCTCGCACCATTGCATGGTGAAACCGTCCCATTTGATCACGATAAACCACCCCGATTACCGATAGCCTTGACCTGGAATACTGTTAAGTAGATGCCAACAATATTTTCTCAACAGTTGTATACACGGTAACTTTCATGTTCATAGCATTTGGATAATTGAGAAGATCTGCAGCACTGTGTCTCCTTCCTAAAGAGTCAAAAGTGGAGCCATCAATCTTAGTACCCAGCAAATGATCAAAGCGGAAGCCATTATATGGTTCACCCCCAGCTTCCAACAATCCATCTCTAACTGCTGATTGCCAACTCCGAATTTATGGCCTAAACACCACTTCCTTCTCAACCCACTCCTATGACTGGTTCACAATTGGGAGGTCCCAGTTGATACCTGATCTCTGATAGAAGTCAGGATCTGCTGCTCCAACCCCGTATCTACTTGATGCACCTGGGTTGGTTTGGCCTCTTCCGTAACCCACCCTTGCCGGTGATGGTTATGGGTAAACCACAGTAAAGCAGAAAGGAAAGCCTCTTGGAGAACGTTTTCGTCGCCGTTAAAGCCGAGAGAGAAGTCTCTAAAGCCGCTATAGTCTGGGCTCTCACTCACGTCGTCCGTCCCGGGGACTCCATTATCGGTTCACATATAGATCTTCGTGGCATAAAACCATTATCCCTTCGCTTCGATTAGGCAAGGATCTTTCCTAAGCCACCCTGAGATCGAATTCCTTATTCACATTTCTTTGACCTCTCGTCCTCCTAAGCAAGCTTTCCTATATTCCTTTCCGGTTCGTTCTAGCTAACTCGCACACTGAACTAATCCGTCATTAGAAATACCTAGGAATGGATAAAGGTTGCTTCGTTTCCCGTCGGGGCAGAAACTAAATCTGAGAAAAGTGAGTCAAGTTCCAGTGGGCAATTGTACCCCCCTGATTTTTCAGAAATTTTTTAATTTGGATTTTTTTACAATTTTCTGTAATTTTCTAGGATTTTCAAGAATTTATTTTAGATTTAAATATAATTAAAAATATCCCAAACTTTTATTTTAGGTTCTAAATAATAAAATATATTTTCTACAAGTTTTTGGGAATTTTCTGAGTATTTTTAGTATTTATTGGGAGTTATTTAGGCTAAAACTAATTTTTTTAGAATTTATTGTGCAATCCCAGGAATATAGAATGGACCCACGTTATTTTCTAAGGTTTATAATATTATTATATATTTTTTGGAATTATTTCAGAATTTTTGGAATAATGTTAGTATTTATTTTTAGTTTTATGGTAAAACTAATTTTTAGAGCTTCTCCTAATTATAGTAGGAAATCTATGAATATATAATTATTCCAAATATTTTTCTAGAGTTTTTAAATTCAAAATATATTTTCTGTAATTTTTTCAGATTTTTAGGATTAATTTTAATATTTATTTGGAGTTATTTAGATTTAAAACGACTTAAATAATATTTTGATAAAGACAAATCAAAAACAAATAATATAACCAAAACTATCCAATCAAATTATGACACGTGTCACCCTATCAACTTTCATTCAGCCGCTCAACATCCCTATATATATATATATATATATATTATTATAACCCTAATTATCCCATTATTTTTAGAGAGAGAGATTTTGGAGAATTGCCATCTAGGGTTCCTTCATCTTCCAGAAGCCATTGCGCATAGCTCCGGACTCCAAACGAGGCCTAATTTCTTGTGTTAGAACGATATTGAGGTTAGCTTTCTGATTATATAATTTTTTTTACGAAATTATGAGTATTAAATTCTGGAAAATTCGTAGAGCACAGCATGTCCGAAAATAGACATGTTTCAATGTTTTCGCGATTCCGGGAGAACCAGGAATCAGAATCATGAACCGTTTAAAGTTTCGGAAAGCTAATATCGAGATCATTGACATATGTTTTTCTCAGAATTTAATTCGATGTATTTTCATACTTTTAATTTTATAGAACTTCTAGGTTAGAATTTAACCATCGGTGCACGATACGGAACTTGTAGGTGCCATAATTTCCAAACGAATTTGAATTCGGACGAGCCATAAATTTTAGCAAATTTTTGATGATGAAATCTACAGGAAATCATGCATGAAAGTTGAGTTTGTGTCGGTTGACTTTTTGGTCAACAGATCGCCTCGATTTGCGTGCCATGAGTCTCGAGTTGATAAAATTCAGTCCCTTTGGACAAAATTTAAGAATTAACCTAAAAATCAGAATAATAAGATTAAAATAGGATTTTAGAGTAATTATTCTAGAATTAAATACGTTAAAATAAATTATCTTTTGACATGGTAAATTGTAATACATAGGCTATTTGGACTGTGACTTGGACTCTGATTCATACCAGCAGCAGGACCCCAGGCAAGTATACCTTGCCAAACCCTGCAATTTTTGCTACTTATTTCTTGACTTATTTATACATTGTCATGCAAGATACCTTGCCAACTCTTGCACATTATTTGCATGCTTTCCTTTTCAGTTGTTACTTTCTTGTCGTATATAGTTTCTTGATGCGCTTTTCATATTTGATTTGTTCCTGCTGCTATAGTCTTATTTTCTCATTTTACGTGCATGTACATTATTTGCTCTTTTCCATGGATCACTAATTGTTCCATAGACATATTGTGATGGTATATGTTTACTCTACGCTTCCTTGAGTTGACTCGGTTGGTTTCTTTAGTTCCTAGATGATCGTTATTAGGCATTGACTATACTTGAGCATTCTCGACTGTGAGTACCCATTGTGCTGCGATAGAGACTTGTTCATTTGACCACCTCATTCGTGAGCTCCCATAGGGCGGCGAAAGAGCCATACTATAGATTGGGAGTCTCCATTGGCCTACTTTCTATAGGACCGTTATCTCCCATTGAGTTGCGGTTACCCCAATTTGTTTATAGTCATGTTTGATAGCACCATCGGCACGCCACCATCTTAGATGTAGGGATTTCTCGTATCTTATTTGCTTCTCTTGTGTTTATTTTTTGGTCTATCTTGCATGTTCATTTACTGTACTTTTGGCTCGTATTCTTTTGTATCTTGTTATGTTCCGCTGAGGACCTGGTTTTGTTCTCCAGATTTAGCAAACGAGGAGTACCCGCAGCTTTACGGATCGATACCAGACGAGGGTACGATAGCAGTTGATGGTCCTGCTTATACTTAGTTACTTTCTAGTATGTTTTAGTTATATTTCCTTGTCTCTATTTTCCATTTATCGGTAGTGGATTTGTCTCCACCCGACTTAGTATTATTTTTTGCTGGATATTCGACAGTATCTTTACTTCAGCATTTATTCCAGTTTGCTATTTAGTTCATATACTGTTCTTATGGATGAGATTAGTATAGACTGTGACTTGTATCATTGGACCTACTTATTGTTATATTACAGCTTAAGCATGCCTCGATGGATCCATTAAATTGGGTTTATCCATCGGTGTGTGCTGCTGGCCATTGCCACGCGTCCGGTCCCTTGGTATTTTGGGACTGGGGCGTGACATGGTTTTTGTGGTGGCCCATGCAGGTCTACGACTAAATTGTTCGGTTTCAACTTAGGGACCGAGCAAGCCTGCAATAAGAATAGGATAAGTTTTTTGATCTCATCCACTTGCTTGAATTGTTCTTGACATCTATATCGGATTCGAATTAATTTCTTGACTTGCATCATGCCTTGATTCCTATGCGCCTCTTATTATTTATTTTGGTTGTTACTCTAAATTTTTACTTTGTGATTGTAATTAGAACTTGACAGTTTAAGTTATTATTGTAGATTATGACCTAATGATTACCCCTTAGCTTAAGCCACGTAATTAGTACCCCCACCTCGATACAAGTTAGATCCCTTACCCTTGACGGCCAGTAACTCTTCTATCCTCACTATCGACACTTGTTCTATAAGCACTAAGACTACGGCTTAAGACGACCATGCCCTATGTAATATAGGAGGAGACCCTAATAGGTACCAAGACCCCTTCTCGTAGACCTTAACAAGAGTTTCTACAGTATCCTTAAGACGATTTTAGTATTAGTTTATTGTTTTAAGTTGGGTAGTATGCCTCACAACATAGTACCACCTAGCCCTATTGACCCATTGATGAGGTGAACTAGGATGACACGACTTTAGACT
Organism: Iris macrosiphon; assembly: GCA_036927795.1. Taxonomy (NCBI): domain Eukaryota; kingdom Viridiplantae; phylum Streptophyta; class Magnoliopsida; order Asparagales; family Iridaceae; genus Iris; species Iris macrosiphon. The sequence goes on along the minus strand of JAYESA010000005.1, from coordinate 17,690,330 downwards.
TGTATAAGAAGATAGTGGTTATTCAGACGATAGAATTTAAAGGTCCTTGCCCCTATTTGGTCAACTAGCGACTTAGACAAGGAGGTTGTATGATAACTGTAGAGATTGTAGAGTATGTTATTTTTATGGTTGTTTGGTTGTTTTTGTTTTGTGAATGAAGATTAATTTGTACCTCCTTTCATCATCATCTAGCGTACTTAAATTTGCTGTACTTGACTTATACTGCTATTCTATAGCCTAGTTTTGCAAGCTTATTCTTTATCGAGCTTGTTCATGACATATGTATTAATGGACATGTACACTAATACAATTGTCTATTCAGAATCAGTGTATTACGGTCTGATCAACCTTAGTACATTTTGGCTCGCTCTTCGTACGATTACTTTACGTGGATTGAGATATATAGTTGACTAGTATACTTGTCCTCTAGATATGTTTGAGCGTATCGTATCGGTTACGTAACTGTACTAATACGAGCATGCGAACGAAGAATTACCAGAATAGGACTTCAATCCACAACTGTTTGACAATGTCCATTTGAATTCTTTAAACGCCTTGATCCCGATACTTCTATTATATTACCTCATCTTTGAACTCTTTAATTATTGATCTCCGTCTTCCCTTATTTCGGAAGGACGAAACCTTGTGCTTGGTATAAGTTTGATATATAGGTAGTACTAGATATACCCCACAGGCCGGTCGTATTGTTTGATGACCCTTTTATAAATGATTAAGGGAATACCATAGGTGATATGTTTGGTGTTAAAGACTTGAGGATTCAATAACATGATTCAATAATTTGGGGCATAGCTTTCCTAGATGTATAGCCTTAGATGATAGATGGGTAAATTCTAAGTTGGGTAGAGACCGCAATGTTCACTTGAGAATAATTCTTTAGACTGTAATCAAGTGAGATTTGATAAAGAGAACCCTACCCTATTTTAATTTCGAGGACAAAATTTTTATAAGTTGGGTAGATTGTAACCCCCCTGATTTTTCAGAAATTTTTTAATTTGGATTTTTTTCACAATTTTCTGTAATTTTCTAGGATTTTCAAGAATTTATTTTAGATTCAAATATAATTAAAAATATCCCAAACTTTTATTTTAGGTTCTAAATAATAAAATATATTTTCTAAAAGTTTTGGGAATTTTCTGAGTATTTTTAGTATTTATTGGGAGTTATTTAGGCTAAAACTAATTTTTTTAGGACTTGTAGAATTTATTGTACAAGCCCAGGAATATAGAATGGACCCATGTTATTTTCTAAGGTTTATAATATTATTATATATTTTCTGGAATTATTTCAGAATTTTTGGAATAATGTTAGTATTTATTTTTAGTTTTATGGTAAAACTAATTTTTAGAGCTTCTCCTAATTATAGTAGAAAATCTATGAATATATAATTATCCCAAATATTTTTCTAGAGTTTTTAAATTCAAAATATATTTTTTGTAATTTTTTCAGATTTTTATGATTAATTTTAATATTTATTTGGAGTTATTTAGATTTAAAACGACTTAAATAATTTTTTGATAAAGGCAAATCAAAAACAAATAATATAACCAAAACTATCCAATCAAATTATGACACGTGTCACCCTATCAACTTTCATTCAGCCACTCAACATCCATATATATATATATATATATATATATATATATATATATATATATTATTATAACCCTAATTATTCTATTATTTTTAGAGAGAGAGATTTTGGAGAATTGCCATCTAGGGTTCCTTCATCTTCCAGAAGCCATTGCGCATAGCTCCGGACTCCAAACTAGGCCTAATTTCTTGCGTTAGAACGATATTGAGGTTAGCTTTCTGATTATATAATTTGTTTTACGAAATTATGAGTATTAAATTCTGGAAAATTCGTAGAGCACAGCATGTCTGAAAATAGACGTGTTTCAATATTTTCGCAATTTCGGGAGAACCAGGAATCAGAATCATGAACCGTTTAAAGTTTCGGAAAGCTAATGTCGAGATCATTGACATATGTTTTTCCCAGAATTTAATTCGATTTATTTTCATACTTTTAATTTTATAGAACTTCTAGGTTAGAATTTAACCATCGGTGCACGATACGGAACTTGTAGGTGCCATAATTCCCAAACGAATTTGAATTCGGACGAGCCATAAATTTCAGCAAATTTTTGACGATGAAATCTACAGGAAATCATGCATGAAAGTTGAGTTTGTGTCGGTTGACTTTTTGGTCAACAGATCGCCTCGATTTGCGTGCCATGAGTCTCGAGTTGATAAAATTCAGTCCCTATAGGGCATTGACTATACTTGAGCATTCTCGACTGTGAGTACCCATTATGCTGCGATAGAGACTTGTTCATTTGACCACCTCATTCGTGAGCTCCCATAGGGCGGCAAAAGAGCCATACTATAGATTGGGAGTCCCCATTGGCCTACTTTCTATAGGACCGTTATCTCCCATTGAGTTGCGGTTACCCCAATTTGTTTATAGTCATGTTTGATAGCACCATCGGCACGCCACCATCTTAGATGTAGGGATTTTTCGTATCTTATTTGCTTCTCTTGTGTTTATTTTATGGTCTATCTTGCATATTCATTTACTGTACTTTTGGCTCGTATTCTTTTGTATCTTGTTACGTCCCGCTGAGGACCTAGTTTTGTTCTCCAGATTTAGCAGACGAGGAGTACCCGCAGCTTTACGGATCGACACCAGACGAGGGTACGATAGCAGTTGATGGCCCTGCTTATACTTAGTTACTTTCTAGTATGTTTTAGTTATATTTTCTTGTCTCTATTTTCCATTTATCGGTAGTGGATTTGTCTCCACCCGACTTAGTATTATTTCTTGCTGGATATTCGACAGTATCTTTACTTCAGCATTTATTCCAGTTTGCTATTTAGTTCATATACTGTTCTTATGGATGAGATTGGTATAGACTGTGACTTGTATCATTGGACCTACTTATTGTTATATTACAGCTTAAGCATGCCCCGATGGATCCATTAAATTGGGTTTGTCCATCGGTGTGTGCTGCTGGCCATTGCCACGCGTCCGGTCCCTTGGTATTTTGGGACTGGGGCGTGACAGCAATAAGAAAGCCATTGTCTAACTTCCTTTCTATGAGTGAATAGGAGTTTTAAGACTTGCAAAGCTTCATTTAGGAGACGCCTACGGGCTTGCCCGAGTAGAGCTTACCAACGAGGAAACTACTTGAATTACGGATTTGCTTCCATTAGTGGGGAACAACTTCTAAGAATCGCGAACAGATAACTATTTCCTTTGGGAACAACCTAGCTAATTGATTTTTGGTGGACCGTACCGTTGCCTTTCTACTTCGTACCCTTTAATTGAGAGAGGAAGGGTTTCCGATTCACTACTAGATAGATTGAGTAATATTGGTTAACTTCGCTAAACTGAACTTGACTTACCTTGCCCACCCGAAGTGAGATATTAAATAACACCCGTTCGATACTCCGTATTTCCTGAACTGAACTTATTCTTTCGACTTTCTCCTTGATTATGCTTATTCATTGATAAATCACCTTTCTTCTATCTTCTATAAAAAGGATTGCGGCGCTTCGCAACTTCACTTTCGGTAATCGACCTTGCTGGCTTACACTATATCTATCTACGGTGCTTACTTCGCCTTCGAGGAAGCACTGCTGGTTAGGGTTGCTTGGAATGCTGCCATTGGAGAGCTTGGGATTGGCACTTGAAACACTGGTTGCGAAGCAGAGGTAGTTTACAAAGAAATTGTTTACGAATTAGTGAATAAGCTCTTTCTATTGGCGAATCACTTCACTTGCCATTCTTTCTTTCAATAGAACGAAAACCTTCTTTCGATGAAAGACCTGGTAGGTCGGATCGCACCTCACCAACTGAAGGAAAGATAGCCACAACCATGAAGACCAAGGCATAGAGCCGTAAGGTTCTTGCTCCGCACCTTTCCTTGCTTGTAGTCATCTAATTCCTTCTCATTGCCCATCCTTCTTGTTTGTCCCTGAAGGCCTGTCTGAGGCAGCTTTCCCCATTGCAAGCCATCGTTGTGTGGCTCTAGTCCTCTGTAGAGGTCTTATAGATGTCCTTTACCTTCTTAGGTAGTCTTAGAGCATCTCCAATGGCATCCGAGCAAGGAATCCTTGTTCCCTAGTCTCCTCTTGAGTAGCTTAAGGGGACTTAGCCGGAGTTACTACTTGTTATCAAGCTAAGATCCATTTTTTGCTCTCAGTTGAGCAAGGATTTCCACTTTTCCATGTTCTCATGAAGCTAGCAATCCCTTGTCTCCTCTTAGGTTGCTAAGGGGTTTGGCTCGCCTTCTATTCTTGAAGAAAGAAGAAAGTTGGGCAAAGAGGATGGGAAGGATTCCTCAACCGGTTTCAGGAGGTGGCTAAAGAAGGTGGACAAATTGGGATGTGGATGCTCAGGTAGACCTCATAGAATCTCGACAGCAATCCTGTAGTTCTCCTTGGTAACTAGCATTAGGAAGTTGAAACCATTGTTGTAACCATGCTTCGATCAAGCAGTGTTGTAGTTGCTACCTTGTTAGCAAGCCCTCTCCTGTCTTTTTCCTTATGGAACCTCTAGAGGAAGCCAAGGTAAGGTGCAGTTGCTCTATAGAGAGGCATTAGTAACTTGAATGTCTGCTTCAAGGCTTTCCACTGCTTAAAGGTTACGAACACATCACTCTTGCGCTTCAAGAAAGACATCCACACCTTCCTTGAATAGTCATCAATGAAAGTCAACAAACGGATACTGTGCACCACCCTTTGACACAACAGAAGAAGGACCAAAAAGATCTGAGTGAATGTAATCCACTGTACCTTTGGTTCTATGAACAGCTGTACTGAACTTCACCCTGCACTCTTTGCCATAAACACAATGCTCACAGAAAGAAAGTTTACCTGTCTTCTGACCACACAACAAAGCCCCTTTGATGAGCCTGACGAACTTCTTCTTCGACATTCCTACATCTCTCAGGCCAGCCTTGATCTAAATGGCTTAGTAACACCTTAATATCTGAAAGAAAGGTTCTGCCTTCCACCCTGCGTGGTTCCCGCGATGAGGTCAATGACCGTCTTTGCATCGCCCTTAATCAACAACTTCCTAATGCCGACAAGCTACAACGATGCCCATTCTTGCGCTTAGAATCTCCGCCCTCGTGTTACAACCCACACCTCTGGCAAAACCTGCCCTCCCTTCATGATCTCTTAGGATTCCTCCCAAACCGCCTGGCCATGGAGATGGAGGATAGGTAACGATTGAGGTAGGAGGGATTGGTTCTGAAGTGGAAGATAGATGGATAGATAGACCCCGGCAGAACTAACTCACTAGTATGGATGGACCATGAAGAAGCGGATAGGATAATGGAGATGGATGATGTAGAAGTGGGAAGCAGGAAGAACTGAACTATTCTTCCCTCTAGTTGGCTCTTAGGCCAGATAAGCGTGATCGACGATAGCCCCTTTCCTATGCACCGATAGAGATGTTGATTCCTGCTCGAAACCCTAGAGAACACGACCGGCTCTGAAACCATGGGGAGGCAGCAGGCGTGGGGTAGGTCAGTGAAGCAAGTGGACCTCTACTAGCCCACATTGGTTGCGGGGGGTATCTGTGAGAAGGTCGGGCAGGTTTGACTGACCTCCCATGTCCATAAGGGAGCCTCCCAAGGAAGCTCCTTGGAATGAGAAATGATAAGCAGGCAACCCTTTCCAGGTCGGGCCTTTGAAGCTGAAAGCCAGATCCGCTTAGAACAACAGAAAGGTTAGTTTTGAATTGGAACCGGGAATAATTCTTTTTCAGAGGCAGGCAGATCAGGGTGCCTGTACATAACCAACAGAGAGAGAGGGATATGGTGTTTACCTAAAGAAAATAGAGCGGAACGGCAGCACAAGCTCACTCGTCGAAGAGCAGCCCCTTATCGAATCGAATCTAGTAGAAGGACCTAATCCTTAATGCCAGTAGTCTTTCTTGTTTGTGTATTGAAGTGGAAGCTCTCTTCTGTGGAAAGTCATTCAAATGCTTCGGTGGTCAGGCTCTGAATATTGTATTGTTCATGCTCCAACACCAGTTCTTATTGATCCAACAGCTCCCACACCAAGAAGTTACTACAGCTCCAGCTCCTGTTGCTCTTTGAGTTGACGGTCGTATGGTACCTTTGACTCTTTCTGGTGCGTCAAAGGGGAAGTACTTCATTCCACTATGAGATAGTTTGAATAGGCGCCATCAGAACCGGACACTCTCATAGGAGGTAAGCGCTCATGAAGGAATAGCTTCTGCTATAGGTGTTGGTGCATGAATGACTCAGGCACTATTTGAAGGGGTTTAGTTTATACGAGTTCGGGTTTCGGCTGGGGAGTGGGTATAGGTCGAAGGGTAGGGGACGAATGGGGCTTTCCGGCGTGCTTCCTAACCTAACGAGCTAGCTCCAAGTGAGCTTTAATCAAAGGCAGCTTCTAAGAAAGCTAGCAGGTTCACTAGTTAGTTGAGGGTGCTTTCCTGTGTTTCAATAAAGAAGTGGGCGAAGCTGCTGATAACTGCCATGACTGGGGAGTCGAGCCCTCAACTCTATCAATGGAAAGATCTCCGTGCGTGGCGTGAGTTGGAATCCTAGAAAAGATCGATTGAGACCTGCCCACTATTACTACGAAAAAGACCTGCCTTGGCACCTTCGCTAGACGGAGAGTACGCGACTTCTATTAGCGCCGGACCGTCGAGTCGAATTGATCGTGTCATGTGCAACATCCATCAATGATGGTTCATTAATGTCCATTGATTTAGACTCCTTCCCCCTTCCCTTATACGAAAAATGTCGAGAGGGGCCCGAACCAGAACGGAAACAGATTTGACTCACTCTCGTATGGCTCGCCCTCGAGACCTGGGCGGGTCGGCCGGGTCTTTCCCTGTTGTTCTGTTCCCGCCACGATAAAGACGCACGGAAGAGGTATGCCTAGCGCGTGGAGGATCCGTTGAGAGTGTCTGTTATCTCGGTGGGGAACCATCTTTTCCCCTATTGTCTTGAAAAAAAGGTCAGTGCTACGGTCTCCTATTGTTTGATCCAATATTGACCGGGGACGAGCCTCGACTTCCATAGGTCCTTGGTTCGACCTCCCGTAGCAGTCCTTACTTTTTTTTTAGAAAGCGGTCTCGTACTTGCTCAGTGTGCCCCCCTTTCGTCGAGTGCCCCGCCCGATTCACTGGGCTGTTGGCCTACCAAGCACTTGCCCGCAGCTCCTGCGGCCCGCTTGGCGGGCGGAGCGCTCGTTATCCTTACTGATCTCTCTGCTGGGCCCCCCTCCTATTGCTCTAGCCATAAGCTATGGCAGCTCCAGCTCGCACCCAGCCCGCCCTGCGAGGCCAGAGTGAGCTCAACGGTCAGCCCCTGACGTTAGGGGCCTTTCGCTTTTGCCAGATCTATAGAGATATTGCGAGTCCTCCGTCCCAGATTCCCTCGTCGCGGCCATCTGGTTCACCGGTACTACCAAAAAGTCTCATGCTTTTGTTACTGTAACTTATATATAAGTCTTATCTCGGACCACGAAGACCCCGGTCGTGCTTCTGATTTCCATTCCCATAATCATATTGAAGGAAACTCCTCGTGCTCTGCCATAAGAACTTGGAGTCCGTATCTTGGTGAAGGTAAGGTAACGCTGTGATTCTTGCTAAAAAAACTGACCGAACACGTTCGAGTTATTGGCTCGTCCGACCCGGCTACATTCATGAGTCGCTCATTGTCGAGAAGTGCCATGCATGGTCACCCCCCGTCCTTTCTTTCTCTCGGTCCCACCCGGGCCCCTCTGGGGTAATAAAGAAATGGATCAAAAAGGGGACTTCTGCTATGGGCTATGCCACCCATTACTGATGAGGGAAGTTGCATCTGTCCCATTGCAAGCACCTACAATGTCATGATCACATTGGTTTACCCTTTTTTGGTAGTTCAACGGACGGTCGCCCCTCCAACAAGAAAAGGTAAAAATATGGAAACTTCTCTGCCATTTGGATCAGAGAATTTATGGAGGAAATCTGGTATTAAATTCCCAGAAACCGCACGATTATATAGCCAAAGGGAATACCGCACCTAAAATCATCCCAAGCACAGCTAATGTGGCTACTAAGCTATTTCTTTGGAAAGCTCCTACTGAGATTGGAAATTCTCCTATAAAGCTGCTAGTGCCAGGTGAACTCATATTGGCCAAAGTGGAAGAGAAGGAAATGGTAGGGAGATTGGGCATAGTGCTCACTGAACCTCCATAATATCTAACAAGTCGAGTCTTATGTCGGTCATATAGAACACCAACACATAGAAAAAGGGGTGGAGGAACCAGTCCATGACTTGACATCGGTGGAATGCTGCCTCCAATTCCCTGTATGTTCGATAGAGCCAAATATTCCCCCCACTGATCGGAGTACGCCGATTACCCCCCAAACCGTACAAGATAGTTACCACCTAGCATACGACTTTCTAACTCCACTTATTTTTCTGGTCGTTCCGCTCTGTCGGATCGATGGTAGTATCAGAGATCCGTAACCCCCGACATTTTTAACAACACGGTTCCTGCTTCCGTTTTGAGTTGCACATCTTTCTCCCCGGTCATACTATAGTATCACATTGTAGGCCCCCACCCCAACTCTATCTTCCTTATCAGTGAACCGGAACATGGTGGATAGGTAATCTTCGATGCTGCGAGGACGAGACGGCGTGACATACTACGATCACGTACAGAAGTTCTGCCCTTCGGCTCGGCTGGAACCTCTCAACTGCTCCCTTTATGGGGTAGGCCCAAGCTTTCCCCTCCCCCCGCCTCAGACGTAAAGGGAGTAGTTCCCCACGGCTGACAAATGGAGGAGTTTAGGCCGTCAAAAGGCACCGGCCCCCACTTCCCCCCACTGGGATTTTGCTTTCCTTATCTACGCGCGCACTGCATCAGCACTGGCGAAAAAGAGGTCGGCTTTACAGAATAAGAAGGGGGCGGGCCCTTCGGGTGTCCATATTTTGGCCGAGTTCCCCGTAGCGTAGGCCCCCCTATGCTATGTTACGCGGCCGTAATATTTTGTTACGTTCCACCGCTGTTACGCCAGAAATCCAAGGTTCCACACGAGCTCTCGTTTTGCGGCGTGGTGGAAGGACCACTAGGGGATTGGCTCCGGCTGTAGGTAGGGTCAAATCCGCAGGGGTCATGCAAATACATAGGCCCCTTCCCTTCTGCCGAGTTGTTTAGAAGGCGCTTTCCGTTCTACGGTCCCTCGGAGCGAAGGGTTAGACAGGTAGTACGGACCCACTACATAAGCCGCTGGCGGAGAAAGCTCGAAGAGCTTCCCTTCATTCGCTTCGCGGGAGTCGCACACAGCACATAGCACACACACACACACACATATATATATATATATATATATATATATATATATATATATATATATATATATATATATATATATATATATATATGACTTAATAACTGTGCCATCATTCGATGGCTTTTTACCTGCGGCGTTATGCCCTCCTGCACAAGACTTACCATGTTCTTCCCTGTCAAGAAGACATCATTAGCTTGGACAAATAATGTAGTAATATGTTGGGTCATGGCACACATTGCCACCGTAGATAATAGCTACAGTAAGACGGTGATCCTTGCAGTGCGGGTAGCAAGCCCCACTACAAGGCCCCGCATTATCCATGCTAGTCTTGCTAGAGTAGCTATCCGAGTTTCGCCCATAACGAATCGGCTCCAGTGCCCCGGGAACCGTTCGCAGGAACCAAACCTTGTGCACAACTTGTCCGACCAAACGACGTATCAATACTAAGTTAATAAATGAAGCATTTCAAGCCATCAGAATGTACATATCTACTTTAGCACAGTACAAATGGCATAGTCTACCTTCTTAAGTGATCATATTTCAATTATTTGCACTACACATTTGTACAGTTATAAATAATAAGTTCTAGCTATAACTGAAACATGAATACATATAAATGCATAACGGACAAGCACACATACAATGTGATCGTATGAAAATTTCTATGAAAAGCACAGTGTTCCAAGTTACTTATTGTTATCATGACTCATTTATTATTATTACTCCTATGGTATCGTTGATCGGAACGTACAAACAAGTCAGATTGTTAAGAATGAAGACTTGGAAGAAGGGAGCTAATCGAAGTAAGGCCACTCACAAGTTGGTGAATCGAAAGAAAGGGAAGGGAGATCTTCAAGACTTCGCTTGCGCGTCGCCTACACGATCACCTGCACGCACCAACAGATGATCAATATTTTCTGCTTCGGTCCCCAAGGGTTCGATACGAAATGCGAAATCCAAATAGCGAAGAAATAAAATCCATCAAAACCGTTCAAGAAAACGCAAGTCACAAAAGCAACAAGAAAGCAACCAAGCGGCATCGAAAACGGACAAAGAAACCAGTGTAACGGAAAGGCCCCTCTCAACTCTGCCGTCGAGTCCTTCCTTGAGGCACGATTCGTTCAATGTGGGACCTGATTCCGAAGAGACCAATCTATAAAGAGGAACCGATCTTGATTCAATCTGTCCCGATCGAACGATACCAAGTATTTCTTAGTCGCGCTCCCCGAAAAGGGAAAACGGGGCACTACAGTACGCGTCCAATAGCGGCTCCACGTTTGAACAACGTAGGCAGTCCGACACCCGCGTAGTAGGCGATATAGTCGTCGCTACTTTCTGTCATATTGACTGTCGTTTGGACGAGTCTCGATTGGACTATCTGGCTGCTGAGAAGATCCTGAACCATCAATTGATCGATTTCGGACGGTTGATATGTCTTCATCGGAGGAGGAAGAAGAACTAGTGCATGATCTAACAGGAGAACTTCTCTTCGAAGCTACCGTCTTTTTATTTCAACGTTTCCTAACTTGAGGGGGTGCCTCGGGCTCGACGGTAGTGACGCATGTCGCAACACCATGCTCAACGTTGCATTTCTTACGCATCGACGCAGTGGGACGTATTCTTATGGTCCCTTCAGCCTCAAGGCCCTTCCCGGGGTCGTGCCTATACAAAGACAAGATATATATTTGAAACGCAGAAAAGTAATTGAATAATATGGACTGTAAAAAATTTTACAGTCCTATATGTATATAGGACTGCAGATTTTTCAACAGTCCATGATATACAAAGGTCTGTAGAAATTTCTACAGTCCTGTCTGTTCAGGGAAATGCGAAGTTCCCTACCCTAAGATATGGTTCAAAACTCCATAAATACGTCGATTGCAAAATTTTGGCCATTAACGAAGAATGGGAAATTTTTTTAAGGAAGAATGGGAAGAAAATTTAAGGAAATGCAATAAAAAATAGAAAATTAAAGAGGGAGAAGGAGGAAGAAGAATTGTACCTTGCTTTTGAGGAGGGTTTGGGGGCCATCGAAACAATGTTGGAATTGGAGGAGATGGAGATTACAAATTTTAGGTTTACAAGTTGAAGGAGTTGAGGAGGAGGAAAAGAGAGCGGGTGGATGAAGAGGTTCCGGGTCGGAGGAGGGGGGTTGTGTGGTTGAGAGTGGACTTGGACAACCTTGAGTAGTAAATGAGCTAGTATGAGCCAAATATTCTCATTAATGGACTAGCACCAATACTGGACTAGTCCTGAGTGTTCATTGTAGTGCCTTTGTCACAAGTCCAAAATAAGCACCGGATGTTGAAGTTGCTAAAAACTGGATTACATTACCAAAACGCCAACCCATCTCACATCCGCCGCCCTTCACTTTTCACGCACGCAAAATCCCCCAAATCTGAAGCCAATCAAGATGAGACCACGCGAGAGGGAGCAAGATCCGGCGCCGCCGCCGGCGGAATCCACACCTCCAACGGCGGAGGCGCCGCCCGCCCGGCTCACCGGCAGCCTCAGCAGCATGGTCGTCCGTCCTGCCGACTCCGGCGACGGAGGCGCCGGAGCAGGAGGCAATTTCGACAAGGGCGAGGTCAGAAATCGCCGCGATTCGCCCATCCGCCGCCGGATATCATCCTCGTTGGATCTCCGCCGACGCCGGGAGTCCCCACCGGCGTTCCGCCGGAGGGAACCGCCGGTCGGGTTCCACCGTCGCGGTTCCCCTCCGGATCTGTATCGGCGTGGCGGCGCAGGCGGGTCTCCTCCGGCGCTCCGGCCGCGGTCTCAGCGGTTTAGTGACAATCCAGGTCTTATCACTTTTTTCTTCCACTACATGTTAATTTTTTATTGCTATTAGATTTGGTTGCATGCTAGATGAAGTTAGCCTTTTATAAATAGTATATGTAGTAGACTAACGTTTGTCTATCGGTTAGTAGCTTTGTTATTATAAGGATGCAGACATGGATATCCGCGTGTCATGGTTGTGATATAATAATTGTATAATGTTTACTTTCAAAAGGTGATCATAGTCCTGTCACCATTGCCACTTAAGGGGGATTAGAAGTAAAAAAAACTTGCACATATTTCTCTTTTACAATATGCTCATCACTCGAAAGTAAAAGTGGGTTGAATCTTTATTCGTTCTTTTGTAGAGATATTCAGAATAGTACTTGGTCTATTGTGACTGTATAATGATGACAAGTTATTGCTTGGGTAAGAGCTTCATCAGTTTGGTACAATGGTTTAGCAACCTGAAGTGGGTTGCTATGAGGAATGGTCTCTTTGGAGAGCTATTTGATTATACAGGTGGATCTTCTTTGGTGAGATGTTTGTTTTGATTTGGCGATGCTAATCACGGTATTGTAAATAGGAATCATTTGGGCCCTAATCATTGTATTTTAAAGCGGAATTGATGCTCCTATTTTCAGGGTGTTTGTATTGATTCAGATACAAATGATTCAGATACAAATGAACAAAATTGGAACTGCTGAACAAATACATCAGGTTGATGAATGTAGGAAGCACTTCAAAACATTCAATTTACTCTATCTTTTGGTTCAAGCCTTACTTTTAACATCAGAAATCGAGATATACAATGATAAAAGAAAGCTCCTTTGGTGACCCACCCTAACCAAAAATGCATATGCAACTTACATATTTTGGTTCAAGCTTACTTTTAACATCAAAATTTGAGATATACAATGGTAAAATGTTCTATAGTGTTTAGGCTGGGTAAGTTGCATATGCATTTTTGGTGAATAATTAGGGTTAGGGTTACTTTTATAAATAGTATATGTAGTAGACGAACATTTGTCTATAGGTTAGTAGCTTGTTACACGACACAATTATAAGGACAGAAGCATGGATATCCGCGTGTCCAGGTGTATTTTTTTGTGTGTCCCGCGACACGGAGACAACGCCATTCTTGAAGCATACATGCTTCCTAGGTTGGTTGTTTAGTACCTGTTTGGATTCCATGGAGTCCAATAAGTTTATAGAAGTGAAAAATCTAAGAAGTACATTTGTACTTCGCACTGATCTAAAAATCGGTCTAGGCGGCTGCCTAGGCAGCGTCTGGTGCCCACCCGATGTCTGCCTAGGCGTCCACCTAGGCCCTCCAACCCCCGACTATGCATGTTTTTAGGTTTTATGGGCATTTTCTGCAATTTTCAGTTAGCTTTTTGGGGGGTTTATTTTATTTGAACCGCGTCCGCCTAGACGGGCTAGGCGTTAGGCGCTCAGTGCCCGTCCGACTAGCGCCTAGCGCCTTATACAACCTTGGCACTTCGTGTGACTGAATTCAGTGATTTGTAGTGCGTGCGTGCAGACAAAGAGTGAGATCACTGACTCATCCATGGCTCGAGTTCCGATTGGTTGTTCACTAATCGACTAACTGGACCTTGACTGACCAAGTGGATTGGCTTATTTTGGTCTCCTAGGAATTGCAAATCCAAGCATTCTGTGTGTTTGGTTGAGAGGTGAAATTGATGGCATAGAAGAGGCCCTCTGTGTACGGCAAAAAATTGTTTTGAGAAGTGATTGTCATGGATAAGTGGGAATTTGGTTGGGAAGTGTCAGCATATTAAATCATTAAACTATACTTATGCCATTTTCCGTCCAAAGGGAGACACACACACTCGTGTTAGATATATGATAGTCTGCAGAAGAGCTTATCTTTCTTCTTGTCACATAAGTAGGTCCCTGTCATTCAGCTAGATAATTGGATGACCTGTTAGCACATCTCCACAAATGAAGTCAGCAAAATATATTTACTCTTTCAAATTGTCTTTTTTTGTATATTTATTTATTTGTATTGCAAACATACATTATATTTACTTAAGAGAAGGACGATGGTGTTGGTTGGCTATATCGATTACCTTGTGTTCTTCTGCATTGTCATTTTTTTTGGATATAATATGTTGTATATGGGAAGTGGTGAGTGGATCATTTAACTACATGCTTTATTTTATACACTTGTTTTCAACAATGAGTTCTCCTCTCTCTAACTTTTCTTAAGGATTTTCATCCTTAGAAATATAGCTGATATCTATGACATGCTGATTGAGATCGTCGTGGAGACTGTATACAAAGTTCCGCTAGTTCAATGGGGTTCATTATTGGACACAATACAGGGGAGGGTGGATGAACTAAATGAGGATGAAATGTGAACTCATTATGTTATTTCTGAACTATTCATGCACAGATTTATTGTAGAAGATCTTAACACTTCTGAGAAAGATGATGGGGCTTGCAAACTAAAAACTCCGAGTAGTTACAATAGTTCATGAAGAAGGTGCATTCAAAATTCCAGAAGAATAACATTCTACGCTTGACTGGTAACTCTGATTTAGAAGACTTATAGTAGGTGACGAGAATTTGGAAATGGTCAAAGATGAATCAGCGAATCTCTAACATGAGATTAAAAGAGACAGGACTGATCTTGTCTAGTTTAAGGTAAAATTATTGGTTACTATATAGGCTGAATAGATCAGCTTTCAAATTATTAATATCCAGTTCTCTATTGAAGCCACAGAAAAAGAGATCAGAGATAACCTTTGTATACATAAAGATGCTATTTGGTCGACTAGAGTACTCAACTAAATGTGATTAGAGTACTCCTCCCCCGAGTGTGTGCAGAAGCTTCTCATAAACCTGGTACTGCTAGTAGACTAGCCTCCAGACCGCACTAATTTTGTCTGAACTAATCCTAGATGTAGTATCTCTAGAAAACTGGATTTGGTGAATGAAGAAGCAAATCGACATTTGAACTTGCCTCCTTATAATGTTGAACAAAATACAGCAGATGTCACTTTCACTGTCTTTTGGTTTTAGTTCTTTTGAATTATGAATTACGAAGGTCTTTCCTGTCTTTTTGTTGCACTAATATGAATTATGAAGGTCTTTCCTGCAAATATTTCTTCTTCTTTTGGATTTTGTCAATCAAATTTTGGTCTAATCTTTCGATATCTTTGTTACCATGTGCAAACGGGCCTTTTTATTTTTTTAGCCCCATACTTCTTGACAGAAGGTTTCATTTGGTAACATAATAAGGTGGTGTAGACACATGCTCTTTCAGCTTTTGCGTCCCCATGCATTATTTCCTTTTGAGTGCTGTTTCAATTGTTTTAGTAAAATTCTGCAATTTTCATATCGGCCTGGGTGTTAAATTGTTTTTATTTTAATTTAATTGAATCAAACATGTTGAATAATCTTTCCTTGACCATCCACCCCCTCTCCCACATCACCCGTGGACAGCATTTATAATTTGGAATGTTTTCATCTGATGAATGCCAACCTTGTTGTATTTGCTGTGTGCGGACATTTTAGTATGCACTTGGTTTTCTTTTGTTTAATTTATTCCCTGTGTTGCATGTTCAGTGTAATGGTCAAACGTGGATCTCTACAGTATGCCATATTGAAAATGATTTTGCTGTTGTGTTACAGTTTCCAAGTTGCCTGGTCTGGGTGGAAGATCACTGTAATGGAGGCAGGATCTATGATGGCTTGATATTGCACTTATTTACAGAATTTTTCTTGATCAAAATTGGTAGGATTAGCAATTGACCTGTCAGTTGGAAAAAGGCTAGTTGTGAATAATTTTGGTTGAAACCCTTAGCTTTATGGTACGAGCATCAATATAGAGTTATGTTGCAGCAGTGGAATCCAATTTTGGATAGTAGGAGCATCACATTGTTTAGCATGGATGCTTTCCGGAACTAGGTTTTTGATGGTAACTTGGAAGGTTGCCATGCACCCTGCAGCATTATAACTTGGTGAGGATTATGGTTTGCGGAAGAGTAAGGCTTTGAGTAGTTCAATTCTTTTGTTTTGGTATATGTGGCATGCCTGGACTTGGACAAGTTATTGGCAAATTTATTGGTCTGGAACTCATCATTATTTAACCTCTTCCAGTAGTCCAATTGGATATTTGAAGCTAGCCATCCATTTTCTTGAGCAAATTACTTTCAGTGGTTAAAAGTTTCAAAAATGTTGGTGCTTATTCGTTCTGTTTAAATTGGAGATTTGAAGCTAGCCATCTATTTTCTTTCAGCAAATTACTTTCAGTGGTTAAAAGTTTCAAAAATGTTGGTGCTTATGCTTTCTGTTTAAATCAACATTTACTACCACCTGACACAGAAGTCCCTTGTGGGGTTAGAAGTCTCTGCATGAGAGAGCATTATGGTACGGACATCACTATATGGTTCTGCTGGAGCTGTGGAACTGGATTTTTTGATAGTAGGGCCATCACATTGTTTGCTTTCCAGAAATAAGTTGTTGATGGTAGTTTGGAAGGGCTCAAAGTATTTTATAATTGAGTGATTAGCATCCTCGGACATTCTGTTATCAAGATATCGTGATAAAGGTGCAGGTTTTTCTGCGGGGTAAAGAAGCAGAGTGACTTGGATGTTGTTTCGTCTGGTGTTCACTATTGATGGGAAAGGTACAACAAAGAACAGAAGGTTTGCAGGTTACAACAAATATTGGTTTGGCAAGAAGGCATGGAAGGCTGTTGGGGTTGGATGTGTGTTCAACAGTTACAATTCACCTTGGGTGGGGGGGGGGGGGGGGGGGGTGGGGTGGGGGGGGGGGGGCAGCAATGTTCCTGATTTTTGTGCAGTATGTTGAACCATTAAGTGGTTGGCTCAGCAAAAAATTTATCTCACTGGAAAACCTCATCTAATAGGGAAAATGGATATCAAACTAGGATGATGAATATGATAGGCAAAATGAATAGGATTTCTTTGAAGTGATTCATTCTGTGGGGAGTTTTTTGGTTTACTTGTATTTCAAATATGTTAAGCAAGTCACATTTGTGATGGTGCCCTTGACGAGTCATTAAGGATATTAAAGGGTGCTGTTCCATTATGTGCTAATAATTTAGACCTGTTAAATTTTGGGTCTTCACACCCTTGGTTTTATGCACTTGGCGTCTTGGTGCTTTCCTGAGTCTTCATTCTATGTTTTGCAAAGGACTGACATTTGCATGTGCTTCAGAATCATGCCATATATGCTTAAGTGCAACTAAATTTGGATGCATATATTATTGAAGTTTTTTTTGTTTCATACCGTGGGTGTTGAACCTTTGGCTCTATAGACCAATATCCCTTGAAGATCTGTGGTATTCTGGGTTAAGCTGTTGAAGAATATTTCTTCTGTTGTGGAAATTGGTGGGAGGCACTCTTGACATTTGTTTGGGTCGATGTCTTTACTTGGAATTCTGTTTTAGTGACCCATGGAGAAGTGATTTCTTTATGAGTTCAACTATTAAATTGCGTCGAGGATGATGTAACCTGGTGCTGAGCTCCCCTGAAGCATTTACTCGATCTGTTTAACTATACCCAGAATCAAATGGAGCGTTGATGTTCTAAAGCCGAATTTGCTAACGTGGAGTATGGTAATTTCACACCATATTCCACGGGTGGTTTCAGCTTGTTTCTGTACATAAATATTTTGGACACCTATAATACAGGGTTTTACAATATGAAAGCGTTGAAATCACTGCGCATTCTTTATTTGAACGGTAAAGAGGTTATTCTGCAGGTATTGTCTTTGCAAAATGTACACCTGTTGGAATGCATTGGATCAACAGTTTCGAACTGCGAAATCTATTTATGATATTGTTACTCATTTAGTGCTGATTTGCATTGTTTACAGGATATATGCCCCATGCAACTTCTATTTCGCCCCCTCCACGTGGTCCAAGGTTGGATGATAACTATGATCCTGAATTTGATCACCCAGCTGGGCCACGCTTTGGTCGTGGGTTTCGAGGTGGGAGGGGTGGAGGAAGATTTCGAGATGTTTCCCCACATAATGGCTTTGGGAGGGGTGGTAGGTCCACTGGTAGAGGACACATGTTGGAACGACGTGTATCACCCTCTGGAGGAGAATACGTTCACCGAAATGATCCAAATTTATCTCCCAGAGAAGGTGACTGGATTTGTGGCAACCCTCGGTGAGTTCCGTCTGGCTTTGGCACCTTGATCAACATATGTATGTATGTATATATATGCAGACTAGTTGAAAATAACTCATATATTAGGGTGTAGGAGTCCACCATATACATGCAATATTTTCTTGTCCTGCCAGATAATGAGCTTTTAATCATCTATTGAGTTTTCCAAATACATGCAGTCAATCTTTTGCCATTTGGTCACCTTGAAGAAAGGTGTTTATATTGTGTCATTTGTATTGTATTTTCATCCTTGTTTCATCTTCTTTCATCACATTTCTCTCTTCTTTCAGGTGTGGGAATCTAAATTTTGCACGACGAACTTATTGCAACAACTGTAATAAGCCTCGATTCGCCCCTGGTCATGCTGGACTTGACCGCAGTCCAAGGACAGGCTATTTTACCTCCCCACCGCATGGCTCTCCGCCAAGCTTTGTGGATCCACCCTTGGGTCGTGGCATAAGAAGAGAAATTAGCAGCTATAGATCCCCTCCTCGTGTCTGGGGTACTGAAGTTTCTCGGGATTTGGGGACTGGTTCACCACCACCAAGGCGTGTAGGTGGAAGGTTCCAGGATCCTGTGCGAAGGGATGATAGGCCGGACTATGAAGATGATTACAGGGGAAGAGACAAATTTGACTGGCCTGCGAGAGATGATTGGAATAGAAGGGGTGAGCTCATGCCAGCTAGACGAGGATATGATCAACGTTCTCCATCGCCTCGTGATCGTTGGGTGCGTGGGTCAAGAGATAGGAGTCGATCGCCTTTGGGAGCTAGACCACCAAAGGGTTTGTATATGGGCCGAGGGCGAGGAGATAGGTGCTTTGATGACTCATATATGGACAGGGGGCGGGTCGATGAGCCAGATCTTGGTCGCAGGGGATTTCATCGGGAAGTTGACTCTTTTGCTGGTCGAGGCAGAGGTGATCGGCGAGGCATGGCACGTGGGAGGAGCAATGGTGATAGGTATTAGCCCTACATAAGATATGTAAACATTGCTAGTACTGATTGTTGTCAAGTGCCTTTTTACTTTTATGAAATTGTAGACGGGCTTCTCATTTCTTCTTCTTCTGTATTTGGGTGAGATTGACCTTTCTCTTTCTGAATTGGGTTTCTATTTATGGACTTCTTGGTGCACCAACCTCAAACATAATAATGCAGTAAGCACTTTTTAAGTGACATGCTTATTCCAAGTTGTGTTATTTGTTATGTTAAAATGTGTTTGTTTCTATTGAAGTGGGATTTGTTTATCAAGAGAATAATTCTAGTGCTGATACTATTATGCTACCATTTTGTGTCTGCGCTTATTGTTACAGCTTCATTAACCAAATGTGCCATAGGTGCTAAATTCGTTGTCAGCAGAATAAAGCATCGTGCTTCTTTGTGCTGATACTATTGTGCAGTAGATAGTTTGTGATATTTGAGTTTCTTATAGTTTGTGATATTTGAGTTTCTTTATAGTGTCCTCTGTTATATGTATAGAGGTGTAAGAAGTTATTTTTGGGATATCTTTGGATCGCCCAGTAAAGTAATTCTTGGCCGTCACAGAATTTTAACATCATCAATAACTAGTGATAGGCTTTTAGTAAAAATCATGCAAATATCACTATGGATGTCTCAATGCTGCAAATTACATGTGGAAAACTATTGCATCAAAATTTTTAAGGAATATTTTAGCAAATGTCATTAGTATATACTTCTACTATTTAAAAAAAATTAGAAAATACTTCCATTCTTTGTAAATCAACCAAAATTTTGTTTAAAATAATCGTGGTATATCTTAAATTTTTAATTGTTCAATATAAAGAAATGAGAGTATTTGTTAGTTTTTTTTAAAAAAATGGAAGCATATATTAGTTTCTATATTTTGTATAAAATATTTGTTAAAATATCCCAAATTTTAATTTGTCTCAGGCAATGAGCTTTCGTACTGATGCTATTAAAATACCATACCCTCACTAAGTCTGGATTATTTCTAATTTTCCTTTTTCCAACTTGTTTTTGTACTAGTTCTTTCAGATGATTGCTTATTTTTCGTGTTACAAATGATGCGTTCTTTGACGGCCACGAGGTCCGAGACAAAAAATATTGTATATGTCGGCCTTAGTGTATCTTTCTTTTTTTCAATCGTTATATTGCATGAGAATATTTACATGCACACATCCATCCCCATGGCAATCTGAACGGTTGGTATGAGAAATGTGCACTAAGGCCGGCACATACAATAATTTCTCGTCCGAGACATCAAGACACCCTGGGACATTTGTCAATGGTATAGCTAGACCTACTAGATCAGGACGCTTTCTAAACATGTATAACCTATGAAATCGTACATACCTCCGAAAATCGAAAGATCATAAATTTTTTAACCTCCGTATATATTATTAATGTAAAATTATCTCCATATTTTTTAGAAAGTGCAATAACAAAACCTTTAGGGTCTGTTTGACAATTTTGGGAGTAGCGGTTATGAAATATTTTTAGAGTATCGGTTATGAACGGTTATGAGAGACCGTTTTTGAGTGATTTTAAGTAGTGACTTTTAAACCAATCCAATTCATGCTTGGTAACGAACGGTTCTGAATTTTTTTTTACAAGAGTAAATAAAATAAAGTAATAAAATCGTTCAAAATCTATCGGTTTTGGGTGTTTATAAAGCCACCCAAAATTACATTACACCGATTTTGGAAGGTTTTTGAGTCGACCAAAATCAGTACCTCATAAAAATTATTAAGAGGATTTTCATAAACAATCAGTTCAAAAATATTCCAAGAGCGATGAAAACAATGTCAAAAGAATGTTATTTTTAGAATTAAAAAAAGACAATTTTTCTGTATTTGTACATGATCAGAAACGCTCTCCTAGACAGGCAAGTGCAACAGAGGTCACCCACTCTTTCAATAACACTGGCCCCTGGGGCCAGGTCCGCACCGGTCTCCCCCTCCAATGGGGGGGCACCACGTCGCACGGGGCCATGGCCCCGGTAGCCACTAAGCAAAGCTCTCTTTCTCTTCATGCAGTCCATGTAATCCCTGCTACTGTCCGCCTACAAAACCGGGACACCAATTCGTCGGGAATAGCAGCACAAAACCTAAGGTGGTTGTGGGAGGATTCATAGTATTACAAAAAGTGATCTTAATTGCAGTAGGATACTGCTCCTCTACGAGAGACATTTTGATGACTGCATCATTTTGGAAGCCTTGAGTTGCCTGTGGGGTTTCAAGCACACAGCCAGTTTTGTCTCAATTTTGTCGCTCATAATTTTAACTTTTATTTATGCATATGATTTTAGTTGCTCCTTCGCCATCATAATTAGCAATGAATAAAGCCTTTTGAGTTTTCGATGGCTAATCTTTCTCATTCTGAGAAAAAGAGATCGAAGTTCAGACTAATTACATATGCAATAGAACTTCAGACTAAAGCAATCAATAGATACAGACTTTCATTTATAGATAGATAGATATACTATCGCCCCACTGGACCAGTACAAGAAGAACCAGAAAATACTGAAGCACTCACCCTTATTTAGTTTTCTTACTTTCTAGCCTTATTTAGTTTACTTATATTTCTGTCATGTACTTCCCCTCAGATTCTCTGTGGCTAGAAACTTTTGAACCTCGAAGCACCGGTGAAGAAACGAATCACAGAAGTGCCCTTGAAGCCTTTGATGGAGCCAAATTAGTCATGCTCTGTAGAATGGTCATAAAATGTCATTTTGTTGCAGAATAATATGTTGTTGACTGCTGCAACAGTGCAACTAGTTGGGACAAGCAGTACATAACAGACACCTAAAATCATGTTATGAGCAAGGCTCGCAGTATCGATATCGGACATTTCCTATGAGTATCGACAGTTTTGGATAGAAGTACCAGATTTTTTGGTATCAAAGAACAAATAATTATTAATACATTATTAAAATTTTAGAAATTTTTTTTTTTCTATTTTTAGGCATAATTTTAAATATTTTCTATTTTTAGGCATAATTTTAAATATTTTCTATATTGTTTCTTAATAATTTTGGAATTAAATGAAATAGTACTCATCCTTGCCGATTGAATTTTGGAAATGAAATAGTACCCATCCTTTCCGATTGGTTTACCTGTAATAGATATGTTTTATTCTTTTACATACTTTTATATCCTTGTCGATTGGTCTTTTTCATTCAATTTTCTTTACCAAATTGACTGAAAAAGAGACTCGATAATGACGATATCGGTCAATATCAGTATCGGATCGGGACATGCATAACCGTATCGGATCGGTATCGGTCGATACTACAAACTATGGTTATGAGCACGCTTTAGGAAACTCCAAAAACATAACATCAAAGAATGATAATTAACGAAGTCAACTATAATCTTAATACTTCAATACAAAATCACGTTATATTTTATGTTTTAGATTGTGCAAAAGAAATGCCTCATCATTCTAATTGTACTCTGAAGCAGTTTATTAAGCAGGCTATGCTTACTGCAAATATCTATAAGCAAATTTGCATAAACTCAACTTTGTACCCAACTCCACAAGTTCTGTTTTAGAAGATTCCTGGGTCAGACACTTGCAAGAACCTGGGTATCGAGTGTTCTGGTGATGCTGATAGGGGAGGCAAGATTACTGGTTTCGTTCATTGGGTTTACCCAACTATATCATATCCAGTTGGGCTAGAGTCATGTCAGACCAACAATTAGGCATAATCCCCAAGATCTAAGTGCTAAAGGTTCCAGTATATTCCAGACAAGAGCCAGGTTCAGGTCTTGCTCCCCAATACCAACCACTAACCAAACTTCAATAGGGTTTACAAGGCTTAGGTGCGACTATTAGAGGTAAAACGAAATCCAGCCCTACACACATGATACTTAATAGAGTCTAAAGATCCATCTGTATGATACCAATACAGGAAAATGGATCTATATGTAGGCTCAATCTATTATCCAACAATGTATCCAACATTGCCAATGACACATCTAAGAATCCGATAAGAAAATAGATCTTTAGGATCCATTTATGACCCAAAAGAAACGGATCATATGTAAGCACCCATATTACCTTTCCTAGAAGCACCTAAACTGGTAAGACCTTTCTCATTAGACAATTTTTACCAGGAAGAAGACATTGGGAAAAATGATGGTCATGGGTCAAACAGTTGGAATCACTACAAACCCTAAAACACAGAATGTAAAAGGACCAATTTTAGCCCATTTGCACCCCACAAGACCTTTTCTATAAATTTTAATTTCCTAGAGTGATTACCATTCTCCATCCCTCAGTCCGCTACATAAAACTCAGCCATCAACAACCTTGAACCTCGCTAAATTTGAGAATACAGTTCTATGGTTTTAAATATGAACAAGCACATATTTCCCATTTGACCCTATCGTCATCCTTGAAGCTTCGGATTCTTTCTCCAAGTGCCCTAGACCACTTCATGTATCATTACATTGCCCTTCAAGCAAATGATTTAAGATTGTCTAATTTTGTGCAACAAGTGACACCAATAAAGATAAGGGATATTTTAGCAAATGTCCCCATTCAAAATATATAAAGTAGCCTATACCTTCACTATTTTAAAAAACTAGGAAATACCCTCATTCTTTGTAAACCAACAAATTTTTTACTTAAAATAGTGGGGCTATATCAAGCACATCTTTTCGGAGCCTTCAACAAGAAGGTGAAGGAGAGGGCATTCCAGGTCGGTGACCTCGTCTTAACAGTCCGAAGACCGATGGTCATGACCCATAGGACGGCAAAAAAGTTCCAAGCCAAGTGGTAGGGCCCCTTTGTGGTGGAATCGGTGTATTCCAACGGCGCATACAGGCTCGCGAAGCCTAATAGGGATTTGCTAATGATGCCGACCAATGACAAGTTCCTCAAAAAGTACTATGTCTAAGCTAGACATGTATTGTCCATCCCCAGCAAGAAAGCCTAAAAATGTACAGTGTTTTACATTTCCTTTTCCCCCAACAAGTGCGGGCATGCAATATGATTTGTGCTTCCACTACAATACGCTGTCAAATCTATTATCGGTATTCGGGAGTCCCGAATACCCAACAGATAATGGATCTACAAAAATTCTCTAAAACAGTAGTTCACGTTCATACTACCTCTGAACTATAAGCTGTCCATTCTCCTAGTAGAGTGAATCTGTGAGCAACAGGAAAACAGTCACGTCCACATTACCTCTGTCTTGTTTCCTCTATCTCCACAAAGTACTTTACCACGTCCACATTACCTCTGAGTAAGATATTTCCAGAACTTTACCTATCTATTGATTATTCATCGTTACGTTCATAATATCTCTAACGATGTACATCGTTTCAACTTATCATCCGTACCGAGTTCTAAGTAGGCCAAGGGTAATAAGTCCACTAAAATTTTCCAGTAGGACGTCCTTAACAGCTACGATATTGTACTATGTCCACATTAACTCCAGTATAAATATCCTAGCTCACATCCACAATACAGAGCAAAAGAGTTCTAAAAAAGAAAAAGAATTTTCATTGATATTCAAGTTCATGAGTACATTTGATGAAAATCTATTACATTCAAGATTTTCATTGATATTCAAGATCGTGAGTGCATATGATGGAAAGACTCTACAATCAGAACTTTCTCCATCTGGGGATCCCTCTGTGCTGTTTCTGGTACCGACGCAAAAGAAGCCGACAGCTCAGTGCGTTCTGGGTCACCCCTCTAGCAAGCTCCTTAGTGCAAACCTCAATATTTGGAAAAGAATTAATACTGAGGGATAACAAGGGAGTTTGCAACACAGAACTGGGCCTGCATAAATGCGCACGGGCTCACTTCTGCCATGTGGATGTGCCGCGGGTAGAAGTCTCGGTTGGGATTTCAATCCCAACTTTGTAATCGATACGACGGCCATGTTCGGAGAATAGCTACAGCGAGCTAGGTTGGAAGACGACAGACAGTCTCTCGGATAATATGTTTGTTCACACGAATATCGGGACTTATGATATCCTTCCATGTTCCATCGGGACTCGAGCAAACCAAGGCAAAACCTGCATGACAAAAAAGATACACCAAGTCAGAATGCTTACAAGTTCATATAGCAAAACAGATATGCACAATATGCGCGTACCTCCAAAGTAGTTCCCTGAAGGCCAAAAACGAGTCATTCATGCGCATGCGCATGAACAACAACTTTGGATCCATGCGTGATCTATGCGCGTAATCAACCAAAACGCATGTTCTAAATGCAGCGCCTCAGAAAGACAGCCGCATCCATGCGGGGAGTGGTCGCGCAGGGCCTTCCAGCGCATGCTCTTGATGAACGTCCTGAGACAGTTGCATCCAAGCGCATGACAAAAGGTTCTTGCCATCCGCACATCTTCATGTCGGAGTCTTTCGACAAACGACCATGTGCGTCGACGGTAGGGTCGTCATCTGCGCATGTTCCAGATGGTCACCCATCCATGCGACAAATTGTGCATATGTGTCTGTGTGTCCAAGTATAGACACGAGAAGCATCGTCCTCTTCCCCAATGTTGGGAAAGGAAGACTAAGGTACTTCCCCCCTACCTTCGGTCGGGTCAAGCATCATGAGATGGTAGATCATCAATGACAACGGGTCTAGAAAGTACTCAACATGACGGCCCCTGTCGAGTTTCAGTTGAGGAATGAACAGAGGCATGGTAAGAGGAAGAAAACCATACGGTTTCTCACCCCCCAGAGCCCCTATTTATAGGTTCAAGATGGGACTCAGGATAGGCGGAGTCAACCGTCCGACGGTTATGTTCTCGATAAATTCGGCGACAAAACTGAACAATGAACCTAGCATTTATGAGGATGAACATATGCCTCGAGAGTCGTAACTGATAGCGGTTAACAGGGACGCCTTGAATCCCGCAACATGCGTGATTCTGCCCATTCGGAGATCAAGATTGACCTCATCAATGCAGATATGACAGTCTGGAAAAGCACTGCGGCATCCAATTCATGCGGTAGTAAGAACGATGCGGCATCAAGTCCATGCAGCCTAAAGCTGATGCGCCAAGATCACTCATGCGGCTTTTTGTCTATGCTTCTGTGTTCAAAGTATTTCAAACTTAGCTAAGTTTGAAAACTTTGAAGGGGTCTTGTAAAATCATAAAAAATTATGAACCATGCGCAAAAATGCAAATAAGTTCTGATGTGGAAAAGGCAGTCAAAAGCCATGCGCCAAAGTAGCGAAATCCTGCTGCAGCAAAATTCATCCTCAACCGCACTAGCATTTAATGCTCGGCAGTAAAAAGTCGAGCCATTGACAATTATATCAGCAGTCAGTACGCTTCGTAGAAAGTGTAGTGCTTATGTCAGCACAACGAGTACTCCCATGCAACAGTGTTCCCATGCGACAAAATTGTTATGCGGCAACGTTCCCATATCCCTATTCGGTAGAGTTGTTATGCGGCAGTATTCCCTTAAAACTCTCACGCAGCAGAATCTTTCTGTTGCAAACAATCAAGATCTTCAAGCAATCGGCGCATGCCACGTGTCACGTAGACCAAATCATGCACCTGACGGGTGCCAACAACCCAAGATCTCAGCAACAGCAAATTCCAACTATTGCCACATGGCAATTGCAGCGCAGCATGCGCCCACGAGCTACAATCGCATCCTGTTGAGGAGGCCATGTGACAGCTCAAAACCCGCACACATGGACTGTAAATGCATGCGCGCGCATGATCCTACAATGCCTATAAATAGCTGGGACATGTGCTTCCCACACACGGACAGTGAGACGTATACTCAGACTCCCAGAGACTTGGCAATTCTTTCGTCTTCGGACCGTCAACGGAATAAAGGAGTCAGTTGCAGTGCTCGATCTCCATCGTCATACTTTTCCATATTCCTTAAATACGTACTTCGAATTCTTGGGGTTATAGTTCTTTGTACTTCTTTGTTGTATTCAGATTAATACAAAAGTTAGTAAAACTTTCTCGTATTTTTGCAATGGCGACAGTCATCTACCGATTCGGTGTTCCCCGGAGGATAATCCATGACAACGAACCACAGTTTGCTAGCCAGACATTCTATCGATTATGCGACAAGAACCGAAATCCGAATGTAGCGTGTCAGGCTTGCAGCAATTTGTGCGCCCACTAAACAGAACGTTGGCAATGAATACCCAAATGTGCACGCACAAAATGGAAACACAATGTAGATTGCTCATTTGTGCGCGCATGTTCAGATAACCATTTTGGATGCTATAAATATGGGATCAGTGCTATTCCATACACAAGGACAGAGAACGGGAAATAGAGAGAGAAGTCTTGCGTGCTGTTGCCAGAGCCTTCTTGCTGCCCAGTTCTCCAGTGATCGAGTTCTTGCATTTCTTCTTCTTCGTGTGTCATGTAGTCCAAAGAGTAAAGTGAACGACAACAGACCAGATCTCCATAGATACCACTTCTCCAGTTACTTAGATTCTTGTATAGAATTTTCGTACCTTTTTCAAGTTTGTAATACAAAATTTTGTTCAACTTTTTGTTTATGGCAAACATAGACGGTATCTGTGGAGCTCATTATCAGATCGGGACAAGCCACAACAAATGATAGGGCAAATACTGCAAACCTTGCTCTCTACCCATTCATCCCTTCTGCCACCAGCAACTACCACCCGACATCAACACCTTCGTCTCTTCATTTAAGCGCCTCCACCCCCAACATATGCACACAAAACAAAACCATAACCTCCTCCTCCCTACCGCAGAACCTTTGCCACACCAACATTTGACATAAGCATGAAGTTTCAGCATCTCCAGAAGCATCACACAAGCGAACCTTCCTAAAACTTGACTCAACGACAAACTATAGTATACTAGAGTTGTACACAATGTGTATTTATATGTATAAAACTGCTTATTGCTTCGAAGAGAAATGATTAGACATTTGTATTTACTGTTCACTCAATACAGATATCACACCATCCAATTCAAGTATCTAGATAACTCTGGAACTGTGTTTGCATTATGACTTGACGACCTGAAGTGTCCTAAAGTATTTGTATCACCTAAAAATCAAGAAAATTGAAAATTGAAGTATCCGGGTATAGCAACCCTTATCCTAAACATCCCTCCTCCCCTATCCTAAGCCCCTCCCCTGTGAGAAGCAAAGTTGGCTAGCTGCTACTGGTGGTCAATCTAGATCAGATCTATAGTCAAGCTCAACCATGGCCTGCCATCGATCTAATATCTCCTTACAAAAGGAGAGGGTTGGTCAGAACCTGACTTGGTTATCCCTCGTACCTTTGGTGAATCCCTTGATTGCACCTGGTACATCCAATATGCAAAGCTGAGCTATGCCAAATTTCTGGAAATACAATATGTCAATCTAAAAGCAAATAGGAGACTCACAACCGCAGCCTTCACAATGATATAAACTCAAGAGTCCAGGATATGTCGTCACTGCACATTGCAATGTTTAAAAATATTCAATGAAACTAATCACCATTAAAATAAACCAGTTGAGGATGTGTATTAAGGGATAATGAATTTAAAATAAAACCTCAATCAAATGGCACAAAAGAAAAGCAAGAAATATGTAGAAATTCATGTGTCATTGGGTAAACACGGTTCATGGAATTGAGTTACATAAGAAAAAAATACCTTGGAAGTGGAATGCTGGGAAAAAAATGCATGGATAAGGCCTCTTGAGAAGTGTTTGATAACACCAACTCCTTAAAAACTTTTGCTTCCTGGATTCGACAAATCTACTTTTAGTATCCTGCTATAGTTACAAGAGCATCTAATTGATGTGACCAAGAAAACTGGGCATTCAAGGAATAGATTTGTTTGCATTGTCAAAAATATTAGAGCCTATTATGATGAAAAATTACATCAATGGAGTTCTTAGACTAGTAAGGAGGCCTGCAATTGTAACAGGATCAGAAACTTCTTTTTAGCTTTCATATTTTAGTGGTCTAAATTATCGTTTCTGATTGTCTATGTGACATAATATACGAAGCCCTGATGTAACTATAATCATTTCCTAGTTTACTAAAAGTGTTAGTGTAGTATAAATCACTTGAAACCACAATTTTCATGGAGAGAAGTACCTTTCTTCTCTCTCGTATCTCCACATTGAAGTGCCTCTCGTTATAATATGAAAATACAGTGAAACTTTGATTATTATTATTTTTAACAGAACGATCGTATTAGTCGTCAAAATAGAAATAAGTAGTACCTAATCATTTATCAAACTTCAGTTAAGAACCAAAACAATCTTTCAGATTTGATAGACCAAACACTAAGAGGTGCCAATAAGGATAATCATTAAATTTAGGACATCAGAGCTACACAGATCCAAACCACACTTACTTTGAGTACACCAGCATATCCTCCAAAGACAATTCCCTCCTCAACAGCGTCAAGGCACCCCCGATGCTGTGGCATATGTGGATTAGTCTTCTTAACTTGTAGCCGGGCAGCTTTCAAAATTTCACGCGCTTCAGAGAGTGAAACAAGTTTGTCAGTCCGATGGAGAGAGCTAATCCAAGGTTTACGCCTCTCAGCAATATCCAATGCCCAAAGTCTTGAAACTCTTATCAACTCCTCAGCAGAAGTAATCGCATCAATAAGGCCATAATCCTTCCCTTCTTTGGCCCTGAATGACTTTGAGAGCTGCACCAAAATTTACAAGTTTCAGGTTTGGATCAATGCTATTCTTATAGAAAAATAGGTATCTTCGTACTCCCAAAAAATTAGTATAGACAAATTACACTTAGTTTTTTTTTTATAAGTTCAACATAAATCTATTGGAAAGATATGCATGTAGTAGTACAAAAGGAGAACTAAAAAAACAACTATGCAAGACTTGGGGAGGCATCTCTGTTTTCCAAACAAAATGGGCAGTCAATAATCTGTTGTCCTATAAGGCTATAGCTAGGAATGATATGACGAGGAGTGAATATGGGCTGATAACGGTTATTCTGTCCAAATCAAATGGAGATGCTCTAGGAGATGTTTCAGCAGATTAAAAAGTGATAAAAAGGAAATAAAGAATAATCAGCATTTTCTTGAAATAACCAACTCGAGTAAAAAAAAAAAAATCCAAGGTTGGGATATTGGTAATGTTCAGAATAGGTAAGTTCCATGTTCGAGATGTCAAGGCAAGGTATTTTAATTGCTTGCATCCACCAAAATAGAAGATCTATAAAAACGTCTTGGAACGGAGAGGGAACACTCACCAGCATCATTTCTACAGCCTTTGGCAGCCCTACGAGCCTTGGAAGACGCTGTGTGCCTGTACAAAATTCAGGATAATATCATAATAGTACAAATATGTTCAAAAACAGAAGAGGGAGGGGGGGGGGGGGGGGGGGTGGGGGGGGGGGGGGGGTGCTCTTATGGTGACCTCCAAGAAACCAAATTCACAGGTAAATGAAATTAGGACTACCTCCCATGCCAGGAATAACTCCAAAGGTCAATTCAGGCAATCCAAGTTGAGCTTCGGGAGTTGATATTCGAGCATGGCAACCCTGAAAAAATATTAAAATATGCAAAAGATTCACAAGCAAGTATGCATTTTAAGAAAGACATAAAAAGCATATTTCATACCATAAACAATTAAAAGTAACACAAACGCTAACCATTGTCAATTCTAAACCACCACCAAGAGCAAGTCCTTGGATGGCTGCTACTGAAGGTTTTGTCGCATCTAAAATAAAGAAATACACAACAGGTACATACAACCGAGTAAGAAAGTTTTGAGGCAAATAAATATTATATTTTTAGCATGGTAAAAATATCAAAGATATGCATTACGAGTAACATGATTATTATGCAAACACTGGCAGTGTTGAGTTGAGACCTTCTATAATGTTCAACACTAGTTCAACAGACACATCTGGTAGAAGTGATAGATCACCTGTGAGCAAAACAACACGGATTAGCATCATTTTATGTTTAGAATGGGCCAAAACAGTATTAAATTGCATATCTATTTTCCCGAGATTCAATACCACTCTTCTGAACCTCCGTAAAAACATTGATATCAAAACGGCCAGAAAATTCCCCTCCAGCACCTAGTTGAGACAAAATAAAACCACATAATGACAATATAAACTAGCTACCAATGTAGGATGCTCAACAAGATAAACAGAAACCGAATCTAAGATAACCAGAATTATGATAATGTCGATCATGTGTGCTGCAAACTTATCACAATACAATACCAAACATCTTCACTAATTATATAGAATAGAAAGAACTAAGAAAAGAGTTCCCTTCTCAAAAGACCTAGGAAATAAAGCACTTCAATGAACAGGCAGATACCCTGTTGTCTCATGATTGTCTACTAAGATATGTAATATATTTTATATTCTTTTACCAACAAAAGATTTATAATTTAATAGCAATGCTAAGCAAAATGTTTTGTGATAACTATTGGATGTGGCCAATCAAAATGACCCATTGATTACATGTTGCCATTAAGCAATATCGTATTCCTTGCAGTGTTCTAAAAATCGGGCTAGACGGCCGCCTAGGCGGCGCCTAGGCGCTAGGCGGCCGCCCACCGCACCGAATTCGCCCAATTCGGCCTCCTAGGCGCCTGTTCGGGCCTAGGCGGCCAGTTCGGTCTAGGTGGCCCTAGGCGGCCAGTTCGGCCGAATCAAAATTTTCAATTTTCAAATTTCAAAATTTTGAAATTTGAAATTTCAGATTTGAAATTGCAAAAAATATTCAAAAAAAGTTCAAATTCCAAAAAAAAAATTCAAATTTTAAAAAAATTTAAAAGAAATGCAATAAAAATTCAAAAAATCAGAAAAAAAAATCTAAATATTAAAAAAAATTCAATTTTTTTAAAAAAATTTAAAACTAAAATTTCAAATTAAAAAAAAAAAAAAAAAAAATTCTGTTCGGCGGCCTAGGCGCTAGGCGGCCCTTTGGTGCACCGATTCCGCCTAGCGCTTTTTATAACATTGATTCCTTGAGAGAGACCATTGTCCCAAATATAGTTTCCATGTATCTTGACGATCCATAACTTAAGCCAACATAAGTGAAGACTAGTCGTTCGGTAGGTTCAAAGATCCTGCATATACAGCACATAATCTAAAAGTTTCTTATTACTAGGCATAGTTTCGCTTTCTGTTGAGTTATGTGTTAAGTTGAGTTTAGTCCCACATCGGGTAGACTAATAGGGAGAGGGATTAGCCTCTCCTATATAATGTACTCCCCTCTCCTCTTAATGAAAAATAAATTATTCCCAATCTACATGGTATCAGAGCCAAAACTCTGACTCCCCCCCCCCTCACACTTCTCTCTCAAACCCTAGATCAGCCCACCACCCGCCTCCCACACCCCAACCATGTTGCAGGCCGCCCCTGGCCGCCACCGCTCCACGGCCCCGCCTGCCCCCCCCCCCGGCCCCGCCTTCCTGTCTAAACCCTAATAAAAAAAATGTCATATATCGAAGCCAGAAGGTAGACAATAATTTGTTTCCATAACCTCTGTTCCTAGATTACGACTTCGGGAGCGTATATCGAAGCAAGAGGGTAGACAATGATTTGTTTGCACAACCTCTGTTCCTAGATTACGACTTCAGGAGTTAACAAACAGTAGACAGTTGCTTGTTTACGTGGATCTTTGTTTCCGTCCTACCCCGATATCCACATCAGGATCTATACAGAGAGTGACCTGGGTTACCTCTGTGTCCTGGCTTGTGTGATCCCCGTACGATCTCTACTTTCCATGCGCGTGCCGGTTCTAGCCACGTTGATAGCGCATCGGTAAAGTTGATGTGATTATTGGGGTTAAGAAGATCCAGCGACGGTCGAATCAAGTGCAGGATGACTAACACATATGCGACTAGCAGTGCTACTACTACCGGTGTCGGGAACGTATTGACGGGACCAACGGGCACTGCTACGACGATTTCTTCGATTCGACTCGTCGATCGGCGGTTGGACGGACCAGATGACTACTCAACATGGCGGAAGAAGGTTGAGAAAACACTTCGGGAAATGCGGTTATCCAAGCATCTGACTGACAACCCTCCGGAGACAAATGATCCCACATTTGAGTAGTGGAAGACGGATGATAGTCGACTGTTTACACAGTTGATGAACTCAATGGAACCATCGGTGGAGGACATGGTTCAGAACACGGACACGGTAAAGGAGTTATGGGAGGTCCTATCGACGACGTTTGATGGCAAACGCGACTTGTCTCGTATCTACGACTCGATCGTCGGATTCTACCGGGCAGAACAGGACGACAAGTCTCATAAGGACCACTTCTGGGCCTTTAAAGCTATGGTCGATGAAGTTGAACATGTATTACCTTTGACGACGGATATCAATGAAGCAAGGGCTCAACGTGAGCAGCTTCATGTCATGGCATATCTTGCCTCTCTCCGTCCTGATGCAGACTCAGCTCGCTCTCAGATCATTACTGGAGCTGAAATTCGATCTTTAATGGAAGCTCATTTTCGTATCCTACGAGCAGCAAAGGTCGTCGAGACCTCTCCAAGTGATGCTCCCACTGATTGATCTATTCTGGGAGCCGCTTGTACTGGATTTCGTGGTGGTCGTGGTGGCCAGAATGTTGGCTCCAGAATGTTGGCTGTGATGGTGGACGAGGCATTGTCGGTCGTGATGGAGGTCGACTGCGCACCTGCTTCAACTGTGGTCTACATGGTCATTTCCAGTGGCAGTGTACTAAAGCTCATGCCGCCAATGTCATCTCAGATACTCCTGATCTTGGCGGCCGATCCGTACAAATGACTGATGAAGCATATGTAGACTTTGTTGAGTTTCAAGGTCAATGTCGAGGAGAAACTTCTACTTCTGGGTCCACTGCAGGGTACTCAGCGGCATGTGTGGTATAGTCGAAGCAGTGGATCCTTGATTCTGGTGCGTCTGCTCATTTGACAGGCGATGCAGGTATGACACGAAATTATATATCGGTTGGTCGTATGTCTAATATTACATGTGTCAACGGTAGTTCGCTGAAAATCCGTGAAAAATGATTTGCTCGTCTTTCTTGGAGACTGTCACTACATTTTGTATTACATATACCTGGAAACCCATTCAGCTTACTCTCAATTAGTCGGATTACTCGTGATATGCATTGCTCGGTAACATTCTTGCCTGATGGTTGTGTTTTTTAGAACCTAAAGACTGGAAAGACTATAGGTAGGGGGCATGTGGCTGGATGCTTGTACCTGTTTGACGAACCTTCCTATTTTGTCTGTGCTGGTGTGAAACTTGATCATTTTGAGTTGCAATGCTGGTTAGGACATCCTTCTGTCCAAGCACTCCAGAAAATGTACCCATCTTTAGATGCTTCATGTTCTTTTCATTGTGAGTCATGTAGTTTGGCTAAGCATCACCGAATTTCCTATCATGTCAGTCAAAATAAAGTTGCTTCCGCTTCTTTTGAGTTGGTGCATTCCGATATATGGGGACATTGTCCAGTTGAATCTGTGATGGGATTCAAGTACTTTGTTACCTTTGTTGATGACTACTCACGTGTCACTTTTGCTTATCTCATGAAAAATTGCTTCGAATTATTTAACATTTAGTACAATTTTTATGCGGAAATTAAAATACAATTTGGTGTTCCGATTAAATGCGTTCGCAGTGACAATGGTCGTATGTCCCGTGAGTTTGTTTCACATCTGTCTCGGAATGGCATCATCCACCAAACTTCATGTCCTTACACACCACAACAGAATAGTGTGGTTGAACGCAAGAATCGTCATCTCTTAGAAACAACGTGCTCTTATGTTCTAAGCACGTACTCCAAAAAAAATTTGGTTGGATGCCATTCTTACAGCTTGCTATCTAGCTAACGCATGTCGTCGTCTGTTCTCAATGTCGATACTTCCTTCTCTCGGTTATATCCCAAACGAGAGTCGTTTCCTCTACCTCTCTGAATCTTTGGTT
Organism: Iris macrosiphon; assembly: GCA_036927795.1. Classification (NCBI taxonomy): domain Eukaryota; kingdom Viridiplantae; phylum Streptophyta; class Magnoliopsida; order Asparagales; family Iridaceae; genus Iris; species Iris macrosiphon. The sequence goes on along the minus strand of JAYESA010000005.1, from coordinate 17,655,156 downwards.
GATTGTGTTATGTTAGGGATACCCGACCTCTTTCTAAACTAGATCCAAAGGCTATCCAATATTTTTTTTTGGGTATCCTACGAATCAGAAAGGGTATCAGTATTTTTCTCCAGTTTTAAAGCGGCATTTTTTCTTTCGGAATGTTACCTTTGCTGAAACTGAGTTTCCTCCACTTCCAAAAACTATTGATCCTGTTCCGCAAGTTTACCCAGAAGAGGATTTCTTGTTGTTTTCTGTTCAAACACAACAGTCCCCCGTAAGGGTACCCTCCCCTACCGAGCCAGTCTCCCGGTCCGATGGTCCGCACACACCGGCTCTGTCGGTACCACCATCGTCGGAACGAGTTTCGCCAATAGTGCTCGTGGACACAACGCCTTCATCCTCCTCTAGCTCCACTGATTTGCGTCTGCCTGATCCGCCAGCTCGACCTCATCGTACATGTCGTGATCATCCATTGTACGTTCACAATTACAAAGGGCTTGCGAGCCACACACAACCATTGGTGGCTACTATTGATGGGATTCAAATTTTCAATTCTGCAAAGGAGGGTCTTAAACATCTCGGCTGACGTGCTGCTATGGAAGAGGAGATGAAGGCACTTCGGAAAAACCATACATGAAACTTGGTTGATTTACCTCATGGTAAGAAGGCAGTATGTTGCAAATGGGTATTCAATATTAAGGTTAAACATGATGGCACTCTTGATTGCCTGAAGGCTCGTCTGGTGGCAAAAGATTATTCTCGGACCTATGATGAGGATTATTTTGAGACATTCTCCCCAGTTGCTCGAATGACCTATGTGTGCGTCCTTTTGGCCTTAGTTGTTCACTATGACTGGCCGTTGCTACAGTTGGATATCAAGAATACATTTTTTCATGGAGATCTTGACGAAGAAGTATATGTGGTACAACCTCCCAGATTTGTTTCAAGGGAGGGTAAAGTGTGTCATCTGCGGAAGGCCATTTATGGTCTCAAACAATCCCCTCGTGCATGGTTTGGTCGTTTCACAAATGTGGATACTCAGTTTGGCATGTGCCAATCAAAGAAGGATCATTCAGTATTTTATCGTCAGACATTAGCTGGAAGGATACTACTTGGTGTCTATGTGGACGATATTGTGATCACAGGAGACGACAGTCAGGACATTGCAGAACTAAAGAAGTTTATAGGAGAATAATTTTAAACCAAAGATTTGGGATCGTTGAGCTATTTTTTTGGCGTAGAAGTCACACGGGGTAAGCGAGACATTATAATGTCTTAGAGAAAATATGTGCTAGACATCATAAATGATGCAAGAATGATACAAGCTAAGGGAGCAACCTCGCCCATGGACCCAGGAATAAAGTTACTTTCCGACGAGGGGACACTGATGATCAATCCGGATCAATATCTTCGAGTAGTTGAAAAACTCAACTACTTGGCCGTTATGACTCGTCCAGACATTTCCTTTGCCGTCAGTGTTGCAAATAGATTCATTTCTTCACCACGAGTTCCACATTGGGAGGCAGTTCTTAGAATTCTGCGCTATCTAGTTCAGAATCCGGAAAAAGGAGTTCGGATGGAGAATAACGGGCATATTTATGTTGAGTGCTTTACTGATGCTGAATAGGGTGCCAGTCTTTCGGATACACGGTCTACATCTGGTTACTCGGTCTTAATTGACAGGAACTTGGTATCATGGAAGAGCAAGAAGCAGTGTGATCGCACGATCAAGCTCGGAAGCGAAATATCAGACAATTGCTCATGGCACAGTAGAGGTGCTATATATACAGCATCTTCTACAGGAACTGGGAGAAGAAGCAAGATATAAAGCAGCAGATATGTGGTGTGATAATCAGTCTGCTATTCATATTGCTATTAATCATGTATTTCATGAAAGGACAACACATTGAAATCGACATTCACTTTGTCCGTGATGAGTATCAGAAAGGGATGATAAAGTTTCACCATGTGAGAACCGACGATCAGATAGCTTATATATTTACAAAATTTCTTCTAGGTTCTCGGGTTCAATTTCTCTATAACAAGCAGGGCATGATTGACATCTATGCTCCAACTTGAGGGAGGGTGTTGAGTTATGTGTTAAGTTGAGTTTAGTCCCACATCGAGTAGACTAATAGAGAGAGGGGTTAGCCTCTCCTATATAAATACTCCTCTCTCTTCTTAATGAAATAATAAATTATTCCCAATCTACACTTTCTTAAGGAAGAACATGCATTCCAAAAGTTGGTGTTGTGTCGTATCATGTTGTGTCAGTCGAGATAGACAAATACACTTTGACACGCCAAGATATATGTCGTATCCTTGTTGTCGTTTCCGTGTTTCTTGGCGTGTCATATTAATGTTCAAGCAACATAGTTGGGCACAAACCTTATGCAATATGTATGCGATCAAATAAGAGGAGCTAAACGCCATTAGAACCGAAACAACTTTTAATAAAGAATATAGTGTCAAGGAAGATATATATATATATATATATATATATATATATAGGATCACTAAATTCATGAGAATTTGTATAGTAAAAGTGCCTACTTTAACAAATAATATGCCCTTTTCCCGGCTCTAATTTGTCCAATTGTATAAAGGAACAATTTTTAATATGATACAAAGAGAGTGTTTGCTTTTGCCACTTATAAGTGGCAACCACTTGTAATTGGTAGATTTTAGAAGTGGCAACAAATAAGTTTTTTTTTTTGTCACTTATAAGTGGCAACCACTTGTAAGTGACTCAAATTTTAGAAGTGGCATTTTGTCATTTCAAAAAAGAATAAGTACTAAAAAAGTGTAAAAAGTATGTTTTGTCCTCGTCTATTTTTTTAAATGTTTAAAATACCCTCAAGCTTATAAAAATAAAATAAGTCGTGTTACGTTGTCCGCAGGTTTTTGGCCCGCCACTGGCCCGCAGGTTTTTGTTTCGCAGGCCACGTGGCGACCAGGCATTGGAGGGGGAGAGGGCGGTTTTTTGGGAGTGGGACCTATGGTATCATGTCGGGAAGAAAACGGAGTAAATAGGGGGGGGGGGGGGGGGGCGATCCATCTATCCACAACTCATTCCCTCTTCTCTTTTTTTTTTTAAAGGGCTGAAATGTTTCCAAATTAATGTATTGTTAATACTTCCAATTTAACTTATGGGTTTAAAGACTTAAAAATTTGTGTATGTTTAACAATTTAAATTTCAATATTACATTAGCGTCAATAATCCATCAATGTGAACAAATTTGATGGCATAATATGCACATAAAAATAACTTTATTTAGATATGGAGCTATAACAATTATATAAATGTTATGAACACAAGAGTATAATGATAAACTTTTAAATTACATCAAACATCTAAATCACTTATAAGTGATAAAAACAAACACCAGCAGAGAGTTCAAATTAGTACGTATAAGCACACTGACCGGTCAAGACAATAGCTTTCACATCGCTTCTTTTCATCGCTTCCGTGTACTTCTCCTTCAATCCAGCGATGACTGCATCAAGAATCGAATAGAAAAAACCCGATAAAAATCAAATAAATTCACCAAATCGAAGGGAATGGGATTGGGGATCATAGATCAGAGAAACCACTTGCTAAAGTCAGCGCGTTGACAGGGGGGTTGGAGATGGTGATAAGAGCGACCCCGTCGCTCCCCACCTCGAGCGAGACCCAAACCCTAGCCATGGAGAATTAGGGTTTCCTTCGAGAGATTACTGCTGATCAAGAGGGAGGGAGGGAGGAGGAAGAAAAACTCTACCGGGAGTGAGAACAAGGAAGGATTTATAATTGTTAAACGCGCTCTCTTGTCTGTTTTTGATACGTGCTCTCCCGTTTGGACTTTTTGGATTTTGAACTTTGGTAGAGGAAGAAAAACTACCGGGAGGAGAAAAAAAAACAAAAAAACAAATCGTTATCCTGACTTTTCGTGTTTTGGACTTTGGATTTTGAAATCAACAGCAGTACACGGACCGAAATCAGCAGCACCATACGGACCGCTGGGCAGCTCGCAGGAAAAACCGATGCCACTTGTCGGCCATGTATTGGTCGGATTTTCTTTTGCCTACGCTAGCATGAGGAGACTGAAGTCATTTTGTATTTTGGGCCAATCATATACTGACATGTGGCATTTTGTTTTTTTTTTCCCGGTTTCGACTTTCGATCTGGCGTGACTTTTCGTTTTGAAATAAATCCTATGAGATATTGGGAATGTGAATTATGGACGTTTTTTCTCCTTTAAAAAAACAAAAAAAAATCGTACACGACATCAAATTTTTCTAAAATTACTATCGGAGTATATAATTTTTCGAAATTCTGATAAGCACGGTATATAATTTTTCAAAATTCTGATAAGCACATCAAAACATCCTTCAGAAGAATATTTTGCTATAAATGATATAAAAACTCCTAGTAGTGCATTCAAAATTCCAGAAGAATAGCATTCTCCGCTTGACTGGTAACTCTGATTTAGAAGACTTATAGTAGGTGACGAGAATTTGGAAATTGTCGAAGATGAATCAGCGAATCTCTAACATGAGATTAAAAGAGGCCGGACTGATCTTTTTGTCCAGTTTAAGTTAAAATTATTGGTTACTATACAGTCTGAATAGATCAGCTTTCAAATTATTAATATCCAGTTCTCTACTGAAGCCACAGAAAAAGAGAACAGAGAAAACTTTTGTATATATAAAGATGCTATTTGGTCGACTAGAGTGCTCACCTAAATGTGATTAGAGTACTCCTCCCCCGAGTGTGTAGAAGCTTCTCATAAACCTGGTACTCCTAGTAGACTAGCCTTCAGACCGCACTAATTTTGTTTGAACTATATAATCCTAGATGTCCTGTGTAGTAGTATCTCTAAAAAACTGGATTTGGTGAATGAAGAAGGCAAATCGACATTTGAACTTGCCTCCTTATAATGTTGAAGAAAATACAGCAGATGTCTCGCTTATTGTTGCAGCTTTCATGAACCAAATGTGTCATAGGTGCTAAATAAATAAAAATAATATGACGAAGAAAATAACTTCTTAGTATTCACAGTATATGTTTACAGCTTTATACATAACCTATTACAATTTAGATCGAGATGTCTGGCCTAATATCAAGCATAATCTCATATACAACTAGCTGACAGTAATTACATAGTCTATTACAAATTTGATCCACATGTTTGATCTAATATCAAGCATAATACAGCTAGCTGGTTAATATCAAGCATAATCTCATATACAGCTAGTTGACAGTAATTGACCAAATTAGTTTCCTGATTTGGTAGGATTCTTTCCTTCAATACTCCCCCTCAAGTTGGAGTGTATGTTGATTACACTCAACTTGTTGAGCGGTGCTTCAAATTGAATCAAACTCAGTGGCTTGGTAAACAAGTCTGTTGGTTGTTCTTTTGTTCGAATATGTAATGTTCTAATCTTCTCCTCTTTGCACCTTTTCACGTACAACATGACAATCGATTTCTATGTGCTTTGTGCGCCCATGAAACACTGTATTTGAAGCAATATGAATGACAGCTTGATTGTCACAAAATAACCTGACTCGTTGTGTGTGATTTACGTTCAAATCTTTCAATATATTTCGTAACCAAGTTATCTCACAACATGTAGTAGCCATAGAGCGATATTCTGCCTTCGCACTAGAACGAGATACTGTACTTTGTTTTTTTGCCTTCCAGGAAATTGGTGCATGTCCAAGGAAAATACAATATCCAGTTAATGATCTTCTTGTATCCTTGCAACGGGACCAGTCTTCGTCACAAAAGGCCCTCAATTCCAAAGGTCATGTGGAAGGCAAAAGAACTCCTTGACCTGGTGCTTGTTTGATATATTTTAAAACTTCGTGTGCTGCCTCAAGATGAGGTTGTCTAGGCTTGTTCATAAACTGACTCAACATGTGGACGGCATAAACAAGGTCTGGTCTCGTAATGGTAAGGTATATGAGTCGTCCTACAAACCTTCGGTTGTAACGACTCGTTCTGCTCAAGCGGAGAGTCGATTCAAACTGCGCTAGTGCGACAACCCGACCCGCTTTGCTCAGCGAGAAGACTTGCTTGAGGCAAATGATTTCAGACTTGGCCCTTCAGGAGTTCAGACTTAGATTTTTAAATACGCGCTCGGAGTATCGCTCGACCGAGGTGAATCATCGCTAAGGTGGGTGGCTACGATGAACTTGTCTTTACTTAGCCTGCACACATAAAATATGGACGATACGTGCTAGTGGCTAGGAGAATCACCTCTTGCATGCTAATAAAGAATACAACGCACCTAGATAAGGGATTGATCTCATCTTGTATTGCTTGTGTTAGAACATGAAAATAAAACTTAGCTTATAGTTGGACCCTCGCATGCTACCTTAGCTTCGTGCAAGTAGACTCCGCTAATGCTTAAAGTGGATCATTATATACTCTTTATAGTACAATGCTTCACATGTTTACACTGCTTGTCTCATAGATTATGTCGTCCGATATGCCCATGTACGATTTTACTCCTCGCAATACCCCGTAGACCCGTGATAACGTAAAGACTTATGTTCTAAAGTACACTATACCGCTCGTTTCCTTATGCTTATGTTTCATACAAATGCAATACTTGCCTGCTTACATGCTAACTTGTACTCATTTGTCTTGTTTTAATGCTTGTCACATAATTTTGTGCCACAATCAGGAAACACGATCCGTGTCTTGCATTCATCTAGTTCACCGAAAGACTATCTAATAGTCGTTCCGTGCAAGTATGAACCTGAAAGTATTCGGGATCGTTGGGTCACCAAGGCATTTTCTGAACTAGGGGATTGCATCAAGTCAAATAATAATTACAGCTCATGGAGCACCCATAGCACGTTAACATGGCGGCTATAAATGACAGGGTATCACACCCATACAAGGGGCTGGTTATTTGTGAACCGACAGTCAAGCGAGAGAGAAGAGCTTCCTCACCCTGTATCGGATCGTCCAGGAGTAAAGGGAGTTGCTACACTCCTAACCCTTCATCGTCACCCCACAGAATAAAAAATTATACTTAGATTGTCTCATAGGGCCTCTTTGTACTTTCTTTCGTTTGTTGATTAAATCAAGCTCTTTCTTTCGACTTTCGAATTTAATGGCGAAAAAGATGGCGACTCTGCTGGGGACGTCCTTCTCCTCTGATGAGAAGGTGGTGACATAGTCTGATGCGGTCAAGCTGGGTTCAACCCAGAGGATGCTTGTAGTCCGCTTTGACCAACAGGCCTTCGAGGAGATGCTCTCGGAGGAAAGCGCTAGTTCTTCATCAAGGTTAGCAAAGCCCAAGAAGACACGCATGACGTGGGTAGAAATAACTTCTGTGCCTCACCCAATTGTGGAGCATGCGCTCCCTGCCTCTCTCCATGTTGTTGAGGAAGCTCGTTAAGCATCCACCCAGACTGTCTATGCGGCTTCTCCGTCTGCCGCAGAAGACACTCATCACCCGAACTCTGGTAGTAAAAAATATTACGATGCCAGACGTTCGAATTTTGATGTGAGTTCCATGCGGACTAGAAGGAGGCCGCATAAGACCGAATATGCGGCATCTGTTTACTGCCGCAGGTAGATGGCCGCATGCGGCCCTCATAGCAGTCGAACCTCTATTTTTGATCGAATCTCACGCAACGCTGACACTATGTACCATGCTGAGAATGGTAAAAACCCAAACTTAGACTGTTCATACAATGCACCTACTGGTGCCAAGTCGAAGAAGTCTGGGACAGTGCGAGCTCGTCATGCTCAAACAACTTGTAAACCCCCAATTTTTTAAAAATATTAAACTTGGATTTTTTCACAATTTTTTAGAAATTTCTGGAAATTTTCTGTAATTAAAATCAGGGTTTTAATTATTAAATAATTTTTTAATTGATAATAAACAATATTAAAATATTATGAAAATAATATTTTTGGGTGTAAAATCAAAAACTGGACTTAGGGTAATTTTATGGGATTTTTTTGGACCCCGAACCTATTTTTAATAACCTAAAAACTATTATTATTTATTTATTTATTTATTTATTTATTTTTAACCCCAGCCCAACCCAACCGGGCCGGCCTAGCCCAGCCCGCACCGGCCCATCCCAATCAGGCCCAGCCCACCCCTGGGCTATCGGGTCGGGTCGGGTCCACCCGCACCCGCCCGCGAACCCGAACCCGGCCACCCCATCTCCCCCACACGCAGACCCCCGTGGTTCCCGCCGCGTTCTCCGGCCACGTCGCCGGAGAACCGCCCGGCCTCACCCCCACGACCCAACGCCCCTCGCCTCCGCCATTTCCGGCCTCGACCCGCCACCCTCGGCCTCCCCTCTTCCCCTATTTAAACCTCTTCCTCCCCTTCCTCCTCCCTCATCTTCCCATAACCCCGCCGGAACCCTACTCCGGTGACCTCCGCCCGAGACCCGCCGCCTCAGCGCCTACGCCGCCGCCACTGACTCGCCGCAGCCCCAAGCCGGCCCCCCCTTTCTCCTCCTCCTTCTTCTCCAGCCGAACCGCTGCCCGAGCCCGCCTCCGGCGACCCGCTGCCGGCGCCGCCCGCGTCCCGAGCCCCCGGCGACGCTGCCCCGGCCTCCCTCCGCCGCCAGCGCCGTCCAGCCCGCCTTCGGCCGGCCTCAGCTCTGGTGACAGACCCCAAACCCTAACCTAGGTCAGACACGGACACTTTGTGTCGTGTCGGACACGAGAAACCATCGTTCTCGGAGCCCTGTTCAGGTACTCGTAACTTTCTGCTCGTAACCCCGTTTCTGATTCCGTCAGTTGCAACGCGTAGCCTGCATGACCCCCTCGGTGTCCGGGCAAACCGCTCAGTGCATCGCGTCCTGTAGTGATCGCGAACCGCGGTCCAAAAACAGAAAAAATAACGCCCCGTATCCGACTTTTCTGGATCACGTCATAACTTTGTGTACACACGTCGGATTGAAACGAAACTTGCACCATCGGACTCGTAGCAATATGCTGGTCCTGTGACCCAAGTTTGGTTCGATTCTGAGAACGTTGACGAAATCGCGTGTCGTGGGCCCCACAGGTCCCACTCGACGGGCAATTTTGTGATCGGCTCATCAGAATTCAATTCTGGAAGTTCCGTTGGGTTCGTATCATCGTTCCTGACCTGTTGACACTAAGTTTGGTGAATTTGGAGACCTTTGACCCTGACACGTTTTTCGGTGCAAAGCGGGCCCACATGCGGACCCCGTTTTGATCCAAAATTGTCGTTTTTGGCCCTTGTCTCCAAATTGGACTCAAGGACAGGCATTTCTAGCTATTTGATATCTTCTGAGCATGATGATAATATTTATTTCAATATCCGGACACATTTCTGGAAATTTCCCGAGGATAGAACTGTAGTTGGGATCCAAAACATCAGACAAGTATCTGCACTTCAAGTTTAATCTTTATATTGTGATAATTAGTTCCTTGCTCTACTAGTGCCATTGTATGATTACACTTAGTGTTGGGATTTGGAGTTCATGTCTTGCTTTTCGTGTCGGGTGGGAGAATACTAGGAGGCATGTAGTTTACCCTTCCCCCTGTCGTGACTGCTAGCTGTTGGTACGCGACTGTACCATCAGCCTTATTCTTGATTATTCCTGACTGCTAGTCGTCTATGACGGCCTTATTAGCCTTATAAACTCCTATATGCCAACTATGTATTCTAAATACACAATTTCACACACACATAGTTCCTGTTGTCTTGTTGTAGTTCCATTTTCTTGTCTCATTATATTCCTGTTTTACTCATGTCCCTGGTTTATAGCAATTAGTCATGTTTTACTTATATTCCTGATTTTAGTGTTTAACTCTTAGTTAATTTCACTATTTATTGTGCATGTTCTTATCATGATACTTAGTCAGTTTCTTTCTACTTGTCATAAATATTTAGTTTAATCTTGTTGTGTATTGGTACTTTGCTCCTTTCTTGACTGGATCCGTTGATATTAGGCGATGATGAGAACTTTGCCCCCACCTATTATGGTCCCTATGAGGTAGCAGGTGATACAATTGAGGAGCCGGTTCCTACTCAGGAGACTACTTTTGAGGAGTAGTCAGCCAGTTAGCTAGTATTTTCTTTCAGCATAGTACTCGGGTTTATCCCCGATTTATCTTCTGGTTCTGTATTAAACTGAGGATTTGTTTATCACAATTTGCTTATGAAATCTTAGCATTCATATTTCCTGTTATTATCCTTGCCTATTTATATTGTGAATGAGCTAGATTTTAAATTATCTGTGAATATGGTCTAGACAGCGTACTACCGCCGACACTGCGGCGTAGGCTGGACGTACTCGCGAACCGGTACCCGAATATCCGGGTGCGGGTCGTGACACATTTTTATGGTGGCCCATGCAGGTCTAGAATCCTTAAATAGTGTAATATCCTAGGACAGAGTATGAAATAAGATTGAGGATTTTAGGAAAAGCTCATTCACATAATAGGATCTTTTATCTCAAATATCATTCCTAGTAAATTTTCCTATTGTCTTTGATTTCCAAGTAATCTATTCTAATCCTCCTATCCCTTAACCCTTCAGAATGGTTCAGACAAGGAATACCGTAGGAGGCACATCCGAACCCGTCGAGCAGACTGTGACTGAAACCCTTGCTCTCCCTCCACCTCCAACTACTCCGACAGTTACTCTGGATAGAGCGCAGCTACTCGGAGTATTCCAGGGACTTATAGAATCCCAGAAGGAACAGACCGCCCTGCTACGAACTAGCCTTTCAGATGCTCTTCGATCTCAGGAGGCACCACAAAAGAGGCCAGGAAGTGCCAAGGACTTCAAGAACCTTGGACCCTTAGAATTCTATAGGACTGAAGGTATTCTCTATGCCAATGAATGGATAGAGAATGTGGAGCGACTCCTGAAGACTGCTTGGGTCCCTGATGATCTTAAGGTGGAATCTGCAAGCCTGCAACTATTCGACATAGCTCGGACTTGGTTTAGAGATGAACCTCAATTATCTGTTCCTGAGCTCACTTGGGAGGATTTCAAGAGGCTGTTCAAGAAGAAGTTATATCCCGAAGTGGCTCGGGAAGCTCTCGAAAGTCAATTGGAGAGGCTGGAACAAGATAATCTTTCTGTTGATGAGTACACTGCTGAATTTAGCAAACCGAGCCACTTTACAGAATATATGGTTCGTACCCCTGAAGATAGATCCCGTAGATTTAAGAAGGGGTTGTCTCCTGATATCCGCCTTGCTGTCACCACTAGCCAAGCTCGTACATACGAAGAAATCTTGAGCGTGGCACAAGGTGTTGAAAGAGACATGGGACACAGCTAAAGCGGGAAAGAGATACTGGAAGTATGGGACCCCACAAACGCCCTTTCCAACAACAACCACAGCAGAAGGCCCCGCAACAAACCCAATGTCCTCTCCCTCGAGTCGCAGCACCCCAACACCAAACTCAAGGACAGAACCAACAAGCTCCTACTTGTGCTTTTGTCAAAAACAAGGCCACACTTGGCAAGTTTGTAGAAAGAGGCTAGGTGCCTGCCTATATTGTGGCTCAGCAGCACATCAAATGAGGGACTGTCCTGCCGCTCAAGGACGCCCAGCTGCACCAAAAGTTCCAGTTCAGGCCAGGCCCCCAGCAGCGCAGCAGAGAGGACCCCCACTCCCAACTCAACAACAACGCTTTGCTCAGCACCAACATCAGCAACAGAGGGATGCACCTCAGCAAGGCCGTGCTTTTGCAATGACTCTAGAGGAAGCTGAAGCCACAGCAGATGTGATAACAGGTTCTGTACTTATAAATTCAATACCAGCCATTACTTTATTTGATTCTGGAGCTTCACATTCATTCATGTCAGTAGATTTCCTTATGAAGCGTAGCTTAGTCACTGAACCTCTTAGGAATTGTTATAAGATCATTACCGGTGGAGGAATTATCCCGGTTAGTGATGCATGTAACAATTGTCCTATTACCCTATGTGGGAGAGAATTATATGCTAGACTACTCGTAATGCCAACTCCCAGTTTTGACATTATTCTGGGTATGGATTGGTTGAGTCAACACCATGCCACTATAGATTGTCACAAAGGTAGTGTAATCTTCAGGCCCCCTGACAAGCCAGAATTTGAATTCACTAGAGGTTCTAGAGAATTGGGTAGTAACAAAATTTGTGGAGCCCTAGTACCAGAAGAATTGCCACTACCTATCATTTATGAATATCTTGATGTCTTCCCTGAGGATCTCCCAGGATTACCCCCAGACCGAGAAGTTGAATTCTCTATTGACTTAGTGCCAGGCGCAGCGCCAGTATCTCAAAATCCATACAGAATCAACAAAAAAGAGATAATAGAATTAAATGAGCAGATAAAAAAGTTAGAAGACAAATGCTTCATTAGGTCTAGTGTCTCACCCTGGGGAGCTCCAGTATTATTCGTGCCAAAGAAGGATGGAACATCGCGAATGTGTATTGATTATAGGGATTTGAATGCTTTAACAATCAAGAATAAGTATCCCCTACCAAGGATAGATGATTTATTTGATCAATTAAGTGGAGCTCGGGTATTTTCGAAGATTGACTTGAGATTTGGTTACCATCAAGTAAGGGTGAGGAAGGAAGACATCCCTAAAACTGCTTTCAATACCCGGAACGGACACTACGAATTCTTAGTGATGCCATTCGGGTTGACTAATGCTCCAGCAGTATTTATGAATTTAATGAACAGAGTCTTCCAGCAATATCTAGACAAATTTGTAGTGGTTTTCATTGATGATATTTTGTTTTATTCCAAGACTCCAGAAGAACATGAAGAACACCTGAGGCTAGCATTGGAGACTTTAAGGAAGGAAAAACTTTATGGAAAACTATCCAAATGTGCATTCTTCCTAGACAAAGTAGAATTTTTGGGGCATATTGTAACTGGAGATGGCATAGCAGTAGATCCTAAAAAGATAGCAGCAGTAGAATCATGGCCCACTCCAGACTCTGTAGCAGAAATTAGAAGTTTCCTGGGACTAGCTGGCTATTATTGAAAGTTTGTGAAGGACTTTGCTAGAATTGCAGAACCAATGACAAAATTAACAAGGAAGGATGAAGAATTCACCTGGACTGATGAATGTCGACATGCTTTTGAAGAATTGAAGAAAAGGCTGACTACTGCCCCTATTCTGACCTTACCATCTGGAACCGGAGGATTCGCTATATATAGTGATGCTTCTGGAAAAGGTCTAGGTTGCGTATTGGAGCAGAACAAGAAGGTAGTAGCATATGCTTCTAGACAGCTTCGACCTCATGAAAAAAACTATCCAACTCATGACTGAGAACTAGCAGCTGTTATCTTTGCCCTTAAGCTATGGAAGCATTATCTTTATGGAGAAAGGGTGGAAATCTTTACAGATCACAAAAGTCTAAAATATATCTTTACTCAAAAAGAAATGAACATGAGACAAAGAAGGTGGCTGGAGTTAATAAAAGATTTTGACATCACCCTTCAATAACATCCTGAGAAGGCCAACGTAGTTGCTAATGCTCTAAGCAGATATCCTATGGCAATGTACTTGACGATGGACCGACACTTGCTCGAGGACTTGGAAAGTTTGGATATTGAGGTAGTTATTCCAGAAAGGGAAGGTCAAATGATGAATTTGAAGATCTAATCTACCTTAATGGATAAGATTAAGGAGACTCAGTTTCAAGACGAAGGCCTACGAAGCATTCGAGGTCAAGTGCAAGCTGGATTATTGGAGGAATTCAAAATTCATGAAGATGGTCACTGAGACATGGAGATAGATTATGTGTGCCTCAAGGAGATATAAGAGAAGAAATTATGCAAGAGGCACACAGATCACAATACTCTATACATCCAGGAGCCAACAAAATGTACAAAGACCGAAGGACGTATGTTTGGTGGTATGGCATGAAAAGAGAAGTGGCCAGGTTCGTATCTCGTTGCTTAGTGTGCCAATAAGTCAAGTCTGAAAGACAAAGACCTGGGGGATTGCTTCAACCACTACCCATTCCGGAGTGGAAGTGAGAACACATTACCATGGATTTTGTTTCTGGGCTTCCAAAGACACCTAGTGGGAAGGATGCAATTTGGGTGATAGTGGATAGACTGACCAAGTCTGCGCATTTTCTACCCTTCAAAGTAGGGCTACCTACGGAGAAGTTGGCAGATTTATACATCCGACAGATTGTTAAATTGCATGGAGTTCCAGTAAGTATTGTCTCCGACCGAGATTCAAGATTTACCTCTCACTTCTGGAAGATCTTACAAGCTAGCTTGGGGACTCAACTCAAATTCAGCACAGCTTATCATCCCCAAACCGATGGACAATCTGAACGTATAATTCAGACACTTGAAGATATGCTCCGTACATGTGTTCTGGATTTTAGAGGACCGTGGGAAGACTATCTACATCTTGTGGAGTTCTCTTATAATAACAGTTACCAAGCAAGTATTGAAATGACTCCATTTGAAGCTTTATATGGACGAAGATGTCGTACCCCGCTATCATGGGACGATGTAGGAGAAAGAGTTTTACTGGGACCTGAGATGGTGATCGATTCAACCGAGAAGGTGAAACAAATAAGGGAAAGACTTCGGGTGGCTCAAGACAGGCAACGACATTGGGCAAATAGCCACCGAAGACCATTGGAATTTGAGGTAATTAATTTATGAAATTCAAACATTATAATTATGGAACTAAGACTTGATTATGACTTTATTTAAGGTTGGAGAATTAGTATTCTTGAAGATCTCTCCGACACGTGGCACCATTAGGTTCGGAAGGAGCAGAAAACTCAGCCCAAGATTTATTGGACCATTTGGCATATAGGAGAGAATCGGAGAAGTGGCATACCGTCTGGCATTGCCACCCTCTCTGGATGGGGTCCATAACGTCTTCCACGTATCGCAGCTGAGAAAATACGTGTCAGATCCCAGTCATATTTTGGATCATTCAGAGCTCGAAGTGGGCCCAAGCTTGACTTACCAAGAGCAACCTGTGGGGATACTGGACCGAACGGAGAAAGTCCTAAGGAATCAAGTTATCCTCCTTGTTCGTATAGCTTGGAAGCATCATTCTCCCGGCGAATCCACCTGGGAGCGAGAAGACGAGATTAGAGAGCGCTACCCCTATCTTTTTGAACCCTGAGGTATATTTTAACTCTCGATCTTCCCTTTCGTGCCATTGTTATTTTAATTTCGAGGACGAAATTTTTATAAGTTGGGTAGATTGTAAACCCCCGATTTTTCAAAAATATTAAACTTGGATTTTTTCACAATTTTCTGGAATTTTCTGGAAATTTTCTGTAATTAAAATCAGGATTTTAATTATTAAATGATTTTTTAATTGATAATAAACAATATTAAAATATTATGAAAATAATATTTTTGGGTGTAAAATCAAAAACTGGACTTAGGGTAATTTTTTGGGATTTTTTTTGGACCCCGAACCTATTTTTAATAACCTAAAAACTATTATTAATTAATTAATTATTTATTTATTTATTTTTAACCCCAGCCCAACCCAACCGGGCCGGCCCAGCCCAGCCCGCACCGGCCCATCCCAATCAGGCCCAGCCCACCCCTGGGCTATCGGGTTGGGTCGGGTCCACCCGCACCCGCCCGCGAACCCGAACCCGGCCGCCCCATCTCCCCCACACGCAGACCCCCGCGGTTCCGGCCGCGTTCTCTGGCCACGTCGTCGGAGAACCGCCCGGCCTCACCCCCACGACCCCACGCCCCTCGCCTCCGCCATTTCCGGCCTCGACCCGCCACCCTCGGCCTCCCCTCTTCCCCTATTTAAACCTCTTCCTCCCCTTCCTCCTCCCTCATCTTCCCATAACCCCGCCGGAACCCTACTCCGGTGACCTCCGCCCGAAACCCGCCGCCTCAGCGCCTACGCCGCCGCCACTGACTCGCCGCAGCCCCAAGCCGGCCTCCCCCTTTCTCCTCCTCCTTCTTTTCCAGCCGAACCGCTGCCCGAGCCCGCCTCCGGCGACCCGCTGCCGGCACCGCCCGCGTCCCGAGCCCCCGGCGACGCTGCCCCGGCCTCCCTCCACCGCCAGTGTCGCCCAGCCCACCTCCGGCCGGCCTCAGCTCCGGTGACAGACCCCAAACCCTAACCTAGGTCAGACACGGACACTTCGTGTCGTGTCGGACACGAGAAACCATCGTTCTCGGAGCCCTATTCAGGTACTCGTAACTTTCTGTTCGTAACCCCATTTTTTATTCCGTCAGTTGCAACGCGTAGCCTGCATAACCCCCTCGGTGTCCGGGCAAACCGCTCGGTGCATCGCGTCCTGTAGTGATCGCGAACCGCGGTCCAAAAACAGAAAAAACAACGCCCCGTATCCGACTTTTCTAGATCACGTCATAACTTTGTGTACACACGTCGGATTGAAACGAAACTTGCGCCATCGGACTCGTAGCAATATGCTGGTCCTATGACCCAAGTTTGGTTCGATTCTGAGAACGTTGACGAAATTGCGTGTCGTGGCCCCACAGGTCCCACTCGACAGGCAATTTTGTGATCGGCTCATCGGAATTCAATTCTGGAAGTTCCGTTGGGTTCGTATCATCGTTCCTGGCCTGTTGACACTAAGTTTGGTGAATTTGGAGACCTTTGACCCTGACACATTTTTCGGTGCAAAGCGGGCCCACATGCGGACCCCGTTTTGACCCAAAATTGTCGTTTTTGGCCCTTGTCTCCAAATTGGACTCAAGGACAGGCGTTTCTAGCTATTTGATATCTTCTGAGCATGATGATAATATTTATTTCAGCATCCGGACACATTTCTGGAAATTTCCCGAGGATAGAACTGTAGTTGGGATCCAAAACATCAGGCAAGTACCTGCACTTCAAGTTTAATCTTTATATTATGATAATTAGTTCCTTGCTCTACTAGTACCATTGTATGATTACACTTAGTGTTGGGATTTAGAGTTCATGTCTTGCTTTTCGTGTCGGGTGGGAGAATACTAGGAGGCATGTAGTTTACCCTTCCCCCTGTCGTGACTGCTAGCTGTTGGTACGCGACTGTACCATCAGCCTTATTCTTGATTATTCCTGACTGCTAGTCGTCTATGACGGCCTTATTAGCCTTATAAACCCCTACATGCCAACTATGTATTCTAAATACACAATTTCACACACACATAGTTCCTGTTGTCTTGTTGTAGTTCCATTTTCTTGTCTCATTATATTCCTGTTTTACTCATGTCCCTGGTTTATAGCAATTAGTCCTATTTTACTTATATTCCTGATTTTAGTGTTTAACTCTTAGTTAATTTTACTATTTATTGTGCATGTTCTTATCATGATACTTATTCAGTTTCTTTCTACTTGTCATAAATATTTAGTTTAATCTTGTTGTGTATTGGTACTTTGCTCCTTTCCTGACTGGATCCGTTGATATTAGGCGATGATGAGAACTTTTCCCCCACCTATTATGGTCCCTATGAGGTAGCAGGTGATACAATTGAGGAGCCGGTTCCTACTCAAGAGACTACTTTTGAGGAGTAGTCAGCCAGTTAGCTAGTATTTTCTTTCAGCATAGTACTCGGATTTGTCCCCGATTTATCTTCTGGTTCTGTATTAAACTGAGGATTTGTTTGTCACAATTTGCTTATGAAATCTTAGCATTCCTATTTCCTGTTATTATCCTTGCCTATTTATATTGTGAATGAGCTAGATTTTAAATTACCTGTGAATATGGTCTAGACAGCGTACTACCGCCGACACTGCGGCGTAGGCTGGACGTACTCGCGAACCGGTACCCGAATATCCGGGTGCGGGTCATGACACAACTGTCTATTCGGTTGACCAACGGAGGGCAACGCTAACTATTATGTGGGCCCCTGATGGAAAGCTGTATAAGACCGACCAGTGCGTCCAGCCCTTAGCGGCAAATGGACAGGGACCGTCTCAAAAGTCTTCCACTGACGATCTGGAAAAGTTGTTGTACGAACTCTAGATCAGGGAGCAAAAACAATACCCACGTACCCGTGCGCTCGGTCTACCCGTGCTCACGAGAAGGGCGCAATGGTGAGTCAGCCCTCGCCTGACTTACGCAATGTGATCAATCACAAGCGCAAGATGAGGGAGGCCGCGACGACATATGAAGTGTCCTCCCCCGGACATCACTATGCCAAAATCATCATCAACTGCTGCAACAAAGTGGTAGTACCTACAAGCAGGCCGTCGTCATTCCAACGACTGTACCCGATGGCACCTATCCGACAATAATCCAAGGAGGATGTGATACCATTCGCCTCATGTTACTCTACTCGGAAGGTCCCTTCCACCATGGGAGGAAGGAAATCCAGCACCTCCAGTCCGTTACTCTCAACTAGCGTATTGAGAAGGCGACTACCAGGAGGACCAACAGCCGGACCTGCAGAAGGTATTTTTTAGGGCACCCGCTCGAAGAAGAAGCTCCCAGCCGCTGGGGGTAGTTCTTTCTCGGAACTACTGGGGTTGCACAAGATGGGGGTAGCAATCCCCCGGACCTATACAATAATCCGGAGTTCCGAGGAGATAGCGATTCTCAAAGAACAGACACTGGGGATAGCCACCCTCACCAAGGAGACACAACCTCCTACGCTGGGGGTAGTATTCTATCAGAGTCCGAACATGATGCAACACTACCAACTATCCCCGACGAATATTTACTGCAAGATTCTGAAGCAAAAAGTGCTACGTCAACCATCCCTTCCTATTCGCCTCATGTAAGAATGGCGTATATGGCAGAGGACGACCACGAAGGCCCTAGTGACCGGCAGTGCCTCAAAATCCTCGAGGCCATGATACTAACTATGAGCGAGTCAATGCAAGCCTTGACCCAAATAGTGCTAGACATCAAGGCGACTGTAGTCTCCCAACCACCAAGGGCCTCAGGTCAAGGCCCTGGAACTAATACAGATTTAAATGCAACCGCTCCCCCCGTTGTCGGCCGTCATGCTCTACCAGGGTCATCTGCTCCTTCCGCAACAGATGAAGCTAGGAAAGCGATGAGGAAGGTCCGAGAACTCCGAGTCCGCCTAGATTCCATGAGCAACTAGGACTCATTCCGCGATCTCGGAGTACGACAGCCATATATGCTGGAATGGAGGGATGTACCATATCCGCCCAAGTACAAACCCTTCAATATTGATACATTTGACGGGAAGTCCTCCCCCCACCGATATATGAGCTACTTTAAAACTACGACGGGGCACCTACCCCGCAACGATGCTATCCTCACTAGGCTCTTCGTCGGGGCATTATCCAGGGTGGCCTTCGACTGGTTTTGTAGCCTCTAAGATAACTGCATCTCATCGTTCGATGACCTCAAGTGTCTTTTTCTCCAAAGATTCTTTGAGGAAGGAAGTGACATGACTATGTCCTCCCTGATGGACGTTGCCCAGGGAGAAAAGGAACTAGCACAAAATTATATCGAGCGGTTCCGACAAGCTGCGTTGAGGCTGCCTTCTGGCAATCCCGAGACGATGCTGATGGAGATGTGCTAGATAAACCTACTTCCGACAGTCAGCCTCTGGATGTGTGATAGCCATTTTAAAGATTGGACGATGTTCATTATAAATATTGTCGGTACTGAGAAGAAGGTCAAGGACGTCCGACTCTTGGGCATATAGATCCATGTCGCCGATGATAGGGGAAAATGTTCGAACAACAACAACGGCGGCAACAACAGCTGCGAGGGAAAAGGGAAGCAGGCCTTGGTTGCTAACTTAACCAAGAAGCCGAAGCGAAATAGGCGAAAGCTCCAAAACCAAAGGAGGCTTACTCTTTCGAAGATGATGATGTCATACCCATCTTCGACATGCTGATGAAGGAAGGTAAACTTTGGCTCCCCGACGTCAAACGCCAGCCGAAAGCGGCAGACATAAATAACTCGAAGTACTGTCACTTCCACCGGTACGTCCACCATGCGATGCGAGATTGTTACACATTGAAGTGGTACATCCAGTGTTTGATCGATACCAAAGCTCTCTCCTTGGACTTCGATGACGTAACAGTTGCTGCCAACATGGTATCCCTCTAGTTCGGTAACTTTCTGGCAACAGAGGCCCAGGACGGAATGATCCCGATCCCCAGGGTGATAATGGAAGTTGTTAATCTTCCACCAGCTCAAGACCAGACAACATGGCTGATACCTCTCACCATATTATGACACGCCCTGATCCCGAGGGCCTCCCGACCACCGTTCCCCCGCCGGACCGGACGCGAATCACCGCGCCTCGGCGCTTCCGTGGGGCGCGTATGGCCGTTTGATACCTAGATTATGTCGCTCACTACTAAAATAAGCAGGAATAGCGACATTTGTTAGAGACATAAACGAAAAATGTCGCTAACATAATATTAATTAGTTACTCCATGTAAAAACGTCGCTAGACGTCGCTAATTAGCGACGTTTAGCAACTTTTATTCAGTTTTTAAAAGATTAGTCGGCATAAGTTCAATTAAGGTCGCTAAACGTCGCTAATATATTTCATTTAGCGACGTTTGGCGACTAATTTAGCGACGTATTTATTATTAGACTTCTAGTGACATTATTAGCGACGTTAAGAACGTCGCTAATTAGCGACGTCATTATTGGCGTCGCTAAAGATGTCGCTAACGTCTCTAATTAGCGACGTTATTATTGGCGTCGCTAAAAATGTTGCTAAATATTTTATTTAGGGCTGGTGTTTCCCACATTTCCTTTGATCTCTCTCTCTCCCTCTCCTAAATTTGAAACCTCTCCCGGCGCTACTCCTTGCTCCGGATCCCTTACTCCTTTCGGCGACCCCCCTTCGGCCACGTCCGCCCCCCCTCCGGCTCCCCTCCTCCCTCCGGCGTCCCCTCATCCCTCCCGGCGACCCTCATCCGGTCGCGTCCTCCCCCCTCCACCGTCAGCTCCTCCTTCCTCCGGCTCCCCTTCTCCCTCCGGCGTCCTTCCTCCGGCTCCCCTCCTCGGTGAGCTCCTCTCTCTGTCTCCTTTCTCTGTCTCTCTATCTTTCTCTCTAACACGACACGATATCACGACATGACACGATACGACACGACCTGACACACACTAACCCTAACCCTAACCTGAACACACACACACACACGCACGCGGACACATACTAACCCTAAGTAGGTGTAAGAGGATAAGTGGAATGTGGTGGAACCGAAGTAGGCAGGAGATTTGTTGGAGTAGTTGTTTGTGGAAAGGACTGGGTATGTGCTTGTGGATCAAAATGATGTAAGGATGGAACGAGAATGGATGAGTTTGTTGATGAATTTTTTGTTGAGGCTATATGTGGAACTTCAGCAAAAGGAAAGGACTGTTCATCGAAGAGAACATGTCTGGATATCAAAACTTTTGTTGAGTTTGTGTTACAGACCCAAGCAAAACTATCATACCATCAAGTAGTAGAAACCATTTTTTTTGGTTCATGTATGTGTTGCTTTTGAGGTGGAGGACAAATCCAAGTGTGAAGTTGCTGACCTGAAACCAACCACACCAGCTCCACTGGGGGTTTCTTACATTGTTGTCTATCCCATTCATATATGCAATAGTAGAGCAAATATAAAACAATTCTAAAAACATCTAATCTTGTGTATATACTTTACCTGAAGCTTTTGTGTATATACCTCATCTTGAAGTCTTATTTTTTATGACAATGATGATCTTTGTTTTTCTATTTAAATTCTTATAATACATCTATACTAGTAACTATAACCTAACCGCCAACCTATTGTTATAACTTTGTATCAGTAGATTATCATAGAATTTAAAGTTAATATGGTATCAGTAGATTATCATAGAATTCAAATTTGTGGGTTTTTTTTCTTTTTTTTTTGTAGTATAGTGGGAATCATCTAGTTGCATGGAATATAAATAGTGCCTTCCTGCGCATATGTATAATTTATTGTTTTCATGCTTAATCTCCTTAGTATCTAATATAAATTGTTCCTACAGTTGTTTCTATCATGCACTTCTAAGTTTGAAATTCTTATCCATATATGACATTTGTTAATTTTAGTATCTAGATGTATAGGAAGGTTCTGATGGAGTTTACAATGGACTACGACTATGGAGCAGCAAACTGTAAATACTGACCCGGGGAAAGGAGCTCCTCTAAATATGTTAACTGAGCGATGATAATTATGCATGTAATTTAAGATTGTGTGGTATAAGTAATCGAATAACTGTATATCATATTTATGGAGTGGCTGTCTTATTTTGATGCTGATATCTAATGCGTATTTGTTCTAGAAGTTTGCAATTGAATTTATTAGCTACTACACATTATCATCATACTGTGATCGGACTTGCGACAGAAATTGGGGCAAGATGAATCGTTCTTTTTGTATATTTAGTCTAAAGTTGATGCTGATATCTAATCGATGTTTTTTTTGTATTTTAGAATGATGGATTTGTTGGATATTTTTTTAGTTTGATCTCGACTTTATTAGTATTTCAATATTGTCTTAACTTTACTAGCATTTCAAAGATTGATTTGATCTTGATTTGGTTAATTTTGTTACAATTCTTGAATTTAGGGCTTATTTTGGACTTTCTTATTTTTATTATTCATTAGAAGTTGCTTGGAAAATGTAGGTTTTCTAATGGAAAATGTTAATTTTTTATGGAAAAAAGTGCAATCAAACATCAAAATAACGTTTTCGATCAAAATATGTTATTATCAGGTATGACAGGATAACGCGGAGGATTCGGCAGGTCCCGAGGTAGACAGAGTGCTCCTCCGGTACTGCCTGTTGTTGGTTTCGGATCGTCGTCGCCCAGTACTCCAGTATATCGATCACTCACATCTCCGACTGTTAGGACGAGTAGTTCCAGGCGAGATAGTACTCCCTCGTCCAGCCTTCCTCCTGCTGACGGAACCATGGGGATAGATGAGCATGTTGAGGAGGTCGTGCCCATGTTGTCCCAGTATTAGCAAGATCCTCCATACGCACCTCCGGAGGAGACGAGGACAGAGATTTGGGCCGACGGTACAAAGTAAGTCAATTAGATGGTTTAGCATAATATATATCGTGTATTTCTTTATTCATCGTATATTGACTTTTTTGATAAAAATAATTATCTCTGTATAGATATCATCCATCGTCGGTTCAGAGACGCCTGGGCCAATTTCTGAGAAACAACTATGGTGGCCCTTGGATCAACTACTCTGAGGCTCCGGAGGAGAGAAAGGCATTCTGGTTTGCGCACTTTCAGATAAAAGTATATTAAATAAATCCTCTTATTTATAGATATTATATAACTTATCCGTGATGCTCACTTACTAAATTATTTATTGTAGCAAACGTATTTTTATCCTCCGTACCAGGCCAAGTTGATTGAGCGGCTCTTTCCTACCGTTGCCGCCAAGCTTATCCGAGATGCTCTGGATGACCAGATGGCTCGTGATCGTGCTAGAAAATTGATCCAAGGTTGGATCATGCCTGAGCAGTGGACTGCGATGAGGGCTAGATTCGACGATCCGAGCTACAAGGAAATGTCTGAGAAGGCCAAGGCGGCTAGGCGGAATGCTGCCAAGTGGTGTGATGGCTCGATTCCGATGACGAAACATTTTCGTTGTTTGGTATATTTTCTTTTAAAATATATTATTTTAATATAAGTACCATAAAATGGTAGTAGGAAAAAATGCTTAAGTTTAGTACTAAATAATATATTTTTAACAGGTACAGAGGGGTGAGGATGCAAACATGGTGACCGTCTTCTGGGCCACCCATCGTAAGGACAAAAATCTCTTTGATGAGAGGGCCTCACAGACTTATGTAAGTATTAGTTTACTTTGTGTTAATTTTAATATAACTTAGGCAATTATCGAGTTTCCAAACCTTTCTAGGCCGAGTATCTTAGGCTGCATGAGCGAACGACTTCTAGTGCACCTATACCTGCAGAGGCTGGTACTTCCTCGCAACCCGCTCTAGCTCCTTCAGTGGACGACCTGCAGCTGGTGGTCTCCAGAGGGGTACGTACTATGGTACGGGATCCTATGGTGCCCTGGTTGTGACACAGTCATCTAGGGCCTTCCCGACAGCTGCGCATTCTACATAGCCCTCGCAGTCGTCGGACAGAGTCCAGGAGGCCATTGACCGTCAGATTGCGTCTCTCTGTGATGAATTAATGCGAAGGATGGAGGAGCAGCCCCGGTCCCACTCGCAGGCGGACGATCTGACGCTCAGCGCACGATTCGATATGCTCGATCGCAGCATCACGGAGCTCCGAGATTTGACAAATAATATTAGAGCCTCGACAGACTGCAACATCACGGAGCTGCAGGCATCATAGCTATCGATGGACGAGAGGCTGACGATGATGCAGGATTCAATGGTTCATAGCAGTACGAGGCTGTTATCTACCACGGATTCTTACAACCAACGATTCGCATACTTGGAGCGAGTACGGCCTACTGGTGCGCCTACATCGACACAGACTCCGCCGACGTCACTGCCTTCTCCATCGACATCGGTATCGATTCCACGGGAGCAGTATGAGATGTTCTTATCCTTTATGCACGCTGGTGGTCAGCCTCTTACAGATCCGCAGTAGATAGCTAGTTGCTGGATATTTGTATTTTTTGTATTATTTAGGATGAGATTGTATGGATATATATTTGCCGTATTCTTTACGATAAGATTTGCTGGATGCTTTCTTTTCTTCAAATTTTATTATATTATTCATATTAAATATGTTATTTTATCGGTGTTGAGTGTTCAACCCAAGGGGGTTGACAAACCAAAAAATTCAACGGAGGGTTGCTCCGGGTCTATTTGTACAGATTGTGATTTAATAAACTGCAGGAATAATAGTTTGAAAATAATTCAGTATTCTTTTTTTTATTTTTTTGTAAAATTAGCGATGTTTTTAGCGACGTTTAGCGACATTTAGCAACGTATATACATGTCACGCCCCAGTCCCAAAATACGTAGGACCAGGAATAAGTGACACGCCAGCTACGCATTCGACCAGACTCTGGTCTGACTCGAATACGTATAAGCTGTAAAATAAAGGGCACAATCTAGATATCCCATAAATGTAAACCTCTATGTCTCAATCCACAATGTACATCAGTATACAAGAAAGAGCTATATGTGCTAAGGTCGGCCGCCCAATAACACACTAACTCGAATAGACTCGAGAAAAAGTATGAGTCTACAAAACTATGCTACAACAGCAGATGAATAATCAATATAAAATAACCATAATGCCGGTAGATATAATGTGAGTACCTGGTACCATGCTCGCAAGATATGCCACTCCATCGGTATCTCCAAGTGATCCGTAATCGTCTATGCTGCAAAACTGGCAGGGAACCAGGTCCTCAGAGGGGCGTAACAAGGTACAGAAATATAGCATGCCAAGTAAACAGAAAGTACAAGTGCACGATCGGGTACTCTATCATAACCAACTAGTGTGACACAGTTTAAAGACAATGTTCGACGCGTGGGATGTCCAAAATAAAACCGCAGATCCGAACACAGAGACACACGGGTCATACCGTAGCTCCGAGCACAGAGACACACGGGTGAAACAGTTACACTAGATACAGGTATCACTAGAAAATATTACATATATATAAGCGCGTGCAGAGTAGCCCAAACGTCTAGTAACTGTCTTCCCCTTCCCAAGCGGTCAACGATTGTGCGTTGAACCTGAACCTCTAACTACAGTCTCGACACACGGAAGATAACTCAACAGACGCGACCCTAAGGTCGTCCCAGTCTCTGGTCATGATGTCAGTATCAGGATACAGAAATCTGGCATGATCACAGTGTATGAGTGTGTCCTGGAGTATCGATAAACTCAGGTATGCATATCGAGAAACTATGAATCATCCAACAATCTTCCTAGGACGCTACGACGTACGTCTTCACCCGGTTGTGAACCGGACGCGAAGTACCGAACGTCGACATAACTACGTGCACAATGTACATACGAAACAATAAATATATGTAAACTGAAATACAGGGTGGCAAGGTACACTTGCCTGCGTGAGGCTGCTGATGACGGGGATCGGGTACTGCGTCCAAGTCCTCAGGTCCCGCAATACCTAGAGAAGAGATACAAATCTGAATTAATAATCTACTTAAGACAGACGGTGTGCTACACACAGCTACATCTAGACTCAGTCTCAAAGATTATCTAATATTTTCCCGTCCTCAATTCTTTGTCTCGTGCTCCGATATAATACCAGTTCCGGAATAATTCACCTGCTCTCCATTTGCATGTATTTTATATCCTTAATCAATTTTCTATTTATCCGAAAAATACTGGATTTAATTATTTATCTTCAACCATGTATTTTATTCATAACCTCAATTTGGATTTAAACCCTAACTTTACCATTGATCCTAAACTCATTGTCTCTCCTCAATTTAATTCTCCATAATTAAATTAATAATTTCTATCATGAACCATACATCCCGATTATTTATTTAAATGTCAAAAACTCACTTTACCTCGAATTCATAATTTAATTTTATTTGTTATATTTTATGTCGAAGACAATCTCTAATCCACAGTCCAACTTTATAAAATACGAGATACATGCTCACTATAAATATTTAAACTATGTCAACCTCATTAAACCCATCCTCAAGTCATTTTAAATTTTCATATGCATTCACATAAAACCTCACTTGATTTAACCAAAGTATACCTTAACACATAGTTCAAAGTAAACCTACTCTAACTATTTATATATATCAAGAACCTTCTTTCAAATCGTAATTAATCCACAAGTGCTTTATTTAACATTCTCTTCAACCATGCATATATCCATGACACTTAACCATATTTAAAAATACACTATACTACTCCACACAATAAACACTCTAACAATATATAAACACATCCATAGCTAACATCATTCCAATATATATATTTCCTATTTAACACAATTATTATTCTAGAAATTAATACAAGAGAGGGGGAGGAGTGAACCTCAACGAGGCTCGTTGGAGTCGATGGTGCTCGTGGTGGTCGTGGGGCTGGATGGTGGTGGTGGAGTGTCTGGTTGGGGGTGGTGAAGGGGCTGGTTGGTGGTGTAGCTGGATGGTGTGGTGGTGAAGTAAAGAAGTGGTGAAGTGGTGAAGGGATGAGGTAGTGAAGGGGTGAGGGCTGTGCACAGTATCCACGGTGGTGGTAGGGCTGTGCACGTGGCCGTGGGGGTGGTGGGAAGGCTGAGGTGGTGGTGGGAAGCCTAGTATGGTTGTTGGTGAGGTGGTGAAGAAGGTGGTGAAGAAGGAGAGAAGAAGAAGAAGAAGAAGAAGAAGAAGAAGAAGAAAAGAAAAGGGAAGGGGGGCTGTCGGCTGAAAGGAAGAGGGAGGAGAGAGAGAGAGAGGGGGTGGGAATTTCCAAGCTCCTAGGGATTAGGGCCGGCCTAGGGAAGAGGTATGTGAAGGGGGGAAATAAATAGGGGAGGGTGTTGAGTGTGTGGTGAGGATTGAATGTATTTATTTGAATGGAGGGTCTTGATTGTTCATGATGAATAAATGCATCCATGAGAGAGAGTGGGTGGGTTGTGACCGGTCCAAAGAGGGGGAAAGCTTTCTTCATTAGCCCAAGCCAATGAGAAAGTGACACCTATTGCTACATTTGCACATTAGCCCCTTAAGTTCGGGAACTTGTACAAACACATGAAATGACGCAAAAATTGTGGCAAAAATTGTGTTTATTAAATTGTATGACAAGGGGGTAATGTGGGTGAGGCACGAGTTTAATTAAATGGGCATTGGGATTAATTTAGAATTTAAATAGGATTTACCAAGTTGGTAATCCCGATTTAAATAGAAATAAGCGTCCCGTGAATTTAATTTAATTTGGGGCACTTGGGGTCAAAATCCAAAAATGACGCAAAAGTAAAAATGGTGGGGGCTTGGAGTCAGTCTTGGACCCTTTTGTTGGTCCGGCTCAACGGGTTAAGTTGGTATCCCAAAATTTAGAGTAACGACACAGGAGTCCGACACGGAATTAAATAAGAATTTCGGATTCGAAAAATTGTGCAATTAATTTAGAGCACAACGGAATCTGACTTTTTGTGACGGAAAAGTCCAGTGCCTAATTTGGCGGGTCCAGTTAGAAGTACATTATTTGTACGGAATTTATGGGCTGAAAATGGGCTCCGAATAATTAGACAAAGATAGTGCGCGCCAAGGGTTTTAATTAAATAGGATTAAAATTCCAGATAAATATCCTCTACTCTAAACCTCAATATCTTCTATCAAAATTTTCCTGGTCCACTCTAACTATCCACAGAATAAATTGAGGGGGTTTACATTCTTCCCAACTTAGAAAAATTTTATCCCCGAAATTAAAAGTAAAGCACGATAATATCTAACAGAATTTAAAATAACTAATAATTAAATTGCCGTACGTAAATTCGTACCTTGCTCCTCAAATAAGTACGGGAATCGCTGCCGAATAGAATCCTTGCGCTCCCAAGTAGACTCGCCGGGTGAATGGTGCTTCCATGCCACTCTGACCAGTCGAATCGTCTGTCCTCTCAAAGTCTTCTCGCTGCGATCGAGAATCTCAACTAGATGCTCTACGTAAGACAGACTAGGCCCAACTGTAATCTTCGAATGATCAAGCACGTGGCTAGGGTCTGCGACATATCTCCTCAACTGCGATACGTGAAATACGTCATGTACTCCCTCTAATGATGGAGGTAATGCCAGACGGTAAGCCACTTCGCCAACTCGTTCCAGAATGTCAAAAGGTCCGATATATCTCGGACTCAGCTTGCCTCTGCCTCTGAATCTGATGGTACCACGAGTGGGCGATATCCTCAAAAATACGTGGTCACCCTCCTTGAACACCAATGGCCTGCGATGCGCATCTGCCCAGTGTTTCTGTCTGTCCTGTGCTGCGCGCAGGTGGCTCTGAATCTGCTTGACCTTTTCTACTGTCTGTGTCACCAATTCTGGACCAAGTATTTGACGCTCTCCTACGTCACTCCAACAAACTGGCGACCTACATTTCCTGCCGTACAGTGTCTCATAAGGTGCCATCTGTATGCTGGCCTGGTAACTGTTATTGTAGGAGAATTTCACCAAGTGTAGATGGTCCTCCCAAGATCCTCCAAAATCAATCATACACGCTCTCAACATATCCTCTAATATCTGTATCGTGCGCTCTGACTGTCCGTCAGTCTGTGGATGATACGCAGTGCTGAACTTGAGACGAGTTCCTAGGCTCTCCTGCATACTCCGCCAAAAATGTGACATGAATCTGGAATCACGATCCGATACGATGCGGATAGGCACTCCATGTAATCGTACTATCTGCCTCATATACATGTCAGCTAGTATCTCTGTGGATTGCCCAACTCTGAAGGGCAAGAAATGTGCAGACTTGGTGAGTCTGTCTACGACAACCCAAACTGCATCCTTCCCGCTAGGGCTTCGCGGAAATCCTGTGACGAAGTCCATGGTAATGTGTTCCCACTTCCACTCGGGAATGGGGAGTGGCTGCAATAATCCTGCAGTCCTGTGATGTTCAGCCTTGACTTGCTGACAAACTAAACACTTCGCCACAAATCTTGCAATTTCCCTCTTCATCCCATGCCACCAAAAATATTGTCTCAAGTCTCGGTACATCTTCGTACCCCCGGGATGAATGGAATAAATCGAGCTATGAGCCTCGTAGCTTGCCACTTGGAACATATAGGCGATCTCCGCACCTCAGCGTTCCGTCTTCATGAATCCTGAGTCCCGTCTGCAGGCCGGCTTCTGTTCTCTCTCGCAGACGCCGAAATCTCGCGTCTGTAGGCAATGCTGCCTTGATCCTCTCAATCAAAGTAGACTGAACCTCAAGACTGGCCATCTGTCCATCCATGCCTGGCAGTATGATCTCTATTCCAAGCTCCTGGAGATCCTCTAGCAACTGTCGCTGCGTCGTCAAAAAGTATGCCATGGGCTTCCTGCTGAAGGCATCTGCTACGACGTTCGCCTTGCCAGGGTGGTGCTGTAGCTGAATATCATAATCTGTCATCAACTCTAGCCAACGTCTCTGCCTCATATTGAGCTCCTTCTGCGTGTAGACGTACTTCAGACTTTTATGGTCTGTATAAATCTCAACACGCTCACCATAAAGGTAATGTCTCCATAGCTTTAGTGCAAATATCACCGCAGCTAGCTCCAAGTCGTGCGTCGGATAGTTCTTCTCATGAACTCTCAGCTGTCTCGATGCGTAGGCTATCACCTTGCCGTGTTGCATCAGTACACATCCCAATCCGCTCCCTGACGCATTACTATACACTACAAATCCTCCTGATCCGGAAGGTAGTGTCAAAATCGGTGCCGATGTCAGACGCTTCTTCAGCTCATCGAAAGCCGCCTGACACTCGTCGGTCCAGATAAACTCTTCGCCTTTACGCGTCAGACGCGTCATAGGCGCAGCTATCCTCGAAAATTTTTCCACGAACCTCCGGTAATATCCGGCAAGTCCGAGGAAACTCATAACCTCCGTAACTGATGTAGGGATAGGCCAGGTCTCTACTGCAGCTATCTTCTCCGGATCAACTGATAGTCCATCTCCGGTGATTATGTGTCCCAGAAATGGTACCCTATCCAAGCAAAACTCACATTTGCTGAGTTTGGCGTACAGCCTCTCATGTCTCAGCGTCTCCAACACAATCCTGAGATGTCTCTCATGCTCCTCCTGGCTCTTGGAATATATCAGGATATCGTCTATAAATACCACCACGAACTTATCTAAGTACTGGTGGAAAACATTGTTCATCAAACACATGAATACTGTTGGCGCGTTGGTTAAACCAAACGGCACGACTAAAAACTCATAGTGGCCATACTTCATCCAAAAGGCCGTCTTCGGGATGTCTTCTCTCCGTACCTTGATCTGATGATAACTGGATCTGAGATCGATCTTCACAATACATATGCGCCACTTAGCTGATTCAAATAAATCTTCGATGTGCGATAAGGGTACTTGCTCTCTATTGCTACGGCATTTAATGCCCTGTTATCGTTATGCAACATATCGTCCCGCCCTTCTTTGGTACAATAAGGTGGTTGCTCCCCACGGAAAAATACTAGCCCGACTGAAACCCTTGTCTAAGAGATCCTTTACTATGGATCTTTAACTCAACCAACCATATCGGTGCTAGTCTGAAGACGAGAGAATAACTGGCTCGGCTCTGGGAGTCAACTCTTTAACAAACTCCATCTCTCTGTCAAGTGGCAGGCCTAGAAGATCCTCTAGAAAAAAACATCCTCAACTCTGATTTAACATGGTGGTACACTGGTTTACCTCCTGCATTGTATACCCCTAAGGTAGATGGGCACCATACTCTTGGGCTTTCTGAACTCAACTCAGGGTAACCTGGTGGCCTAAATATATAAATGCAACTACGTCGACAATCTAGTATCGCGTGGTATTGGCTCCATCAACTCATGCTAGGACGGTGTCATCTTCCAGACTTAATCCTCAAAATAAATCCTCATGTTCTGTTTACCACACTAATCCTTTTAAAAGAAAATTTTCTCCCCTGCCTAAAGTATAATTTCTCTTCTCCTCAAATTTTCCATAAAAATTTTTATTCCTCGAGTTTTCTTCTTTTCGTTATTTATCTCTCCAAGTCATAATTACAATTATAATAATGATGTCACCCAAGCACATACTAAAATTTCTGGTATTAGATCATCATCTTCCAAGTGAGAGCTTGAAATTTTATCTCCTCTAGTCCATAATGTCATTCCTGGTATTGCTATCATATACAACCACTAGTTTCCATCATCAGGCTATGCATTTTCCTAAATTATTCTAGGTCATGATCAATAATCCTTCCAGCTCTCAGTACTTCCAAGATCACTGCTACCTCAAGTACGGGTAGGGTACTACTAGGTCCAACTCTCTTGCCAACCTTCAACACTAGTTCTAGGATCCAAGGAACCCATCAATCTATCCTGATAAGGTAACAATCTTCTCCGAGAAAGGTATACGAATTATGTCTCCTGTCGTCTGGTCTTCGATCTTCTTCTGGAGGGAAGTCATCAGTCACAAGCATTCGTCTCCCCGAACAATAGGGGACGATAAACAAGGATAGCGATATTGACGAAGATTGAACGAATGCAAAGTGGAAGTCCAAGGACGATAATCACATACAAAGAGTTTTAAAATAGATTATGGATTGAGATCCTATTCAACAATCATATATTCCTAATTTGCAGGCTCGCTTGGCACAGTCAGGTGACCAAGACGATTTAAATCGGACCTGCATGGGCCACCACAAAAATATGTCATGCCCCAGTCCCAAAATACGTAGGACCAGGAATAAGTGACACGCCAGCTACGCATTCGACCAGACTCTGGTCTGACTCGAATACGTATAAGCTGTAAAATAAAGGGCACAATCTAGATATCCCATAAATGTAAACCTCTATGTCTCAATCCATAATGTACATCAGTATACAAGAAAGAGCTATATGTGCTAAGGTCGGCCGCCCAATAACACACTAACTCGAATAAACTCGAGAAGAAGTATGAGTCTACAAAACTAGGCTACAACAGCAGATGAATAATCAATGTAAAATAACCATAATGCCGGTAGATATAATGTGAGTACCTGGTACCATGCTCGCAAGACACTACTAGAATAAGCGGGATTAGCGACGTATTTTAGCGACTCCAAGTAAAAACATCGCTAAATTAGTGACTCCATAAATATCGTCGCTAGACGTCGCTAAATGGCGACATTTAGCGACGTTTAGCGACTTTTATTAAGATTTTAAATTAATCGTCACTATAAGTTCAATTAAGGTCGCTAAACGTCGCTAATATATCTTATTTAGCGACGTTTAGCGTCGTAATTAGCGACGTATCTTTCAAAAATATTTAGCAACGTATTTAGCGACGACTTTGGAGTCGCTAGTTTTTTATTTTAGCGACGTTTTTACCATGACGTCGCTAAACGTCGCTAAATTTTGATTAATTAGGGCTCAGTTTTCTTTTCTCCATCTCTCAAAAATTTCGAAACGCTTCGATTTCCCCCGCCCCCCCCCCCCCCCTCTCCGGCGACCGGGTCTGCGACCGCTGCGGCTACTCCGGCATCTCCCTCCTCCTCCTCGAGCTCTAGGTAATCTCTCTCTCTCTCTCTCTCTCTCTCTCTCTCATGTGACACTGACACAAGACACACGCACACAGACACGACACACGCACACAGACACTGAGGAGTGGTACACGAGACACACGACACACACACACAGACGCAGACACACACACACGACACACATACACGACACACACACAGACACACAGACGCAGACACACACACGACACACACACACACACGCAGACACACACACACACAGACGCATATTAGGGTTAGGGTTAGGTTTAGGGTTAGGGTTAGGGTTAGGTTTTTTGACCTGGGTTAGGGTTAGGGTTAGGGTTAAATTTATGGTTAGGGTTAGGGTTAGGGTTAGGTTTTTTGACCCGGGGTTAGGGTTAGGTTTAGGGTTAGGGTCAGATTCATCTTCTCAAAAGCAAGTGGTCCACGAGACACACGACACACACACACAGACGCAGACACACGACACACATACACGACACACACACAGACACACAGACGCAGACACACACACGACACACACACACACACGCAGACACACACACACACAGACGCATATTAGGGTTAGGGTTAGGGTTAGGGTTAGGGTTAGGTTTTTTGACTGGGGTTAGGGTTAGGTTTTTTGACCTGGGGTTAGGGTTAGGGTTAGGGTTAGGGTCAGATTCATCTTCTCAAAAGCAAGTGGTCCACGAGACACACGACACACACACACAGACGCAGACACACGACACACATACACGACACACACACAGACACACAGACGCAGACACACACACGACACACACACACACGCAGACACACACACACAGACGCATATTAGGGTTAGGGTTAGGGTTAGGGTTAGGGTTAGGTTTTTTGACTGGGGTTAGGGTTAGGTTTTTTGACCTGGGGTTAGGGTTAGGGTTAGGGTTAGGGTTAGGGTCAGATTCATCTTCTCAAAAGCAAGTGGTCCACGAGACACACGACACACACACACAGACGCAGACACACGACACACATATACGACACACACACAGACACACAGACGCAGACACACACACGACACACACACACACGCAGACACACACACACAGACGCATATTAGGGTTAGGGTTAGGGTTAGGGTTAGGGTTAGGTTTTTTGACTGGGGTTAGGGTTAGGTTTTTTGACCTGGGGTTAGGGTTAGGGTTAGGGTCAGATTCATCTTCTCAAAAGCAAGTGGTCCACGAGACACACGACACACACACACAGACGCAGACACACGACACACATACACGACACACACACAGACACACAGACGCAGACACACACACGACACACACACACACGCAGACACACACACACAGAGACGCATATTAGGGTTAGGGTTAGGGTTAGGGTTAGGGTTAGGTTTTTTGACCTGGGGTTAGGGTTAGGGTTAGACCTGGTCAAGAGAGAACATATATTTTCTAAAGAGACACACACACACACACAGACACAATCAGAGAGTAGCATTCCTTTTCTTTCTCAAGAGAGAACATATATTTTCTAAAAATATATTGTTAATGTTATGAATCAGAGAGTAGCATTCCTTTTCTTTCTCAATCCTACTGTGCCTTATATTCTTTCGTTTGACTCAACGTGGAATTTAGAGGAAGTTAGTGTTATTTTGGCTTGCAACCTGCTAATTAATGATATGCACACAACCTGCTAGTTAATGATATGAATATGAGTTTGGAACCTCATTGTTATATTCTAAATATGTTAAGGGTGGAGTTAAGTAATACAAAATTATTTTATTTTGTGACACGTAGGATATAAATAAGATATTATGGTATCATTATTATACTGCAACAAACAGCTAATTCTTTGTGAGTCATCTAATTATTCCGTTCCGGTCCAATAGCTAATTCTTTGCTAATTCTTTATTTTCATCTATCTTACCAGATGGCACCCAAGAGAGCGACACCTACTGTTAAGGAGGAAGTGATGCCTCCTACTGTTAAGGAGGAAGAGATACCACCTGCGGGGAGTTCCAGTCACCCAGCACCTATCGCGGCTGTATCTCAGACAGGGAGTTCCAGTCACCCAGCACCCATAGCGGAGCTTGATAACATAAACGCTGTTTATGCGCAGTATTTGAGGGACTGGTATCTGCCCCGTTTTGGAAATCCTCGAGATTGATACTATGATGTTTCATATACTTATATATTATGAATTTTGTGTTACTGTGATACTCTGATACTTATATATTATGTATTTTGTGATGTTGTTTATGTCCATTTTGTGTGACTGTGATACTGTGATACTTTTATGACTGTGATACTTTTATTGTCTGTCTATAATATTTGTGTGTATTAATTGTATGACTGTATACTTGTATTCATATTAAATATTGTTAATCCGGTGTTGAGTGTTCCACCGAAGGGGTCGGGGAACCCATTGAATTCAACGGAGGGTTGCTCCGGGTCCATTTTTAATTAAAAATTTTAAAATTACAGGAACAATAGCTTGGAACAATTAAGGTTTTTTTTTTTTACTTTTTTTGTAAATTTAGCGACGTATTTAGCGACGTTTAGCGACGTTTTAATAAGTCGCTAAAAAAGTCGCTACTTAGCGACGTGTCATTAAACGTCGCTAACGACGTCGCCAAACGTCGCTAAATATGTCGCTGTACGTCGCAAATTGGTGACATGGCAGTACTGCCAGGTCATTAAATACGTCGCTGTTACGTCGCAATATAAGTCGCTCATTAGCGACGTTTAGCGACTTTATAGAACGTCGCTATTTAGTGACGCGGCGTCGCTAAACGTCACTAATTTTAGCGACTCATGGAAGTCGCTAAAAAACGTCGGTATAGCGACGTTTAGCGACGTATTTCGGTTCAGCGACTTGGTTTCTTCCGACTACTTTAAAACGTCGCTAATGACGTCGCTAAACGATTTTAGCGACGTTTTTTTGTCATTTAGCGACGTTTTTGGGCGTCGCTAATTTGACTTTTTTTGGTAGTGAGATATGCCACTCCATCGGTATCTCCAAGTGCTCCGTAATCGTCTATGCTGCAAAACTGGCAGGGAACCAGGTCCTCAGAGGGACGTAACAAGGTACAGAAATATAGCATGCCAAGTAAACAGAAAGTACAAGTGCACGATCGGGTACTCTATCATAACCAACTAGTGTGACACAGTTTAAAGACAATGTTCGACGCGTGGGCTGTCCAAAATAAAACTGCAACTCCGAACACAGAGACACACGGGTCGTACCGTAGCTCCGAGCACAGAGACACACGGGTGAAACAGTTACACTAGATACAGGTATCACTAAAAAATACTACATATATATAAGCGCGTGCAGAGTAGCCCAAACGTCTAGTAACTGTCTTCTCCTTCCCAAGCGGTCAACGATTGTGCGTTGAACCTGAACCTCTAACTACAGTCTCGACACACGAAAGATAACTCAACAGACGCGACCCTAAGGTCGTCCCAGTCTCTGGTCATGATGTCAGTATCAGGATACAGGAATCTGGCACGATCACAGTGTATGAGTGTGTCCTGGGGTATCGATAAACTCAGGTACGCATATCGAGAAACTACGAATCATCCAACAATCTTCCTAGGACGCTACGACGTACGTCTTCACCCGGTTGTGAACCGGACGCGAAGTACCGAACGTCGACATAACTACGTGCACAATGTACATACGAAACAATAAATATCTGTAAACTGAAATACAGGATGGCAAGGTACACTTGCCTGCGTGAGGCTGCTGATGACGGGGATCGGGTACTGCGTCCAAGTCCTCAGGTCCCGCAATACCTAGAGAAGAGATACAAATCTGAATTAATAATCTACTTAAGACAGACGGTGTGCTACACACAGCTACATCTAGACTCAGTCTCAAAGATTATCTAATATTTTCCCGTCCTCAATTCTTTGTCTCGTGCTCCGATATAATACCAGTTCCAGAATAATTCACCTGCTCTCCATTTGCATGTATTTCATATCCTTAATCAATTTTCTATTTATCCGAAAAATACTGGATTTAATTATTTATCTTCAACCATGTATTTTATTCATAACCTCAATTTGGATTTAAACCCTAACTTTACCATTGATCCTAAACTCATTGTCTCTCCTCAATTTAATTCTCCATAATTAAATTAATAATTTCTATCATGAACCATACATCCCGATTATTTATTTAAATGTCAAAAACTCACTTTACCTCGAATTCATAATTTAATTTTATTTGTTATATTTCATGTCGAAGACAATCTCTAATCCACAGTCCAACTTTATAAAATACGAGATACATGCTCACTATAAATATTTAAACTATGTCAACCTCATTAAACCCATCCTCAAGTCATTTTAAATTTCCATATGCATTCACATAAAACCTCACTTGAATTAACCAAAGTATACCTTAACACATAGTTCAAAGTAAACCTACACTAACTATTTATATATATCAAGAACCTTCTTTCAAATCGTAATTAATCCACAAGTGCTTTATTTAGCATTCTCTTCAACCATGCATATATCCATGACACTTAACCATGTTTAAAAATACACTATACTACTCCACACAATAAACACTCTAACAATATATAAACACATCCATAGCTAACATCATTCCAATATATATATTTCCTATTTAACACAATTATTATTCTGGAAATTAATACAAGAGAGGGGGAGGAGTGAACCTCAACGAGGCTCGTTGGAGTCGATGGTGCTCGTGGTGGTCGTGGGGCTGGATGGTGGTGGTGGAGTGGCTGGTTGGGGGTGGTGAAGGGGCTGGTTGGTGGTGTAGCTGGATGGTGTGGTGGTGAAGTAAAGAAGTGGTGAAGTGGTGAAGGGGTGAGGTAGTGAAGGGGTGAGGGCTGTGCACAGTGTCCACGGTGGTGGTGGGGCTGTGCACGTGGCCGTGGGGGTGGTGGGAAGGCTGAGGTGGTGGTGGGAAGTGTAAACCCCCTGATTTTTCAAAATTTTCAAAACTGGATTTTTCACAATTTTCTGGAATTTTCTGGGATTTTTCTGCAATTTAAAAGCAGGGTTTTAATTTTTAAATGATTTTTAAATGATATTAAATAATATTAAAATATTATGAAAATAATATTTTTGGGCGTAAAATGAAAAACTGGACTTAGGGCAATTTTTCTGGAATTTATCGGACCCCGGACCTATTTTTTAAATACCTAAAAACTATTTATTTAATTATTTAATTATTTATTTATTTAGTAAATGTTTATTATTATTATTTTATTTTTTGGTTTGGGCCCAGCCCAATGGGCCGAGCCCATTAGGCTAGCCCGGCCCAGCCTCCAACCCCTAGCGGGTCGGGCGGGTCCGCTCACCCGGAGCCCGCCGCCCGACCCGACCCGCTCCACCTCCCCTGTCCCACGACCCAGTCACCCCCGAGACCCCCGCCGGCGCCGGAAAACGCGCGGCCACGTCCGCCTTTCCCCCGGCTCCCGCGGCCACGTCGCCCCGGAGACTCGGCCTCACCCTCGCCCCCGACCGGCCCTATAAATGCCCTAGCTCCGCCCACTTCCTCCCCCAACCCCGAGCTCCCCTGAACCCTAGCGCCACCGCGACGAGCCCTCGCCGCCACGACGCTGCGCCACCGCCATATCCTCCTCGCCGGACGACGCCGCGCCACCGCCCTTCTCCCCCGAACACCACCCAGCTCCGCCACGTGCCGACCACCCCAGCCTCCTCCCTTCCCTCCCCTGCTCCTTCGTCCCAGTGGCCGACGGCAGCTCCGCCGGACGCCGAGCCGCCCTCGACCCCGACGTCGACGGCGCAGCCGCCCAGCCCCGGTCGGCCCCCAACAGCGCCGCTCAGCACTCCGCCGGCCGCCGCCGAACTCAGCAAGCCCTAATCCCCAATTTTCTTTTCTGTGTCGGACACGGACACAGGACACAGTGTCCGTGTCGAGTCGGACACGACGAATTCTCAATTATTCAGCCCGGTTCAGGTATGCGTAACTTTTTGCTCGTAGCTCCGTTTTCGATTCCGCAAATTGCGTTGCGAAGCCGGTATGACCCTCTCGGTGTCCGGACAAACTGTTCGAGGCATCGCGGCCTGTGGCGATCGCACACCGCGATCCAAAAACAGGAAAAACCCAGACCCTGTTTCACCCCGGAACCGAGTCCGCCCCGCCAAACGGGACGACTTGGTCGCGCGCGGTCTTCACAGATACGTGCGCCTCGTCGATACGGACGTGTGGGTTTTCGCGGAAGTCGATTTGGGTGTGCGTGCACACCGGAATCAACGCGTATCCGCGGACATCGCCCCGTATCCGTCTTTTCTGCAATTCACCCTAACTTTGTGTACACACGTCGGATTGAAACGAAACTTGCGCCATCGGACTCGTAGCGATACGCTGGTCCTGTGGGTCAAGTTTGGTTCGATTCTGAGAACGTTGACGAAATCGCGTGTCGTGGGCCCCACAGGCCCCGCTCGACGGGCGATTTTGTGTTCGGCTCATCGGAATCCAATTCTGGAAGTTCCGTTGGGTTCGTATCAGCGTTCCTGACCTGTTGACACTGAGTTTGGTGAATTTGGAGACCGTTGACCCTGACACGTTTTTCGGTGCAAAGCGGGCCCACCGGTGGACCCCGTTTTGGCCCGAAACTGCCGTTTTTGCCCTTGTCTCCAAATTGGACTCAAGGACAGGCGTTTCTAGCTGATTGATATTTTCTGGATCTGATGGTGATGTTTGTTTCAGCAACCGGAGTACCGCCTGCAATTCTCGCCGAAGTCAGAGCCGTAAACATAGCCGGAACCACAGGCAAGTGTACCTTGCCAAACTCTGCAGCTTGCTAATTATTTTCTGGACTTAATTATGCAATAAAGGACAATTAAAGTTTGCCAAATCCCAGTAATCCTTGACAAAGTATTTTACTTGTTTTCATGTGAATTAAAATATAAACTTGTTTTAACTGCTTGACCTAGGGAACGTGTGACGTGCTTAGTGTCCGATCATAGTCGGGTGCCAACTCCGTACGCGGGGTTGTGTAACGTCACATAGACATGGATATCGAGACCCTATAATTCTCGTACTTGTCCTATCAAGTACACCAGA
This sequence comes from Iris macrosiphon, assembly GCA_036927795.1. Classification (NCBI taxonomy): domain Eukaryota; kingdom Viridiplantae; phylum Streptophyta; class Magnoliopsida; order Asparagales; family Iridaceae; genus Iris; species Iris macrosiphon. Next base: position 17,615,069 of record JAYESA010000005.1, on the reverse strand, counting down.
ACCCAGGACACTTGACACTATTTCATGAGACAGAGTCTCCCTGAGACATTCAAGGTGATTCTGTATAGGTTGCATGTTGATGACATAGACTTTACATTCTTAGACAATGATTCATAGCTATCAGACTTACTGCATTAGTTATGATTATGCGTGTCATGGACATGAGACGTGTGATTACATTGGGTGGGGAGAGACACACAGACTACAGGCTGATATTATATATATATAAAACATAGTTTATATCATAGTGTAATTCATAGTTATTGCCGCTACCGGCTCCCCGACACAGAGCTTGTAGTGGCTTCGGCCTGAGTTCTAGTGCTGCTCTCATATTGCATATCACATAGCTGGTTACTTAGTTTACCCTGCTGAATTATCTGATTGCTGCACTGATATTCATTTGGCTTGAGTTTTTCTGTACCTTGCTATGTCCCCTGAGGACCTGGAATGGATGATGTCCCCAGGTACAGCTGAAGAGAACTACCCAGAAGTGTACGGTACCGGAGCACTCCTCGGAACAGAACCAGGAACACAGGACGAGATAGTGGCCGAAGACTTCTCTTGAGCACCGGCTACATCTACACAGTATTTATATTTTCCAGCATTTTATTTCCTGTCTTTTCCTTAAATGTAATAAACTAAGTTCTCGGAATTGTTTCCCCGAGATAACCTTATTTGCTATTGATAATTTAATTCCATTGCAGTTATTTCCTGGCAATTAATCTGTGTTATCTGTGGATGAGATTAGAAATACCTGAGACTGTAACACTTTACTGCTAGACTACAGCTTAAGCATGTCCTGATGGATCCATTAAATTGGGTTGTCCATCGGTGCGTGCTGCTGGCCATTGCCACGTGTCCAGTCCCTCGTCATTTTGGGACTGGGGCGTGACAGGAAGCCTAGTATGGTTGTTGGTGAGGTGGTGAAGAAGGTGGTGAAGAAGGAGAGAAGAAGAAGAAGAAGAAGAAGAAGAAAAGAAAAGGGAAGGGGGGCTATCGGCTGAAAGGAAGAGGGAGGAGAGAGAGAGAGAGGGGGGTGGGAATTTCCAAGCTCCTAGGGATTAGGGCCGGCCTAGGGAAGAGGTATGTGAAGTGGGGAAATAAATAGGGGAGGGTGTTGAGTGTGTGGTGAGGATTGAATGTATTTATTTGAATGGAGGGTCTTGATTGTTCATGATGAATAAATGCATCCATGAGAGAGAGTGGGTGGGTTGTGACCGGTCCAAAGAGGGGGAAAGCTTTCTTCATTAGCCCAAGCCAATGAGAAAGTGACACCTATTGCTACATTTGCACATTAGCCCCTTAAGTTCGGAAACTTGTACAAACACATGAAATGACGCAAAAATTGTGGCAAAAATTGTGTTTATTAAATTGTATGACGAGGGGGTAATGTGGGTGAGGCACGAGTTTAATTAAATGGGCATTGGGATTAATTTAGAATTTAAATGGGATTTACCAAGTTGGTAATCCCGATTTAAATAGAAATAAGCGTCCCGCGAATTTAATTTAATTTGGGGCACTTGGGGTCAAAATCCGGAAATGACGCAAAAGGCAAAAATGATGGGGGCTTGGAGTCAGTCTTGGACCCTTTTGTTGGTCCGGCTCAACGGGTTAAGTTGGTATCCCAAAATTTAGAGTAACGACACAGGAGTCCGACACGGAATTAAATAAGGATTTCGAATTCGAAAAATTGTGCAATTAATTTAGAGCACAACGGAATCTGACTTTTTGTGACGAAAAAGTCCAGTGCCTAATTTGGCGGGTCCAGTTAGAAGTACATTATTTGTACGAAATTTATGGGCTGAAAATGGGTTCCGAATAATTAGACAAAGATAGTGCGCGCCAAGGGTTTTAATTAAATGGGATTAAAATTCCAGATAAATATCCTCTACTCTAAACCTCAATATCTTCTATCAAAATTTTCCTGGTCCACTCTAACTATCCACAGAATAAATTGAGGGGGTTTACAATACACGTCGCTAAATACGTCGCTAATTAGCGACGTTAATAAACGTCGCTAAATATGTCGCTAAAAACGTCGTTGTACGTCGTAAATTGCTTACCTAGCAGTATTGCCAGGTCATTATAGACGTCGCTGTAATGTCGCTATATAAGTCGCTAATTAGCGACGTTTAGCGACGTTATTAAACGTCGCTAATTAGTGACGCTGCGTCGCTAAATGTCGCTAATTTAGCGACACATTTAAGTCGCTAAAAAATGTCGGCATAGCGACGTTTAGCGACATTTTTTTTCCAGCGACGTGCTTTGTTTTGACTTCTTTAAAGCGTCGCTAATTACGTCACTAAAAGTGATTAGCGATATTTTTGGTTATTTAGCAACGTTTTTTAATGTCGCTAATTTGACTTTTTCTGGTAGTGGCTCGGTAGGTCCCTTTTACGGTTTCACTTCTCGGCTTACCTTCGGGACCGAGCCAACGTGAATGCTTAAGTTTTCTTATGAATGCATGCTTGCATGCTACATGTTAACTTATAATGTTGTCTCGACTCAATGATTGTCACATAATTGCATGCCGACATCAAGTTAATGCTATCTTGTCTTGCTTTCATCCAATTCACCGGAAGACTATCTAATAGTCATTCTGTGCAAGAAAGAACCTGAAATTATACGGGACCGTTAGGGCACCAAGGCAATTCTCGAACTAGGGGATTGCATCATGTCAAGCAAAGAAAGAATGACAACTCATGAAGAAAGACTCATTCAGGTATTCAGATCATTTGCAGTCTCTCTCGAGGGGGCGAGAGGGTGTATGCGCCCTTATTGCTACACCTATCTCCGCCCAAGAGACTATGCATCATCCAATGGCTAAGTGAATCAAGAATTAACATGCTATTCATGAATCCCGTGAATCTGAAACCCAAGAATTACATGTCGCGAATAACTCTTGCACAAGGTATCTCATTCCTCGGACGATTACCGGGGTACCGATATCGTACCGGCCTAGGAGGAATGCATGGTGTATCACTTAGCGCCAATTTTGGGATAAGTATGCTTACTGTCTTTGTGGGTTGGCAATACACGGTATTCGGCCTTGGTAGCGCATACTATCTTGGACTCACTGTCTACCCAATAGTCACTTGTGATCGCGGGATGCCGTGCAATGGTTCTTCTGTATCACCTATTGTTCTGAATTGCTTGTCTTGTACAAAGTGTTGCACCCTGTTCCGCAATTGAGACTATAAAAAATATTGGTCCTTTATGGCTATGCCAGCGACTCATGTTCATATAGATAAGTTATCCTCGCTTAGCGGCAACCCGCGTGTGAGTCATTGTATCACATCCAGTGAATCAGAACCACATGAAAGATCATGGATATAATATACTTGTATATATGAACAATTTAATATCTTCTGTATCATACTCGATAATTCGTGTCACTCGTGCACCCGAACATAATCTTGTTATTGCCCCTGGATTACATAATAAGTGCTCATTCTTAAATTAACTCGGTTTGCCTTGGACAAGGAAGGACAAATGTTAAGTTGGTAAGTCTTGCCGTATTTCCTCTTATATCGCACGGCGCACTGCCACACGAGTTAGGCTATTCAATATTGCCATGAAACTAATCTTAGGTAATAATAGAAAGATAATTAAATAGATGGAGAACGGAACCTATTGAACGTGTTTGGATCTGTCGAGCGGGCGAGTAGCCTCCCCACCAGTGTATTCATGTACTGATAACCCACCAGATTGTTTGCAGGGTGTGGGAGAACCTTGTTCGGTGTGGATGCCTCCTTCGTGCGTGCTAAGGCGTGGAGTTCCCTCTGAATCCTTGGAGTGCTGCGTCCGAAACTGAAGCACATATATACGATATAATGCTTGGAATATTGCCTATACATCATTCCATAAATTTAGCCACTTGGCATGCCTTTACTGTTTTAGAGAGAGAGAGAGAGAGGCTTGAGCGATTTGTAATCTCGGCTAAGCGCCGCTCATAGTACTTATTAATATCAATAAAGAGTTTGCTTCTATTCAATACTTGTGTTATTCAATGCTTCTGCTATCGACGACTCAGTGAGCTTGTCACCAATCGCATATGCATTTATTATTCTTCTACACTCGAACAATCTATATGACTCTGTGGCTTAGATCTCTTACCGCCAGCATGAACCATGGCCTTATACGGGCGCAGCTTATGCTCGTGCGATATCACGCCCAGATGGGTGAAGCGATCGTCCCGCCGGAGCTTTCTCGCCTAGCTGGGACGGCCGATTCGCCTGCGGAAGATCGGGACATGACACATATCGCTCTGGTGCTCTCAATTTTTTCTCGTCATTGAAAGAAAGATAAACTCATATATCTAGAGGAGAACAACACATATGCGACCTGAGAAAGCTCAAGGCCGCATATGCGCTATCTGATACCATATCGCATGCGTGGCCGTAGCCGCACGCGTCACCGCCACCAGTCATGCTGCATAGGACAGCACCGTCAAACGTCGCCAAGCACCAAAAATAGCAACCATTGTGCACAGACACCCACACACCGCTTATGCCGCATAATTCGGATGTCACGGATAACCATGTGTTGCATGCGCCGCCAACAGCTGACCATGTCCCCTCCATATGGGACTCGCTCATACAAGCTCGCTGGCCGCATAGCTCCAGGCCGCAAAGCACCTGGACCCATATCTTATGGCCTCATAGTACCTGTCACTACCATATTTTCTAGGAAAGGGTATTTTGGTAATTTCCTATTTAAATAAATATTGTGCATGATAAATAATTTTTGTTGTATTATTTAATTGTTGTTGGATGTTATTTAATTATTTTGGACTTATTTTAGTGGACCCAACTAGTTTAGTTTGGACCCATGGACCAACATGAATTAATTAGTTAGACTTGGCCCATTTAGAAAGCCCATAGTTAAGGAGATGGATTAAATTAATTAAATGATTAGACTAGAAGCTTCCTTCCTTAATTATTTCTTCATGAGAGGCCCCAAGGGGTACATTGGACATTTTACAATTGCTTGGGGGAGGGGCTATGGCCGGCCTATTAAAGAGGGGGGGGGGAATTTCTCTCTCCTCTCATCTCATTCCAAATCTAGATCTAGAATTCTCCCACTACCAAATTCCCTCCATTCCCAATCCAATTCCCTACCAAATTCATTCCAAATTCTTCCTAATTCACCATTAGAGAAGGAGGAAGCAAGGATCTAGAAGAAGGAAGCAAGGATCTACAAAGAGGAGCAAGGATCTACAATTTGGAAGCAAGTTCATCTCAATTGGAGGTTTCATTGGGAATCCATCTCCCAATAGGTATAATTCAGATTTTCCCATTTAAATAGCTTCTAAATCTGAGATTTAATCATGTAAAATCAACCTATATGTATGTAGTACCCATAGGACTTTGTTTTGTGTTCATAGGAGACCCATGGAGAAAGTTATGGTGCTTTTTGTGTCAATTTTGTTGGAATTCCGAATTTATATTTTTTTTTTGTGTGTCAATTGATCCTATAGATCAATTGGACATGAGATTTGTGTTTGAGGCTAGTGTCGTGTCCATATTGGGATACTTGTGGTTCGTATCCCAACTATTTGGTGATACGTGTCATTTGGGGGTTTTCCTCCGACACGGGGCTTTGAACATGTCGTATTTTGACACGGACACATAGATCTACTTTTGACGCTTTGATTTATTCATAAATATTATTTGTGATTTGTTTGTGTCCTTCGGGGTGCATTTGGTTGTGTGTTGGACTCGTGTCGTATGCGTATCCTAGATCTAGTGGGATACGGTGAGATACTCTCCAATTGTGTGTATTTTTGCATAGATCTAATTAATTGTGGTTTAATTCTTCATTTATAATTAGTATATATATATGGATATTAAATATTTATTTTGTGTATTTATTATAGTAATTATTGTAGCATAGATCTATATTTTGGGTGTGCTAATATAATGTACAATATAATATGTAGCTTTCTTGCATGCAAATATATATGTTACTACTTGTTAAATAATATAATTTATACATAAAATGTTTTATAAAATATATTTATGTGTTTAATTGTGTAATTATATTATTTATAATTATTATGTAATTATTTGTATATTAATGTATATATTTTAGGTGTGCTTCTAGCCATATAAAATATGAACATTAATATGTGCATGTGTTGTAACTATTGGTATTTAATTATAAGTTTATATGTGCATATATATATAAGTATATAATTATTTATTTATATATATGTATTGTGATTATTATTGTATATATATATGTATATATATATATATGTGTTTTGTGAGGTATAATAATTATTATAATATAGTATTTAAATTGTATGAATATTGGTTTTCATATATATTATTTATGATATATATATTATTTGTATTATTAATATACTTTGTGTAAGATTCTTTTGGAATCTATTTGATTCCTAAATTATTGTAGTTTATCCTATATTATTTTTATAGATGATTTGTAAGGTTGACCTTGGTTTGACTTTAGTTGACTTTAGAGTTGACCATAGTTGACTTTTGACTTAGAATTTATTTATTGACCTAGGAGTTGACTAGTTTGACTTGTTCTCTTTCCGGGACCTTGTATTAATATGGTATTCCATATCTAGGTCTTCCAGGCACCGAGTCAGACATTTGTGAGACTGTTCATTGGACTTCAGGCGAGTACATTCTCTGATAATTTCTCATTTATGATATCCTCTATGTTCGTTGTATCTAGTGTAGATATACATGTTTCTCTCGACACTATGGTTACACGGATTGGTATATCCGGATCTCGTCATGAGATGTTATTCCTTGGTATATGGTGTATATGGTGCAAGTATTGTTTCATTGGTTATCTTGTACATGTACAGACACCGATTCTCGGGGAGACTAGCTATCTTCTTGGGGAATCTAGTGCCATAACGTACCGTGGTTGGATCTATTATACCAGTCGGGGGTGGGGAGTATTTTAGTGTAGATATGTGATCATACCCTCCTTGTGCATGTCTTGTTTCTTGTGAGTGTTGATCATACACCGCACGTATGATTAACCAGGCCATTATACTCTTGTGCAAGTTCCCAAGCCGATCACATGTTAAAGCTAGTACTCACACACTTAGTCATTAGTATTCTTGTTCCATCAGCATATTGTTCATTATTGTATTTCTTTCCAGTATTTCCTTATTGTCTCTACATTCTTGTCTCTATTTATGCATCTTGTTTATCCACAGCTATTTACTATTACATAGTTTTTATCATTGTTTGAGAACTGCTGTTAGGGTTGTACTCTGCTCCTTTCCTGACTGGATATATTTTTCCAGATGACACTGAGGAGTACCCTACCTATTATGGACCCCAGGATGTTGTGGGTTTAGATTCTGAGACCCTGGCTCAAGTGGGACTTATCCCAACTGAGACAGTTGACCCTGGAGTTGTAGCTTTATAGTTTTGTAGTATTTTTTTGTACTGGATTTGTCTCCAGCATATTTCTGTATTTTCTTCAGACTCATTGATGTATTATTTTAGACTCATGAGTTGTATTGTGACTATTCTATTCTTATCTGATTCGTGTTCATTCTATCTTAGTTCTGTGATTGAGTACACTATCTTTTGGTGGTTCATTATATTAGATAGACTTTCTAGACAGCGTTCTACCGCCGATTCTGCGGCGTAGGCTGGGCGTTGTTTCCGACTAGTACCCTTACCCCGGGTGCGGGTCGTGACACGTTTTTGGTGGTGGCCCATGCAAGTCTAGCTTCACAAGTATGTGATGTCGTGGTAGTGCGACAATTTAGTTGTACTACTGCGAGCTTGCAATAGGATATAGGATATAGGCTGAGATACTCAATCACATCTAGGAAAATTCTTTTGATTCAACTATTCTCCTTTGACGTTGATACTTGATCTCTTAAACTGTCCTTTCCTTGAATATCTTACATCTTGTGCCATATTGATCCTAATTCTGTCTTTTTATGAGACATACTCGGAGATACTTGCGGAGGCACGCAAGGTTGAGCGGGATCTGGGTTTGAAGACCAAGAGAGACCGTGATTCTTTTTTGGGGGCCAACGGCAGTGCAGTATCTGCCAAACGTCCTCATTTCCAGTCCAGACCTTTCCAGCAGCCACAGCAGAACCAGACTCCAGCTAGAGCGCCTTTTCACCAGGCACCTCAGCAGCAGAGGCAGTTACAGCAAGCTCTATGCAACTTTTGCAAGAAGCCCGGCCACATCTGGGAAGTTTGCAGAAAGAGGCTAGGAGTTTGTTTGTATTGTGGTACTGAAGGGCATCAATTGAGGGAGTGTCCTCGTCGTGCAGTTCAGGGAGCAGCTCCAGCTCCGAGGGCACAGATGAGACCACCTGTAGCACAACCGAGGGGACCGCTTCCGACACAGCAGCAGCATTTTGTCCAGCATCAGCAGCAGGGAGGTGCTCGGCAGGGACGAGCGTTTGCTATGACAGTCGAAGAGGAGGAACCCACCGGAGATGTCATCGCAGGTTCTATTCTTCTTGATTCCATTCCAGCTTTAGCTTTGTTTGATAGTGGTGCTTCCCATAGTTTTGTATCTGTTTCTTTTGCTCTAAAGCATGGTTTGGTAGCTGAGTCTTTGCTTAGGACTTGCAAGATCATGACCGGGGGAGGCATTATCCTGGTTAATGATATTTGCAAAGATCGGAGAGTTACTCTGGGAGGCCGGGAGTTGAGTGCGTGTCTACTTGTAATGCCACTTCCGAGCTACGACATTGTACTCGGGATGGATTGGTTGAGTAGGCACCGTGCTAGCATAGATTGTAGAGGAGGTAGAGTTTTGTTTGGTCCGTCAGGAGAGCCAGATTTCGAGTTTGCTAGAGGAGCTGCGGAGCAGGGAGAAGGCATTATTTGTGGAGCTATGGTAGAAGACAAGGAGTTGCCGCATCCGTTGATAGCAGAAAATTTTAGATGTGTTTCCTGAAGAATTGCCAGGATTGCCGCCAGATCGAGATGTTGAATTTTCTATAGACTTGGTGCCAGGTGCAGAACCGATTTCGCAGCATGTCTATAGAGTAAACAACAGCGAGCTGGTCGAGTTGAAGAAGCAGGTGGACGAATTGCAGGATAAGGGGTTTATCAGATCGAGTTCTTCACCATGGGGAGCCCCGGTATTGTTTGTACCGAAGAAGGATGGATCGGTGCGTATGTGCATTGATTACAGGGCTTTGAATAATCTCACTATCAAGAATAAGTATCCTTTGCCACGGATTGATGATCTGTTTGATCAGTTGAGTGGTGCGAAGGTATTTTCTAAGATAGATTTGAGATCAGGCTACCATCAGGTGAAGGTGAAGCCGGAGGACATACCGAAGACTGCTTTTAGAACTCGGTATGGTCAGTACGAGTTTATGGTGATGCCGTTTGGTTTGACTAATGCACCGGCGGTATTTATGAACTTGATGAACAAGGTGTTCCACCAGTACCTTGACAAGTTCGTGGTGGTGTTCATCGACGACATACTCATATACTCGAGGACACCGGAGGAGCATGAGGAGCATTTGAGGATTGTGTTGGATGTGCTGAGAAAGGAGAAGCTGTATGGAAAGTTGTCCAAATGTGAGTTTTTCTTGGACAAGGTGGAATTCTTGGGGCATGTTGTGACTGGTGATGGTATTTCAGTGGATCCGAAGAAGATTTCAGCAGTAAAATCTTGGAAGACTCCGAGTTCGGTAGCAGAGATCAGGAGTTTCTTGGGATTGGCAGGCTACTACAGAAAGTTGTGCAAGATTTTTCGAGGGTTGCCGAGCCGGTGACCAGACTCACAAGGAAGGATGTGGAGTTTGTTTGGACGGAAGATTGCCAGGCTACTTTTGAGGAGTTGAAGAAGAGGTTGACGTCCGCTCCTATTTTGACGTTGCCATTAGGGTCCGGAGGTTTCACTATTTATAGTGATGCATCGGGGAAGGGTTTAGGTTGTGTTCTTCAGCAGCATGGGAAAGTGATTGCCTATGCATTCAGGCAATTGCATCCTCATGAAAAGAACTATCCTACCCATGATTTGGAGTTGGCAGCTGTCATATTCGCCCTGAAGTTGTGGAAACATTATTTGTACGGAGAGCGTGTGGAGATCTTCACAGACCACAAAAGCTTGAAGTACGTTTTCACGCAGAAGGAGTTGAACATGAGGCAGCGTCGGTGGTTGGAACTGATGAAGGATTTTGATATCTCTTTGCAATATCATCCTGGGAAAGCCAATGTAGTTGCCGATGCTTTGAGCAGGTATCCGGTAGCTATGTTCTTGACGCAGGATCGATATTTGTTGGAGGACTTGGAGAGCTTGGGCATTGAGGTGATTGTTCCGGGTGGTGCTATGCAGATGTGGGGATTGCAGATACATTCAGATTTGATGGATAGGGTCAAGGCAGCACAGTATGATGACGTATCTTTGAGGAGTATCAGAGCTCAGGTGAGAGCAGGATTGGAGGATGATTTCACTATTGCAGAGGATGGATCTTTGAGGCATGGAGTTAGATTGTGTGTGCCTAGTGGGGAGTTGCGAGAGGAGATATTGCAGGAAGCGCATCGCTCTCAGTATTCCATACATCCAGGTGCTAACAAGATGTATCGGGATATGCGAGAGAGTGTGTGGTGGTATGGCATGAAGAGGGAAGTGGCACAGTTTGTATCCAGATGCTTAGTGTGCCAGCAGGTGAAAGCCGAGAGGCAGAGGCCAGGAGGTTTACTTCAGCCATTACCCATTCCAGAGTGGAAGTGGGAACACATTACTATGGATTTTGTGTCCGGACTACCACGATCTCCAGGAGGGAAAGACGCGATTTGGGTCATTGTTGATAGGTTGACCAAGTCGGCCCACTTTTTGCCTTTCAAGGTGGGTTTGTCTACAGAGAAGCTGGCAGAGATGTATGTGAGGCAGATCGTTAGGATACATGGAGTTCCCGTCAGCATAGTCTCAGATCGAGATAGTCGTTTCACTTCTCATTTCTGGAGGAGTTTGCAGGAGAGTTTGGGCACTCAGCTCAAGTTCAGTACTGTATATCATCCCCAGACAGATGGGCAGTCAGAGAGGACTATTCAGACTCTCAAGGATATGTTGCGCACTTGTGTACTAGATTTCGGGGGTTCTTGGGAGGACCATCTCCATTTGGTAGAGTTTGCTTACAACAACAGTTACCAGGCCAGTATAGAGATGTCACCTTTTGAAGCTCTATATGGTCGGAGGTGTCGTACTCCTTTGTCTTGGGACGATGTTGGAGAGAGAGTTTTGCTTGGGCCAGAGATGGTTGTGGATGCAGCAGAGAAGGTTCAGTTGATCAGAGACAGACTTCGAGTGGCACAGGACAGACAACGGCATTGGGCCGATAGCCATCGGAGACCCTTGGAGTTTGAGGTATAGTTTAGATTTTATTTTGTGTGCTTGTTCTTGGTTGTTTGTTATAGATAAGTTCTTAAGGTGGTGTTTTGTTCTATGTGGGTGGTTTGGTGTTTCTGAGGATTTCTCCGACACGAGGCACGATTCGCTTCGATGGAGGCGGAAAGCTTAGTCCGCGATTCATCGGACCTTTCACTATTCTAGAGAGGGTCGGTGTAGTTGCTTATAGACTAGACTTGCCACCTGCATTGGAGGGAGTGCACAACGTGTTTTATGTGTCGCAGTTGAGACGATACGTGGCAGATCCTAGTCATGTATTGGATCACTCAGAGATAGAGGTGGGCCCTACTCTTAGCTATCCAGAGCAGCCAGTTGGAATTCTGGATCGGAGAGAGAAGGTGCTGAGGAACCAGACTATTCCTTTGGTGCGCGTCGCATGGAGGCATCACTCTCCGGGAGAGTCTACCTGGGAGAGAGAGGATGACATGCGAGAGCGTTATCCATATTTGTTTGTACCTTGAGGTATGTTATTTCTAGTTATGTTCTGTTCATTGTTATGTTCTGTTCATTAGTTAGTTGTGATTCTTTAGTTCTGTTCTATGATTTTCTGGGGGTAGTTTTCGTCTTTGAATTTCGAGGACAAAATTATTTTAAGGAGGGTAGACTTGTCACTACCATATTTTCTAGGAAAGGGTATTTTGGTAATTTTCTATTTAAATAAATATTGTGCATGATAAATAATTTTTGTTGTATTATTTAATTGTTGTTGGATGTTATTTAATTATTTTGGACTTATTTTAGTGGACCCAACTAGTTTAGTTTGGACCCATGGACCAACATGAATTAATTAGTTAGACTTGGCCCATTTAGAAAGCCCATAGTTAAGGAGATGGATTAAATTAATTAAATGATTAGACTAGAAGCTTCCTTCCTTAATTATTTCTTCATGAGAGGCCCCAAGGGGTACATTGGACATTTTACAATTGCTTGGGGGAGGGGCTATGGCCGGCCTATTAAAGAGGGGGGAAAATTTCTCTCTCCTCTCATCTCATTCCAAATCTAGATCTAGAATTCTCCCACTACCAAATTCCCTCCATTCCCAATCCAATTCCCTACCAAATTCATTCCAAATTCTTCCTAATTCACCATTAGAGAAGAAGGAAGCAAGGATCTAGAAGAAGGAAGCAAGGATCTACAAAGAGGAGCAAGGATCTACAATTTGGAAGCAAGTTCATCTCAATTGGAGGTTTCATTGGGAATCCATCTCCCAATAGGTATAATTCAGATTTTTCCATTTAAATAGCTTCTAAATCTGAGATTTAATCATGTAAAATCAACCTATATGTATGTAGTACCCATAGGACTTTGTTTTGTGTTCATAGGAGACCCATGGAGAAAGTTATGGTGCTTTTTGTGTCAATTTTGTTGGAATTTCGAATTTATATTTTTTTGTGTGTGTCAATTGATCCTATAGATCAATTGGACATGAGATTTGTGTTTGAGGCTAGTGTCGTGTCCATATTGGGATACTTGTGGTTCGTATCCCAACTATTTGGTGATACGTGTCATTTGGGGGTTTTTCTCCGACACGGGGCTTTGAACATGTCGTATTTTGACACGGACACATAGATCTACTTTTGACGCTTTGATTTGTTCATAAATATTATTTGTGATTTGTTTGTGTCCTTCGGGGTGCATTTGGTTGTGTGTTGGACTCGTGTCGTATGCGTATCCTAGATCTAGTGGGATACGGTGAGATACTCTCCAATTGTGTGTATTTTTGCATAGATCTAATTAATTGTGGTTCAATTCTTCATTTATAATTAGTATATATATATGGATATTAAATATTTATTTTGTGTATTTATTATAGTAATTATTGTAGCATAGATCTATATTTTGGGTGTGCTAATATAATGTACAATATAATATGTAGCTTTCTTGCATGCAAATATATATGTTACTACTTGTTAAATAATATAATTTATACATAAAATATTTTATAAAATATATTTATGTGTTTAATTGTGTAATTATATTATTTATAATTATTATGTAATTATTTGTATATTAATGTATATATTTTAGGTGTGCTTCTAGCCATATAAAATATGAACATTAATATGTGCATGTGTTGTAACTATTGGTATTTAATTATAAGTTTATATGTGCATATATATATAAGTATATAATTATTTATTTATATATATGTATTGTGATTATTATTGTATATATATATGTATATATATATATATATGTGTTTTGTGAGGTATAATAATTATTATAATATAGTATTTAAATTGTATGAATATTGGTTTTCATATATATTATTTATGATATATATATTATTTGTATTATTAATATACTTTGTGTAAGATTCTTTTGGAATCTATTTGATTCCTAAATTGTTGTAGTTTATCCTATATTATTTTTATAGATGATTTGTAAGGTTGACCTTGGTTTGACTTTAGTTGACTTTAGAGTTGACCATAGTTGACTTTTGACTTAGAATTTATTTATTGACCTAGGAGTTGACTAGTTTGACTTGTTCTCTTTCCGGGACCTTGTATTAATGTGGTATTTCATATCTAGGTCTTCCAGGCACCGAGTCAGACATTTGAGAGACTGTTCATTGGACTTCAGGCGAGTACATTCTCTGATAGTTTCTCATTTATGATATCCTCTATGTTCGTTGTATCTAGTGTAGATATACATGTTTCTCTCGACACTATGGTTACACGGATTGGTATATCCGGATCTCGTCATGAGATGTTATTCCTTGGTATATGGTGTATATGGTGCAAGTATTGTTTCATTGGTTATCTTGTACATGTACAGACACCGATTCTCGGGGAGACTAGCTATCTTCTTGGGGAATCTAGTGCCATAACGTACCGTGGTTGGATCTATTATACCAGTCGGGGGTGGGGAGTATTTTAGTGTAGATATGTGATCATACCCTCCTTGTGCATGTCTTGTTTCTTGTGAGTGTTGATCATACACCGCACGTATGATTAACCAGGCCATTATACTCTTGTGCAAGTTCCCAAGCCGATCACATGTTAAAGCTAGTACTCACACACTTAGTCATTAGTATTCTTGTTCCATCAGCATATTGTTCATTATTGTATTTCTTTCCAGTATTTCCTTATTGTCTCTACATTCTTGTCTCTATTTATGCATCTTGTTTATCCACAGCTATTTACTGTTACATAGTTTTTATCATTGTTTGAGAACTGCTGTTAGGGTTGTACTCTGCTCCTTTCCTGACTGGATATATTTTTCCAGATGACACTGAGGAGTACCCTACCTATTATGGACCCCAGGATGTTGTGGGTTTAGATTCTGAGACCCTGGCTCAAGTGGGACTTATCCCAACTGAGACAGTTGACCCTGGAGTTGTAGCTTTATAGTTTTGTAGTATTTTTTTGTACTGGATTTGTCTCCAGCATATTTCTGTATTTTCTTCAGACTCATTGATGTATTATTTTAGACTCATGAGTTGTATTGTGACTATTCTATTCTTATCTGATTCGTGTTCATTCTATCTTAGTTCTGTGATTGAGTACACTATCTTTTGGTGGTTCATTATATTAGATAGACTTTCTAGACAGCGTTCTACCGCCGATTCTGCGGCGTAGGCTGGGCGTTGTTTCCGACTAGTACCCTTATCCCGGGTGCGGGTCGTGACACGTTTTTGGTGGTGGCCCATGCAAGTCTAGCTTCACAAGTATGTGATGTCGTGGTAGTGCGACAATTTAGTTGTACTACTGCGAGCTTGCAATAGGATATAGGATATGGGCTGAGATACTCAATCACATCTAGGAAAATTCTTTTGATTCAACTATTCTCCTTTGACGTTGATACTTGATCTCTTAAACTGTCCTTTCCTTGAATATCTTACATCTTGTGCCATATTGATCCTAATTCTGTCTTTTTATGAGACATACTCGGAGATACTTGCGGAGGCACGCAAGGTTGAGCGGGATCTGGGTTTGAAGACCAAGAGAGACCGTGATTCTTTTTTGGGGGCCAACGGCAGTGCAGTATCTGCCAAACGTCCTCATTTCCAGTCCAGACCTTTCCAGCAGCCACAGCAGAACCAGACTCCAGCTAGAGCGCCTTTTCACCAGGCACCTCAGCAGCAGAGGCAGTTACAGCAAGCTCTATGCAACTTTTGCAAGAAGCCCGGCCACATCTGGGAAGTTTGCAGAAAGAGGCTAGGAGTTTGTTTGTATTGTGGTACTGAAGGGCATCAATTGAGGGAGTGTCCTCGTCGTGCAGTTCAGGGAGCAGCTCCAGCTCCGAGGGCACAGATGAGACCACCTGTAGCACAACCGAGGGGACCGCTTCCGACACAGCAGCAGCATTTTGTCCAGCATCAGCAGCAGGGAGGTGCTCGGCAGGGACGAGCGTTTGCTATGACAGTCGAAGAGGAGGAACCCACCGGAGATGTCATCGCAGGTTCTATTCTTCTTGATTCCATTCCAGCTTTAGCTTTGTTTGATAGTGGTGCTTCCCATAGTTTTGTATCTGTTTCTTTTGCTCTAAAGCATGGTTTGGTAGCTGAGTCTTTGCTTAGGACTTGCAAGATCATGACCGGGGGAGGCATTATCCTGGTTAATGATATTTGCAAAGATCGGAGAGTTACTCTGGGAGGCCGGGAGTTGAGTGCGTGTCTACTTGTAATGCCACTTCCGAGCTACGACATTGTACTCGGGATGGATTGGTTGAGTAGGCACCGTGCTAGCATAGATTGTAGAGGAGGTAGAGTTTTGTTTGGTCCGTCAGGAGAGCCAGATTTCGAGTTTGCTAGAGGAGCTGCGGAGCAGGGAGAAGGCATTATTTGTGGAGCTATGGTAGAAGACAAGGAGTTGCCGCATCCGTTGATAGCAGAAAATTTTAGATGTGTTTCCTGAAGAATTGCCAGGATTGCCGCCAGATCGAGATGTTGAATTTTCTATAGACTTGGTGCCAGGTGCAGAACCGATTTCGCAGCATGTCTATAGAGTAAACAACAGCGAGCTGGTCGAGTTGAAGAAGCAGGTGGACGAATTGCAGGATAAGGGGTTTATCAGATCGAGTTCTTCACCATGGGGAGCCCCGGTATTGTTTGTACCGAAGAAGGATGGATCGGTGCGTATGTGCATTGATTACAGGGCTTTGAATAATCTCACTATCAAGAATAAGTATCCTTTGCCACGGATTGATGATCTGTTTGATCAGTTGAGTGGTGCGAAGGTATTTTCTAAGATAGATTTGAGATCAGGCTACCATCAGGTGAAGGTGAAGCCGGAGGACATACCGAAGACTGCTTTTAGAACTCGGTATGGTCAGTACGAGTTTATGGTGATGCCGTTTGGTTTGACTAATGCACCGGCGGTATTTATGAACTTGATGAACAAGGTGTTCCACCAGTACCTTGACAAGTTCGTGGTGGTGTTCATCGACGACATACTCATATACTCGAGGACACCGGAGGAGCATGAGGAGCATTTGAGGATTGTGTTGGATGTGCTGAGAAAGGAGAAGCTGTATGGAAAGTTGTCCAAATGTGAGTTTTTCTTGGACAAGGTGGAATTCTTGGGGCATGTTGTGACTGGTGATGGTATTTCAGTGGATCCGAAGAAGATTTCAGCAGTAAAATCTTGGAAGACTCCGAGTTCGGTAGCAGAGATCAGGAGTTTCTTGGGATTGGCAGGCTACTACAGAAAGTTGTGCAAGATTTTTCGAGGGTTGCCGAGCCGGTGACCAGACTCACAAGGAAGGATGTGGAGTTTGTTTGGACGGAAGATTGCCAGGCTACTTTTGAGGAGTTGAAGAAGAGGTTGACGTCCGCTCCTATTTTGACGTTGCCATTAGGGTCCGGAGGTTTCACTATTTATAGTGATGCATCGGGGAAGGGTTTAGGTTGTGTTCTTCAGCAGCATGGGAAAGTGATTGCCTATGCATTCAGGCAATTGCATCCTCATGAAAAGAACTATCCTACCCATGATTTGGATTTGGCAGCTGTCATATTCGCCCTGAAGTTGTGGAAACATTATTTGTACGGAGAGCGTGTGGAGATCTTCACAGACCACAAAAGCTTGAAGTACGTTTTCACGCAGAAGGAGTTGAACATGAGGCAGCGTCGGTGGTTGGAACTGATGAAGGATTTTGATATCTCTTTGCAATATCATCCTGGGAAAGCCAATGTAGTTGCCGATGCTTTGAGCAGGTATCCGGTAGCTATGTTCTTGACGCAGGATCGATATTTGTTGGAGGACTTGGAGAGCTTGGGCATTGAGGTGATTGTTCCGGGTGGTGCTATGCAGATGTGGGGATTGCAGATACATTCAGATTTGATGGATAGGGTCAAGGCAGCACAGTATGATGACGTATCTTTGAGGAGTATCAGAGCTCAGGTGAGAGCAGGATTGGAGGATGATTTCACTATTGCAGAGGATGGATCTTTGAGGCATGGAGTTAGATTGTGTGTGCCTAGTGGGGAGTTGCGAGAGGAGATATTGCAGGAAGCGCATCGCTCTCAGTATTCCATACATCCAGGTGCTAACAAGATGTATCGGGATATGCGAGAGAGTGTGTGGTGGTATGGCATGAAGAGGGAAGTGGCACAGTTTGTATCCAGATGCTTAGTGTGCCAGCAGGTGAAAGCCGAGAGGCAGAGGCCAGGAGGTTTACTTCAGCCATTACCCATTCCAGAGTGGAAGTGGGAACACATTACTATAGATTTTGTGTCCGGACTACCACGATCTCCAGGAGGGAAAGACGCGATTTGGGTCATTGTTGATAGGTTGACCAAGTCGGCCCACTTTTTGCCTTTCAAGGTGGGTTTGTCTACAGAGAAGCTGGCAGAGATGTATGTGAGGCAGATCGTTAGGATACATGGAGTTCCCGTCAGCATAGTCTCAGATCGAGATAGTCGTTTCACTTCTCATTTCTGGAGGAGTTTGCAGGAGAGTTTGGGCACTCAGCTCAAGTTCAGTACTGTATATCATCCCCAGACAGATGGGCAGTCAGAGAGGACTATTCAGATTCTCAAGGATATGTTGCGCACTTGTGTACTAGATTTCGGGGGTTCTTGGGAGGACCATCTCCATTTGGTAGAGTTTGCTTACAACAACAGTTACCAGGCCAGTATAGAGATGTCACCTTTTGAAGCTCTATATGGTCGGAGGTGTCGTACTCCTTTGTCTTGGGACGATGTTGGAGAGAGAGTTTTGCTTGGGCCAGAGATGGTTGTGGATGCAGCAGAGAAGGTTCAGTTGATCAGAGACAGACTTCGAGTGGCACAGGACAGACAACGGCATTGGGCCGATAGCCATCGGAGACCCTTGGAGTTTGAGGTATAGTTTAGATTTTATTTTGTGTGCTTGTTCTTGGTTGTTTGTTATAGATAAGTTCTTAAGGTGGTGTTTTGTTCTATGTGGGTGGTTTGGTGTTTCTGAGGATTTCTCCGACACGAGGCACGATTCGCTTCGATGGAGGCGGAAAGCTTAGTCCGCGATTCATCGGACCTTTCACTATTCTAGAGAGGGTCGGTGTAGTTGCTTATAGACTAGACTTGCCACCTGCATTGGAGGGAGTGCACAACGTGTTTTATGTGTCGCAGTTGAGACGATACGTGGCAGATCCTAGTCATGTATTGGATCACTCAGAGATAGAGGTGGGCCCTACTCTTAGCTATCCAGAGCAGCCAGTTGGAATTCTGGATCGGAGAGAGAAGGTGCTGAGGAACCAGACTATTCCTTTGGTGCGCGTCGCATGGAGGCATCACTCTCCGGGAGAGTCTACCTGGGAGAGAGAGGATGACATGCGAGAGCGTTATCCATATTTGTTTGTACCTTGAGGTATGTTATTTCTAGTTATGTTCTGTTCATTGTTATGTTCTGTTCATTAGTTAGTTGTGATTCTTTAGTTCTGTTCTATGATTTTCTGGGGGTAGTTTTCGTCTTTGAATTTCGAGGACAAAATTATTTTAAGGAGGGTAGACTTGTCACTACCATATTTTCTAGGAAAGGGTATTTTGGTAATTTTCTATTTAAATAAATATTGTGCATGATAAATAATTTTTGTTGTATTATTTAATTGTTGTTGGATGTTATTTAATTATTTTGGACTTATTTTAGTGGACCCAACTAGTTTAGTTTGGACCCATGGACCAACATGAATTAATTAGTTAGACTTGGCCCATTTAGAAAGCCCATAGTTAAGGAGATGGATTAAATTAATTAAATGATTAGACTAGAAGCTTCCTTCCTTAATTATTTCTTCATGAGAGGCCCCAAGGGGTACATTGGACATTTTACAATTGCTTGGGGGAGGGGCTATGGCCGGCCTATTAAAGAGGGGGGAAAATTTCTCTCTCCTCTCATCTCATTCCAAATCTAGATCTAGAATTCTCCCACTACCAAATTCCCTCCATTCCCAATCCAATTCCCTACCAAATTCATTCCAAATTCTTCCTAATTCACCATTAGAGAAGGAGGAAGCAAGGATCTAGAAGAAGGAAGCAAGGATCTACAAAGAGGAGCAAGGATCTACAATTTGGAAGCAAGTTCATCTCAATTGGAGGTTTCATTGGGAATCCATCTCCCAATAGGTATAATTCAGATTTTCCCATTTAAATAGCTTCTAAATCTGAGATTTAATCATGTAAAATCAACCTATATGTATGTAGTACCCATAGGACTTTGTTTTGTGTTCATAGGAGACCCATGGAGAAAGTTATGGTGCTTTTTGTGTCAATTTTGTTGGAATTTCGAATTTATATTTTTTTGTGTGTGTCAATTGATCCTATAGATCAATTGGACATGAGATTTGTGTTTGAGGCTAGTGTCGTGTCCATATTGGGATACTTGTGGTTCGTATCCCAACTATTTGGTGATACGTGTCATTTGGGGGTTTTTCTCCGACACGGGGCTTTGAACATGTCGTATTTTGACACGGACACATAGATCTACTTTTGACGCTTTGATTTGTTCATAAATATTATTTGTGATTTGTTTGTGTCCTTCGGGGTGCATTTGGTTGTGTGTTGGACTCGTGTCGTATGCGTATCCTAGATCTAGTGGGATACGGTGAGATACTCTCCAATTGTGTGTATTTTTGCATAGATCTAATTAATTGTGGTTCAATTCTTCATTTATAATTAGTATATATATATGGATATTAAATATTTATTTTGTGTATTTATTATAGTAATTATTGTAGCATAGATCTATATTTTGGGTGTGCTAATATAATGTACAATATAATATGTAGCTTTCTTGCATGCAAATATATATGTTACTACTTGTTAAATAATATAATTTATACATAAAATATTTTATAAAATATATTTATGTGTTTAATTGTGTAATTATATTATTTATAATTATTATGTAATTATTTGTATATTAATGTATATATTTTAGGTGTGCTTCTAGCCATATAAAATATGAACATTAATATGTGCATGTGTTGTAACTATTGGTATTTAATTATAAGTTTATATGTGCATATATATATAAGTATATAATTATTTATTTATATATATGTATTGTGATTATTATTGTATATATATATGTATATATATATATATATGTGTTTTGTGAGGTATAATAATTATTATAATATAGTATTTAAATTGTATGAATATTGGTTTTCATATATATTATTTATGATATATATATTATTTGTATTATTAATATACTTTGTGTAAGATTCTTTTGGAATCTATTTGATTCCTAAATTGTTGTAGTTTATCCTATATTATTTTTATAGATGATTTGTAAGGTTGACCTTGGTTTGACTTTAGTTGACTTTAGAGTTGACCATAGTTGACTTTTGACTTAGAATTTATTTATTGACCTAGGAGTTGACTAGTTTGACTTGTTCTCTTTCCGGGACCTTGTATTAATGTGGTATTTCATATCTAGGTCTTCCAGGCACCGAGTCAGACATTTGAGAGACTGTTCATTGGACTTCAGGCGAGTACATTCTCTGATAGTTTCTCATTTATGATATCCTCTATGTTCGTTGTATCTAGTGTAGATATACATGTTTCTCTCGACACTATGGTTACACGGATTGGTATATCCGGATCTCGTCATGAGATGTTATTCCTTGGTATATGGTGTATATGGTGCAAGTATTGTTTCATTGGTTATCTTGTACATGTACAGACACCGATTCTCGGGGAGACTAGCTATCTTCTTGGGGAATCTAGTGCCATAACGTACCGTGGTTGGATCTATTATACCAGTCGGGGGTGGGGAGTATTTTAGTGTAGATATGTGATCATACCCTCCTTGTGCATGTCTTGTTTCTTGTGAGTGTTGATCATACACCGCACGTATGATTAACCAGGCCATTATACTCTTGTGCAAGTTCCCAAGCCGATCACATGTTAAAGCTAGTACTCACACACTTAGTCATTAGTATTCTTGTTCCATCAGCATATTGTTCATTATTGTATTTCTTTCCAGTATTTCCTTATTGTCTCTACATTCTTGTCTCTATTTATGCATCTTGTTTATCCACAGCTATTTACTGTTACATAGTTTTTATCATTGTTTGAGAACTGCTGTTAGGGTTGTACTCTGCTCCTTTCCTGACTGGATATATTTTTCCAGATGACACTGAGGAGTACCCTACCTATTATGGACCCCAGGATGTTGTGGGTTTAGATTCTGAGACCCTGGCTCAAGTGGGACTTATCCCAACTGAGACAGTTGACCCTGGAGTTGTAGCTTTATAGTTTTGTAGTATTCTTTTGTACTGGATTTGTCTCCAGCATATTTCTGTATTTTCTTCAGACTCATTGATGTATTATTTTAGACTCATGAGTTGTATTGTGACTATTCTATTCTTATCTGATTCGTGTTCATTCTATCTTAGTTCTGTGATTGAGTACACTATCTTTTGGTGGTTCATTATATTAGATAGACTTTCTAGACAGCGTTCTACCGCCGATTCTGCGGCGTAGGCTGGGCGTTGTTTCCGACTAGTACCCTTACCCCGGGTGCGGGTCGTGACAGTACCTAAACGCATAGCTCATGGACGCAGACCGCCTCGAAGCATGCACAAAGTGCCACTTTGCGTCCTTGAGCCCGAGTCCAAGTTGCAAAGCCCCTTCGGGGCTTATGTCACTACCCCATTTCCAGAGCCGGATATTTTTTTTTTTAATTTGGTTATTTATGTATTATTCATAATTAATTGTATTTATATTTAATTAATAATTGTATTATTTTTTTATTGATTGTTTTAGGATTTTTGCTAGCCTGGACCCATGTCAGACCCTAGTAGACCCATGTCTGACCCAGCCCACGCCCTTGTAAGACTTATTTTTGGGTTTTAGAATATTTATTATATTTTTAGTGGGTTAGTTGGAGAGATTTGGAGTTAGTTTGAGTACTTTTGGAACCCGAAACCCAAAACCAATTTAGGGGAGGGCATTTTGGGCATTGGAGAATTAGTGAAACCCTTTTATATGTCATGGCCGGTTCCCACATCCCCATACCCGACCAAAACAGCAGCCACAACACAGCCACCCCCATTTCCATCTTCTTCTTCTTCTTCTTCTTCTTCACTTCTTCTTCTTCTCCACTACTTCTTCTTCTTCCTTTCTACTTCCCATTTCAAGTAAGTACTCATTTTCCTCTTCTTTCTTCTTCTATTCTCCATGGTTGCTAACCCTAACCCTACATTCTTCTCCAACCTAGGTAGGTAGAGCTTAGATTTGGTGTTGGAGCTTGGATTGGGAGCTTGGAAGCTTGGTTTGGTGGATTTGGAGCTTTTTGGAGACTTTGGCTTGGGATTCCAACTCCCAAGAGGTAAACCCTAATTTTTTTCTCTTGTAATTACTCTTATATAGTGTAATTAATAGTTTAGAACCTTCCTAGACCCTTAGGCTACCCGTGGGAGAAAGTTGGAACTAGTTTGGTAGTGTTTGGAGACTTTAACACTAGGTTTTGTGTCAATTTCGGGTGGAATCCGAATTTAGCCCAATTTTGGGTGATGCCCTAGGTTAGACGGACGTAGGTAGACGTTGTCGGGTGTCTTGAGGGTGAGTGTGTGTCTCCGTTCGGACACAGGAAGTCGTGTCACGAAGAAACGGGCGTTTCGGGCATTTTTGGGGTTTTCGTCGTCGTCGATTCTAAGTGCGTACGCATTTTTGCCACGGACCTAGAATCGATGCGGTAGCATTTTTTCTAGGATCTAGGCATCGTTTAGAGCCCGTGGGTAAATTTTGGGCCGATTCCGAGTTGGTTTGGTGTGCGTTTCAGGAGATTTTCTGAACCGTACACCGCGTGTTCGTCGAAATGACCGAACGGCCATTTCGGCGTTGTTTTCTAGTTTCGGGCTTGTGCGCGCGTTAGGTTAGCATCGGGGAGTGTGTGCTAGAATTCTCAGGCTATATTTTATATAGTTATAGGTGTTTGTGAGTGTCGGGATCGTTGGACGCGCATTGGTGGAGCGTTGTGAGCGTTGTGCGTTGTGGTATATTGTGTTTATATATATATATATATATGTATATATATATATATTTGTATGTGTGTCTATATATGTATATATATTTATATATATGTGTATTTTTATGTGTTTGTGAGTGTGTTAGTGAGTGCTTGTGTGAGTGTGTGTTGGTGTTAGTGTATGTGTAGGTGAGTGTGTGTGTGAGTGTGAGTGAGTGTTTATATATATATATATATATATATATATATATATATATATATATATATATATATATATATATATATATATATATATATATATATATATATATATTTGTGTGTGTGGTTGTGTGTTTGTGAGAGTGTGTGTTAGTGTGTGTGAGTGTGTGTGTGTGAGGGTGTGTGAGAGTGAGTTTGTGTGAGTGAGTGTATATATATATATATGTGTATATATGTTTGAGTGTGAGTGTGTATATGTATATATATATATATATATATATATATATATATATATATATATATATATATATATATATATATATATATATATATATATATATTAGTGTGTGTATATATATATAGATATGAGTGTATATATATATATAGGTATGTGTTTATATATGTATTAGTGTGTGTGTGTGTGCTTGTGTGTTTATATGTTAATGTGTGTGTAGATATATATGTTAGTGTGTGTTGGTATATAGATATTAGTATATATGTTAGTTAGTGTGTATATATATATATATATATATATATATATATATATATATATATATATATATATATATATATATATATATATATATATATATATATATATAGTTATATATATATATATGTATATATGTGTGTGTGTGTCCTTGTGTATGTGATTGTGTGTGTGGTCGTGTGCGTGTGTGAGAGTGAGAGGGGGGGGGGAGGCAGGCAAGCAGAGCAGCTGCAGCAAGCAGCAGCAGCAGCACAGCAAAAAGCAGCAGCAAGCAGCAGCTTTAGCAGCAAAAAGCAGCAGCAGCAGCAGGCTTGAGCAGCAGCTTGGCATTCGCAGCGAGGAGTGGCGTAGCTTAGTGTGAGAGTTATAGATAGATAGTCATAGAGTTATAGATCTATATATCTATATAGATAGATTAATAGTTAGATAGTTATCTAGATAGATAAGTAGTTAGATTGTTAGATAGTTATATAGATAGATAATTACTTAGATAGATAACTAGATAGATAGTCGTATATATAGATAACTAGATAGATGTATATATAGGTATATATATATCTACAGTTAGATAGATAGATAGATGGATGGTTAGAGAGATAGTTAGATAGATGGATACATAGATAAATAAATAGATAGATAGTTGATAGATAGGTAAATAGATATTAGATAGATAAATACATGAATAGGTAGATAGATATCTAGGTAAATAGATATCTATATAGATAGTTAGATAGATAGATATATTTATAAATACATAGATAGTTACATAGATAGATATATACTAGATAGGATAGTTAGATTGAGGGATAGATGAATTAAGAAATAGATAGATTGATAGGTAAATAGGTAGTTAGATAGATACGTAGATCAATAGATAGATAGATAGATAATAGTTAGATGGATAGATATATAGCTAGGTATTAGATATATATCTATCTAAGTGTATAGATATCTATTTACATATAGTTATATATATATGTATAGGTAAGGTAAGGTATGTATGGGTATGTGTATGTGTTTGTGAATATATATGTATATGCATATAGAAATCTAGGTGTATATATATATATATGTGCTATATATTTTTTTTTTCTAGCCTAGATTAATAACTAGGAATATATTTATAAGCCTAGATAGCTAACTAGAGGGGTAGTTAGAGGGGTATTGGAGAGTATCCCAATACCTTGAGATATCAAGGTATCTCACCAAGGTATTGAGTTTCGAGCGGAGTTTTTGAGCAATTGCCTAGGTTTGAGTTTAGAGATAAGTTTTTATGTATATGTGTATATATTTACGCGTGCTAGCATAGGTTTTAGCAGGTATAGGCGGGACGTATAGCGTAAGGTGAGGTATCAGATACCGAGGGTATCCCGGTATCTCAAGGAGGCGAGTTTGAGGGTTTATTAGCCTAATGACCTAGTTTTGGCCTAGAATTTTAGGAGCACCCTAGTTTGACCTAGACTTGACCGTAGTTGACTCGGTTGACCGCCAAAGTCAACTTTTGACCTAGAGTTGACCCTGAGTTGACTTTTTGGACCCAGAGTTGACTTTTGACCCAGATTTCACCGGTTTGACCCGTTTGACCTAGAACGACCCTAGAAGCCTATTTTTAGTTATTTTATATCTGTTTAACTCATTAGAAACCTATTTAATCTTGCTTTTCGTAATAGGTCCTTGCGATACCAGTTCGGATCGCCAGTTGCTCAGGACGTCAGGCGAGTACATTATCTGATAGTTTTTATTATCTGATAATTATTATGATTCAGCTTCTAGTATAGTATCATCTGATTATTCTGGCACAACACGGAACATTGACTGATATTTCTGGATTCATTTACTTGCGACACGTACATTTCATGTTTCTGGCCTCTATTCTGGAATCACCTACTGGCATCACCTACAGGCATCACTCATGTTTTAGGCTGGACTCATCTTGATTTACGTGTCGGGTCTTGGATTCACTTGTATTAGTCGGGGCGGGGAAATACTCGAGTAGACATGTAAACATTTACATCGGGAATCACTCCCTCTGGTCTAATCTGGAATGATAGCAGCCGCACACCCAGTGCGCGGTGAGCCGTACTTACCCCTAGCCGTTTATATGTCGAAACAAGTATTTCAAAGACACCGAGTTCATTCTTTATAGTCTGGACTCACTTGCATTCTTGTTGGTCTCACTTACATGTTTCTGGACTTGACTCACTACATGTATTTTATGCTGGACTCACTATACGTTCTTGTGCACAGACTTGATCTTAGCTTAGATTTCTCGTATCTTGTAGTTATTACTATCTTGCTCTGATATTCATGCATCTTTACCTTTATGCACCAGTGATTTATATATTTCTTGTCTCATACTTATTTCATTCTTCTTGCTACTTGCTATAATTATTTTATAGTTTTTATCATTTAAATAGAACTGCTGTTAGAGATGTACTTGCTCCAGTCCTGACTGGACATATTTTTCTAGAGTATCCGGAGGAGTGGTGTCCAACGTTTTATGGACCTGAGCCTGTCGATGGTGCAGACAGGGACCCTTTAGTTTAGGGATAATTTTTGGGTTGGTAGCCGGGATCACTAGGACCTTGTTATTATTTTATTAGCTTTTAGCACCGGATTTGTCTCCGGTTTTGGATTGAGATCTTGTATTGTATATTATTTTGGATGATGTATTATTGTATTATTATTGATGTTGTGGTTGTTGTAGTAGTTGTTGTTGGTTAGACTTTATAGTTGTTAGCTTTCTGTGTTATCTTATCATGCTTAGACTCGTGATTGAGTACATTGTGATTATTATTATGATATTGCTCCTCCGTTTGGAGTTGAGATCTTGACAGGTTTATATATTGATTGTGTGAGGTTGTTATCTAGATAGTTGACCTAGACAGCGTTCTACCGCCGATGCTGCGGCGTAGGCTGGACGTACCCACGACTCATGCCCGATTTTTCGGGTGCGGGTCGTGACACATTTTTGGTGGTGGCCCATGCAGGTCTCGATTCGCAATTAGTGCGATGTCGTGGTGGTACAATAATTTAGTTGTACTGCTGCGAGCCTGCTATAGGATCTAGGATCTAGGATGAGAGTGTACTCAATCACGACTAGGAACAATTCCATTCTAATTATTCTGAAATTGCTTTCTTTTGAAATATTACTGTCCTTCTTTGATGATATCGTATCTTGCGCCATATTGACTTCTTTTGATCTGTGTTCAGGATGCCTCCGAAGACACGATTCCATCGTACCGTTCCAGCAGTTGCCACTGAGAGGTCTGCTACTTCTCATCCAGCTCGTATCCAGGCAGCTGCTACCGCTCCACTCACCACTCCTGCGGTCGAGGGAGCATATGCTTCTCTCGGGGATCCTCCTTCACCTATCGATCCGAGGACCACCCCAGTCATTCCGGTGGTTCCTCCACCACTTCCTGCACCAGTAGATGCCGCGCAGTTGTTTACGTTCTTCAGGGAGATGATAGACGCGCAGCACCGTCAGGTGGATGTGATGAGGCTGGGCATTGAGAACCCCACCAGGTGGCCACGACGACAGTGGATAGGGTGGCACAGATTCAGCCACAGGCTGATCAGATTCAGCATCCGAGGCCGGGTAGTATCATTGACTTCCAGAGGATGCGGCCCAAGGAGTTCTGTGGTACAGAAGGGATCATGTACGCGGATGACTGGATAGAGCAGATTGAGGGCATCTTCAGGCTGGCACAGATTCCAAACAACATACAGATAGAGGCAGCGGGCAGTCAGATGTTCGACCTCGCTTTGACGTGGTATCGCACTGATACGAGGATCGCGGCGCCTGGGCTTACTTGGGAGGCTTTCAAGAGACTTTTTAAGGAGAAGTTTTTCCCAGATGTGGCGCTCAGTGCTTTGGAGACCCAGTTCGAGGCACTCGTCCAGGGGAGCATGACGGTGGACGAGTACGCAGTGGAGTTCTGTCGTCTGGGCAGATTTGTGGAGGGCTTGAGTGAGGCAGCAAAGGCGAGGAAGTTTCGCATGGGCTTGGTCATGACGGTCAAGTCTTTGACCAGGAGCGACCGCGAGGCGACTTTCGAGCAGATAGTAGGAGATGCTCAGAGAGCAGAGGATGACTTGGAGCTCAAGTCCAAGAGAGGCAGGGTTGATTCAGGCAGTGCGAGTGGTAGTGCGGGACCAGCTAAGCGTCCCTCTGTGCAGAAGGCAGCGCAGCAGGGCCAGGATCAGAGGGTGCCCACTTGTGCCTACTGCAGGAAGGCAGGACACACTTGGGATGTTTGTAGGAGGAGGCTGAAGGTGTGTTTGTTCTGTGGATCCGCTGCTCACCAGATGCGAGATTGCCCCACTGCACCTCCATTGGGTGGAGCACAGGATCAGAGAGTTGGAGCTAGGCCACCTGTGGCACAGCATCATGCCCCGCACCAGCAGAGGGATACACCCCAGCAGGGCAGGACTTATGCGTTGACGGTCGAGGAGGCCGATGCTACGGGTGTCGGGTTAGCAGGTCTGTCTCCTTGTTCTTCTTCATGTCCTTTTCCATTTCTTGTAGTGTGCTTCATTAGTACCTGTTAGGCTTTTTTTGTGCTGTGGTAGATAGTGTAGTGACCCTGATTGAGACTGTGATAACACGACCAGTAGGACCCTGATCTTGTATGTTGTATAGGTAGAATTTCTTGACTGTGATTGTTGGGGGGTTTGACCTAGAGGGAGTGTGATTGACTTTAAATTTCGAGGACGAAATTTTCTAAGGAGGATAGGCTTGTTACTACCCCATTTCCAGAGCCGGGTATTTTTTTATTTTTAATTTGGTTATTTGTGTATTATTCATAATTAATTATATTTATATTTAATTAATGATTGTATTTTATTTTTATTGATTGTTTTAGGGTTTTGGCTAGCCTGGACCCATGTCAGACCCTAGTGGACCCATGTCCGACCCAGCCCACACCCTTGTGAGACTTATTTTTGGGTTTTAGAATATTTATTATATTTTTAGTGGGTTAGTTGGAGAGATTTGGAGTTAGTTTAAGTGCTTTTGGAATCCGAAACCCAAAACCAATTTAGGGGAGGGCATTTTGGGCATTGGAGAATTAGTGAAACCCTTTTATATGTCATGGCCGGTTCCCACATCCCCATACCCGACCAAAATAGCAGCCACAACACAGCCACCCCTATTTCCTTCTTCTTCTTCACTTCTTCTTCTTCTCCACTACTTCTTCTTCTTCCTTTCTACTTCCCACTTCAAGTAAGTACTCATTTTCCTCTTCTTTCTTCTTCTATTCTCCATGGTTGCTAACCCTAATCCTACATTCTTCTCCAACCTAGGTGGGTAGAGCTTAGATTTGGTGTTGGAGCTTGGATTGGGAGCTTGAAAGCTTGATTTGGTGGATTTGGAGCTTTTTGTAGACTTTGGCTTGGGATTCCAACTTCCAAGAGGTAAACCCTAATTTTCCCCCTTATAATTACTCTTATATAGTATAATTAATAGTTTAGAACCTTCCTAGACTCTTAGGCTACCCGTGGGAGGAAGTTGGAACTAGTTTGGTAGTGTTTGGAGACTTTAACACTAGGTTTTGTGTCAATATTGGGTGGAATCCAAATTTGGCCCAATTTTGGGTGATGCCCTAGGTCAGACGAACCTAGGTAGACGTTGTCGGGTGTCTTGTGGGTGAGTGCGTGTCTTCGTTCGGACACGGGAAGTCGTGTCGCGGAGAAACAGGTATTTCGGGCATTTTTGGGGTTTTCGTCGTCGCCGATTTTAAGTGCTTGCGCATTTTTGCCACGGACCTAGAATCGATGCGGTAGTATTTTTTCTAGGATCTAGGCATCGTTTAGAACCCGTGGGTAAATTTTTGGCCGATTTTGAGTTGGTTTGGTGTGCGTTTCAGGAGGTTTTCCGAACAGCACACCGCGTGTTCGTCGAAATGACCGAACGGCCATTTCGGCGTGGTTTTCTAGTTTCGGGCTTGTGCACGCGTTGGGTTAGCATCGGAGAGTGTGTGCTAGAATTCTCGGGCTATATTTTATATAGTTATAGGTGTTTGTGCTTGTCGGGGTCGTTGGGCGCGCGTTGGTGGAGCGTTGTGAGCGTTGTGCGTTGTGGTGTGTTGTTTATATATATATATATATATGTATATATATATATTTGTATGTGTGTCTATATATGTATATATATTTATATATATATGTGTTTTTATGTGTTTATGAGTGTGTGTGAGAGTGTGAGTGAGTGTTTATATATATATATATATATATATATATATATATATATATATATATATATATATATATATATGAGTTTGTGTATGTATGTATATATATATATATGTGTATGTGTGTGTATATATATATATATATATATATATATGTATATTTGTGTGTGTGTTAGTGTGTGTGAGAGTGTGTGTGTGTGAGGGTGTGTGAGAGTGAGTTTGTGAGAGTGAGTGTATATATATATATATATATATATGTATATATGTTTGAGTGTGAGTGTGTATATGTATATATATATATATATATATATATATATATATATATATATATATATATATATATATATATATATTAGTGTGTGTATATATATATAGATATGAGTGTATATACATATATATAGGTATGTATTTATATATGTATTAGTGTGTGTGTGCTTGTGTGTTTATATGTTAATGTGTGTGTAGATATATATGTTAGTGTGTGTTGGTATATAGATATTAGTATATATGTTAGTTAGTGTGTATATATATATATTGAGTTTTATATATATATATATATATATATATATATATATATATATATATATGTATATATGTGTGTGTGTCCTTGTGTATGTGA
The DNA here is from genome assembly GCA_036927795.1 of Iris macrosiphon. NCBI lineage: Eukaryota > Viridiplantae > Streptophyta > Magnoliopsida > Asparagales > Iridaceae > Iris > Iris macrosiphon. The sequence continues at coordinate 17,583,782 of JAYESA010000005.1, read as the reverse complement.
TTGTGTGTGTGGTCGTGTGTGTGTGTGAGAGAGTGAGGGGGGGGGAGGCAGGCAAGCAGAGCAGAGCAGCAGCAGTAAGCAGCTGCAGCAAGCAGCAGCAGCAGCACAGCAAAAAGCAGCAGCAAGCAGCAGCTTTAGCAGCAAAAAGCAGCAGCAGGTTTGAGCAGCAGCAGCAGCTTGGCATTCGTAGCGGGGAGCGGGGTAGCTTAGTGTGAGAGTTATAGATAGATAGTCATAGAGTTATAGATCTATATATCTATATAGATAGATTAATAGTTATATAGTTATCTAGATAGATAAGTAGTTAGATTGTTAGATAGTTATATAGATAGATAATTACTTAGATAGATAGCTAGATAGATAGTCGTATATATAGATAACTAGATAGATGTATATATAGGTATATATATCTACAGTTAGATAGATAGATAGATGGATGGATGGTTAGAGAGATAGTTAGATAGATGAATACATAGATAAATAAATAGATAGATAGTTGATAGATAGGTAAATAGATATTAGATAGATAGATACATGAATAGGTAGATAGATATCTAGGTAAATAGATATCTATATAGATAGTTAGATAGATAGATATATTTATAAATACATAGATAGTTACATAGATAGATATATACTAGATAGGATAGTTAGATTGAGGGATAGATGAATTAAGAAATAGATAGATTGATAGGTAAATAGGTAGTTAGATAGATACATAGATCAATAGATAGATAGATAATAGTTAGATGGATAGATAGATAGCTAGGTATTAGATATATATATCTATCTAAGTGTATAGATATCTATTTACATATAGTTATATATATATGTATAGGTAAGGTAAGGTATGTATGGGTATGTGTATGTGTTTGTGAATATATATGTATATGCATATAGATATCTAGGTGTATATATATATATATGTGCTATATATATATTTTTTTTTTCTAGCCTAGATTAATAACTAGGAATATATTTATAAGCCTAGATAGCTAACTAGAGGGGTAGTTAGAGGGGTATTGGAGAGTATCCCAATACCTTGAGATATCAAGGTATCTCACCAAGGTATTGAGTTTCGAGCGGAGTTTTTGAGCAATTGCCTAGGTTTGAGTTTAGAGATAGGTTTTTATGTATATGTGTATATATTTACGCGTGCTAGCATAGGTTTTAGCGGGTATAGGCGGGACTTATAGCGTAAGGTGAGGTATCGGATACCGAGTGTATCCCGGTATCTCAAGGAGGCGAGTTTGAGGGTTTATTAGCCTAATGACCTAGTTTTGGCCTAGAATTTTAGGAGGACCCTAGTTTGACCTAGACTTGACCGTAGTTGACTCGGTTGACCGTCAAAGTCAACTTTTGACCTAGAGTTGACCCAGAGTTGACTTTTTGGACCCAGAGTTGACTTTTGACCCAGATTTCACCGGTTTGACCCGTTTGACCTAGAATGACCCTAGAAGCCTATTTTTAGTTATTTTATATCTGTTTAACTCATTAGAAATCTATTTAACCTTGTTTTTCATAATAGGTCCTTGCGATACCAGTTCGGATTGCCAATTGCTCAGGACGTCAGGCGAGTACATTCTCTGATAGTTTTCATTATCTGATGATTATTATGATTCAGCTTCTAGTATAGTATCATCTGATTATTCTGGCACAACACGGGACACTAACTGGTATTTCTGGATTAATTTACTTGCGACACGTATATTTCATGTTTCTGGCCTCTATTCTGGAATCACCTACTTGCATCACCTACAGGCATCACTACAGGCATCACTCATATTTCAGGCTGGACTCATCTTGATTTACGTGTCAGGTTTTGGATTCACTTGTATTAGTCGGGACAGAGAAATACTCGAGTAGACATGTAAATATTCCCATCTGGAATCATCAGGAATCATTCCCTCTGGTCTAATCTGGAATGATAGCAGCCGCGCACCCAGTGCGCGGTGAGCCGTACTTATCCCTAGCCGTTTTTATGTCGAAACAAGTATTTCAAAGACACCGAGTTCATTATTTATAGTCTGGACTCACATGCATTCTTGTTGGTCTCACTTACATATTTCTGGACTTGACTCACTACATGTATTTCATGCTGGACTCACTACACGTTCTTGTGCACAGACTTGATCTTAGCTTAGATTTCTCGTATCTTGCAGTTATTACTATCTTGCTCTGATATTCATGCATCTTTACCTTTATGCACCAGTGATTTATATATTTCTTGTCTCATACTTATTTTATTCTTCTTGCTACTTGCTATAACTGTTTTATAGTTTTTATCATTTAAATGGAACTGCTGTTAGAGATGTACTTGCTCCAGTCCTGACTGGACATATTTTTCCAGAGTATCCGGAGGAGTGGTGTCCAACGTTTTATGGACCTGAGCCTGTCGATGGTGCAGACAGGGACCCTCTAGTTTAGGGATGATTTTCGGGTTGGTAGCCGGGATCACTAGGACCTTGTTATTGTTTTATTAGCTTTTAGCACCGAATTTGTCTCCAGTTTTGGATTGAGACCTTGTATTGTATATTATTTTGGATGATGTATTGTTGTATTATTATTGATGTTGTGGTTGTTGTAGTAGTTGTTGTTGGTTAGACTTTATAGTTGTTAGCCTTCTGTGTTATCTTATCGTGCTTAGACTCGTGATTGAGTACATTGTGATTATCATTATGATATTGCTCCTCCGTTTGGAGTTGAGATCTTGACAGGTTTATATATTGATTGCGTGAGGTTGTTATCTAGATAGTTGACCTAGACAGCGTTCTACCGCCGATGCTGCGGCATAGGCTGGACGTACCCACGACTCATGCCCGATTTTTCGGGTGCGGGTCGTGACAGCTTATCTCCTAAGGAAAACTTTCCAAAGGTGGTGACAAAATAATGATTATTATAATGGGGTTCACACTTAATCCCTCTAAAAAAATTAACCCACATGGGCCACCACCCCATGTGCATATACCAATACTAAGCAAAGCTATATATTGAGATATACACATTGGTGGTTTTCTAATGTGGAACTAAAACTGCCAAAGCAAAGTGGAAAATTCCAATAATCCTCCGCATATATCATAATATATAGTCGAGAGTTCTTCACAGTGACTGCCCATTATGTATTAGGATAGATGTCGCCCATGACTTGAATCATCCTGCATGGGTTAAACAATAATACGATACAAGAATGGACTAAGCCTTGAATTTTGAACCATAACTAATATTCTTTCCACTCGCACAATGACACCAGTTGTGTCTTCGGTAACACATTAAAGGCCCTGTGCTGACCTAGTTTAGGTGTATGTATCTTGGGTGTCTACAAGTTTACCCTCAAGAGACGGCATATATCTATGTTCATATACTTAGGTGAGTTCTTTTAAGAGAGTTTAACATTTTTCAACATGAAGCCTTGCGCTTCTGTGCGGTGCTACGTCATTGTGACATGGCTCGCAGCCGAGGTTAACTACCTCTTGTGGTGTCACACACTGTAGCATGAGTCACTAGCCTCTTAGTAGTGTTGTAATATATCCCAGCATGAAGCCTTACGCTTCCGTGTGGTGCTACGCCGCTGTGACATAGCTCAAAACCGAGGTTAACTACCTCATGTAGTGTCATCCATTATAGCATTAGGTCACCAGCCTCTTAGTAGTTCTGTGCTACAACTCTCTATCTTTTCAACATTAGGCTATATGCCTATTTGTGGTGCTACTGCCACTGTGATATGGCTCACAGCCGAGGCTTTACATCTTTTACCACATCGTGGTGTCACACCACTATAGCATGGGAAACAAGTCTCTTGTAGTGCTGAACTATACGTGCTTCCTGTAGCTCACGCCGGACATTCATTCTGCCCGAGAACTCATTAAGGCATTGAATCCACCCTTACACATGATGTATTCTATATATAAATATAAAGAACAAGTAGTAGACCAGAGTGGTTCTGGGTACGTATCCCATCTTGTCCAGAAAGATAACCTATTATACCTGATATTTTTTCAGTCAATGATCCTCCCTTGAACCAAAAGCTAGATGCCTAGTATATTTCTCTTTGAAGTAATAGCATAAAAATTAATGATAGAATTACAAAAAAACAATATCAGAGGTCCTTCAAGCCCATTTTACCTGTTGTGTCTTCGACTAGCTGGCACTTGAGACCTTTACTGAATGGATCTGTCAGATTCTTCTGACTCCGAACATCCACCACTGTAATGATACCAGTCTTGATGAGATTGTTCAGTGCTCTGTGCCAAAGCCGCACAGTTCTCTTCTTTCCATTAAAAATATTATTAGATGCCTCTGCTGGAGTTGTCTGGTTGTCACAGTATATCGGTACAGCCAAAATTTGTACATCAACCATTGAAAGATCATATATGAGCTCCCGAAGCCACTCTGCTTCATCTGCTGCAGCCACAAGTGCATAGAACTCATACTCCATTGATGAGTGTGAGAGCGTAGTCTGTTTCATCGACTTCCATGATATAGCTGCTCCACCCATTGAAAAAAAATATTCTCCTGTGGATGTCTCGCTCTCTTCTTCTGAGCACCAACTAGCATCACTGAAGCCTTTACCACTGTTGGATCTCCGTTATAGTAAAGTGCAAACTTGTGAGTCTTCTTGAGGTATCTCATCACCCTCTTTTCAGCTTTCCAGTATTCAACACATGGTTACTCGTGAATCTACTCAGCATCCCCACAGCAAAAATAATGTCAGACCTAGTGGCATTTGTAGTATCCATCAAGCTCCCGATGACGCTAGAATACTCCAACTATCTGACGCTTTTTCTTGAGTTAGGCTTCAGTTTCTTGTCACACCTATATGGAGTATCAATCCCTAAAAGATCCTAATATCCATAGCATGTGAGCATCTTCTCTATGTAGTGAGCTTGTGATAGAGCAAGCCCAGCTTTCGTCTGAATTATCTTAATCCCAATGATGACATATGCATCTCTCATGTCCTTTATACTGAATTTAGACGAGAGGAACATCTTTGTTCTAGTAACACATTCTTCATCCGTTCCTAGGATTAGCATATCGTCCATATAGAGCCAAACGATGACACATCTATCACCAGCGAACTTCGTGTACACACACTTATCAATTTCACTGACCTTGTAGCCATTTGATTTGATAATTTTGTTAAACTTCGTATGCCACAATTTGGGAGCATGCTTGAGACCATACAGAGATTTTACTAGTTTGTATACTTTGTCTTCAAGACCTTTGATGACAAACCCTTCTGTCAACTGCATGTAAATCTCCTCAGTTAGTTCACTATTCAGAAATATTGTCTTGACGTCCATCTGATGAATCCCCATCATATGAATAGTACTTAGAGCAATCAACATCCTGATAGTAGTCATCCGTGCAACGGGAGCATAGGTGTCAAAGTAATCAATCCATGTATCTAAGAAAATCCCTTAGCAACTAGCCTGGCCTTAAACTTGTCAACATGTGTGTTTGCTTTCATCTTCTTCTTAAAGATCTACTTGCATCCGATGGGTTTAGCTCTTTATGGCAGATCGATAAACTGTTATGTATTATTATAAGTTATTGAGTAAAACTCGTCATTGACAGCCTCCTTCCAGAAAATAGTATCTATGGCCTTCATTACCTCATCATAGGTAAGCAGATCAGCTTCCACATGATAGGTAACAAAGTCTTCTCCGAAGTCCTTCGGCCTCCTCACTTGCTTTGTCCTCGGCTCAGTAGGTTCTAGTTCAAATATAGTCTCATAAATGACAACTTCTTCTTGGACTACTTCTCTTTGAGATGTACTTGCCTCGTATGTGCTATCAATATTCTCTGGGACATCCGCGAGAACAATATTCTTGTACCTAGGAAACTTGTCTTCAAAAAATTATGTATCGCAAGATTCTATGATATGATTAGATTCGATATCAAGAAACCTCTGAGCATCACTTTTATCAGCATAACCCAGAAATATAGTCTTCGTAGTCCTCATTCCCAGCTTTCGTAACTTGAGGTCTTGAAGCTTCAAATATGCCAGACACCTCCACACTCAAATGACATTCAAGTTGGATCTGACCTTGAACCAGAGTTCATAAGGAGTAATATCAGATATCGCAAACGACACTCTATTTAGAATAAATATAGCCGTAAGCGCTGTTTCTCCCCAGAAGCAATTTGAAAGTCCTGCTGTCAGCAACATGGAGTTCATTATTTCTGTCAGAGTTCTGTTCTTCCTTTCTGCAATACCATTAGATTGGAGAGAATACGGAGCAGTCATTTCATTGATACTTCCATGTTCTTTGCAGAACGATGCGAATTCTAAGGAACGATACTCTCCGTCTCGATCACTTCTAAGTCGTTTGAGTTATTGACCAGTTTGATGTTCTACTTCTGTCTTGAAGTCCTTGAACTTCTTGAACGCTTCATCTTTTGACTTGAGAAGATATACGAATGCGTACTTTAGAGAAATCGTCAATGAAAGTGATAAAATACTTTATTTCGGCCTTTGTGGAGAATTGCTTGAAGTCATAGATATCTGAGTGTACCAACTCCAGAAGAGCTGTTCTTCGATTCACCTTTCTGAACTGCTTCCTGACGATCTTGGTCTGTGCACAGACTTTACATTTTTTTACCTCCTTACCCCCATATTTGGAGATAAAGCCTAGACTAGATATCTTATTAATATGTTTATAATGCACATGTCATATTCTATTATGCCACAACTCAAGAGAATAACCAGAAGTAAAGACTACATTGATTCAAACAGAAGGAGTTACAAGCTGCAGATTAAACATTCCTTCGGTACAGAAAGTTTTTTCGACGTATATTCCCTTGTAGGACATCAATATCTGACTAGCATTGATATTCATCCTTATGCCCGCCTTGTACAGCAAATGTAACGCCTCGTTCCTCCTATTCGAGGAGCGCGGCTAAGAAACACAAGACGGTATTGTTCGATCGGGATAGATTGAAACAAGAACTCGTCCTCATTATGGATTTGTTTCTTCGGAATCGATTCCCATATTCAGTGGACCGTGCCCCCGGGATCGACTTAGTGGCAGAGTCAGGAGGGACCTCTCCGCTGTTATCTTTTATTGCCTCGGATTTCGATGTCGTTTGTTGCTTTTGTGCTTTGAGTTAGTTTTGAGATTTGCTTGTTTTCCTTGGACGATTTTGATTGATTTCATTATTTTCGTTCATTGAACTGCACTTCAATTCCAAGATTGGAAAGAGAGGACGAAGTATTGATCAACTGTTCGTATAATGCAGGTGAACGAGCAGTAGGCGGCTTACGAGCGGAGTCGTGAAGCGCCTCTTTCCTTCTCCCTTCCAACTACTAAGTGAGTGGCTACCATCCCGATTAGCTAGCCCTGCTTCCAAGTCTTCACATCTAAAGCTCTTGCATTCTTGTTGCCCCGATCAAGCGATACCGAATAATAACTAAAAGATGCTAAGATAAAATGGAATAGACTTGGATTATTATGCTTGTCATTCAACTTGGGAACGGTTACTCATATGCATGCTTATTCATTTAGAATGTTCTATACATGCTTCAAGTTTAGTTAGAATGCATCTTCTTTCATAAATTGTGCTAAGTATGGAATACACTTGTTATGAAATAAACTGTCAGGAAGACTATGCAAAACAAATCATGCAATATTGCTTGTCTCGTGTTCATATTTCCTCAACTGCATCAACATTAACGTATCATGAACGATTGATCACGGATAACTTGTGCACAAGGTCAATGGGTTCCTGCGGATGGTTGCTGGGGCACTGGCACCGATCCGGTCTGGGCGGAACTTTATGATAGTCTCACGTGCGAACGGGATGGCGTGTAGCACCTCACGTGCTTCATTGCACACCATCCTCGTTCAACGACTATAACTCATCCATAATGGCTTCCAGCCAGTGATCCCAATGTGTATAATTAAACCTGTTGCAAACTAACTTGTGTATTCGTGGCAGGGAAGGCATGGTAAGTATTTATGCAGGTGATTCAGATGGACAGGTAAAATCCACCGAACGGTGACAAGTTCATTTCAGTAAATTCTATATGCTGCTTAGTTGTAAATAAACTAAGGCAAGATAGAAACCCACAATAATAAGCATTCTTCATTAAAACAACGTGTTGATTAGTATAGTTCGGTTAGCTCGCCTTCACCAGTATGTTTCGATATACTGACCCTCGTTGAAACAGGTTCTCCGTACTAAGGCGAACCGAGCGAGGAGCCGAAGTCGTCTTCCCGATCCAGTCTAGTTGTTGGCGCATCCTCAGATCGCGCCGCATTTTGAAGTACTTAAAGAAATGAGCTTGCAACTTCATATACAATGCAGCTTCGTGGCAAAGCCGTCCTCCAGCCCGGAGGTCTATATTATTTTAAAGTTTAGTAAAGGGATGTAATGTACATGACTGCTATCTCATTTTGAGTCAACACTTTTGTAAGCCCGTGCGGCAATTTAGCTGACTCGTTCAGGAGTTTGTAATAGATGTTCATTATCAATAAAGAGAACTTTTCCATGTTTCAAATCTGTGTTTCAATTTATCTGCGTACTCTGAATATGTGCTCGTTATGCAAAACATTAAATCCTTGTGCGGGCGCAACCCCAGGCCCGCACGGCGGTCACGATTCGGGAGATGCCCCAACGATTCCACGGAATCAGGTCGTGATAGCAAACTCCCAGAAACAAGATTCTTAGTGATCATAGATACGTACTTTACATTCTCTAGTGTAAGTGACTTTCCAGAGGTCAACTTCAGCACTACCTTCCCGATCCTCAGTACTGTAACTTGAGACTTACCCGCCATCGAGACTTTCTCAGAGATAGGCTCATACTTGGCGAACATCTTCTTCTTAGAACACACATGGCAAGATACCCCAGTGTCCACCCACCAGTCAATGTCCACACCATGTGACTCAACCTGCGCAATCATAGCAACTAGGTTAAGCTCACATTGCTCTTTCGATTTAGGCTTTGACCTGCAGTCGTTCTTGTAGTGACCCTTCTTGCCACAGTTGTAGCACGTCACATCAGTCTTCGGCTTTGACTTGAATGGAGCCGACTTCACCTTTAGTTGGTTGAAGTCCTTCTTCTTCTTCTTGTAGGAAAATTTTAGTTTCCCTTTAGAAACACTTGCATCTACCATGTTGGCCTTGGCCAACTGCTTGGACAATGAGTCCAACTTTAGTTTCCCTCTGGCTTCATCTTCAATGTGAATCCAGTGAAAAAAATCTTCGAGCTGGATCTCCATTTTCTTGCGGTACATGTCAGTCTTGAACTTGATCCAGCTTGGAGAAAGTTTGGTGACCATTGCTCCCACCATAAATTTGTCTTCCTGCTTCATGCCCTCTTCCTCCAGTTTCTGCTGCATTTTCAAAAGTTTCTTGACTTATGGTAACATCACCTTCTCATCCTCAAATTATAGAGTGAAGAATTTCTCGACGAGATAGATTTAAGACATTTTTTCGTCAGTTTTGTAGTGCTTCTCAAGAGATTCTCAGATATCTCTTGCATTCTTCTTCTTGCTATAGTATTCTGCTATCGAGTAGTCTATAGCATTGAGAATCAACAACCTGAAGAGGTCATTGTCTTTCTTCTAATTGGATTATGCATCATGCGCTATGCCAACGATAATCTCTCCTCCATCTTTGCGAATAGTAGGTTCAAGATCAAACAACACATAATGTAAACCCCCAGAAATTTTTTAGATTTTAAAAATAAATTTTCTAGAATTTTCGGTGATTTTTAACTAATTAAATCAATTATTTCTAGTATTAAGTATTTTTAAATGATTTTATTAAATATTAAAATATTATGAAAAAATATTTTTGGGTGTAAAATAAAATATTAGACATAGGGTAATTTTTTTGGAATTTATTGGACCCCGAAAACATTTTTAAAGACCTAAAAACTAAGTTTTTATTAAACCAAATTAAACCCAAAAATAAACCCGGTTTTTCCTGACCCAGACTAACCCGAACCGGACCCGGTCTAGATGAACCGGGCCCAAATCTTAGCAGGTCGGATCCGGGCCTGTTAGCCGACCTGACCCATTTTTGACCCGACCCGTTAGGAAACCCTAACCCCCAACCCTTCGTTTCCCCGACTGCTCCGCCCGTAACCGCGGCGCCCCGCCTCCTCCGCGACGGTTACGCTCCCCGACCGCTCCGCTCGTAACCGACGGTTGACCCGCCGCCTCCTCCGCTCCCGCAACGGCTCCCCGATCTCCCTATATAAACCCACCGTTATTTCTGCCTCTCTTCCCCGACCAGAACCCCCAGCGCCACCGCCACCGTCGAACTCCCCAGCGCCGTCCTCGGCCTCCTCGTCATCTCCAGCCACCCCCTTCACCGCCATCACCACCTCTCTCCACCGCGACTCCCTGCCTCCACCGCCCCTCCCAGCCAAGGCCTTTCCTCTGTCTCCTCCACCTCCACCAGCCTCCACGATGCCAACTGCCACCCTGAGCTCCGCCTCGACCTCGTCGGCAGCAGCAGTAGCGGCAGTGGCCCGCTCGACTCAAGCCTGGCGAGAAGACCCCGAGCAGCCACCGTGCCGGCCACCAGCGCCGTCCCTGGTCAGCTCCGCCTCCGCCTGAGCCACCTCCGCCGAGCAGCTCCTTCTCCGACGAAGCCCCGGCGCCCCCAGCCGCAGCACAGCGTCGGAACCCTAACCCTAGCCCCCGCCGTGTCGTGTCGTATCGCATCACGGATACGAGAAATCCTAGTTCTGCGTAGCCCTGTTCAGGTAGCCTTTTCTCTCTCCTCGCTGCCCCGTTTTCTGTTCCGTTTGTTGTGACGCGAACCCTGTGTGACCCTCTCGATGTTCGTATAACCCGCTCGGTGTGTCGCGTCCTGTGGCGATCGCGAACTACAATCCAAAATCAGGAAAATTAATACCCTGCTTTTTCCCGGAACTGAGTGCGACCCGCCAAACGGGACGACTTGGTCGCGTACGGACTTTACCGAAAGGTGCGCACCGTTAATACGGACATGTGGTATTTTACGAAAGTTAATTTGGATGTGCGTGCACACCGAAATCAACGCGTATCCATCGATAACGCCCCGTATTGGCCTATTCTGGAACTAGTTGTAATTTCGTGTATACACGTTGGATCGAAACAAAACTTGCGCCATCGAACTCGTAGCAATACGCTGGTCCTGTGACCCATGTTTGGTTCGATTCTGAGAACGTTGACAAAATCGCATGTCGTGGGCCCCACGGCTCCACTTGACGGGCGATTTTATGATCGGCTCATCGGAATCCAGTTCTGAAAGTTCGTTGGGTTTATATCATCGTTCTGAACTTGTTGACACTAGGTTTGACAAATTTAGAGAATATTATCTCTGGCACATTTTTCGGTGCGAAGCGGGCCACATGTGGACCCCGCTTTGACCAAGAACGATCATTTTTGCCCCTGTGTCCAAATTGGACTCAAGGACAGGCATTTTTAGCTATTTTATGTCTTCTGAATTATGATGGTAATGTCTATTTCAGCAACCGGAGAAGTACCTGCAGAACCCGCTGAACCAGAGCCGCAGTTGGTAACCAAATCTCAGGCAAGTGTACCTTGCCCTACTTGCAGCATCTGTTTATACACTATTTTCTTAATTTTTGACTGTAAGATCTCTGTTCAACCTTGGGCCGTGTGACATTACTTAGCGTCCGACTAATACTCGGGTATCAACACTGTACGCAGAGTTGGATAATGTCATCTAGACATGGTTATCGAGACACTATACATTTTGTACTTGCCTTATCAAGTATGCCATGCCTCGGGACACCTGACACTATTCATGAGACAGAATCTTCCTGAGATATTCATGGTGATTCTGTATAGGATACAGGTTTATGACATATACTTTATTCATGCCTAGATCTCATTATGACTTGTTGTATTAGATATGATCTTGTGTGACATGGACATGAGATATCGTGAACATGAGACGTGTGATTACATTGGGTGGGGAAAGTTTTACCATACAAAAGGCTGATTATATATATATATATATATATATATATATATATATATATATATATATATATATATATATATATATATATTACTTTACTGGAGGTGCCTTAGACTCTGACACAGAGCTTTGGCACATTTACTGGCCCTTCGAGAGAATACTGCTATGGGTTTCCCCGACACAGATCATATAGTAGTCTCAGCCCGAGTATGATTAAAATTCTCACTTGCATATCACTTAGCTGGTTATATATTTACCCTATTATTTTCTTTATTGCTGCACTGTATTTATTTTGGCATGAGTTATTTTGTACCTTGCTATGTCCCCTGAGGACCTGGATTCCGGATTATGTCCCCAGGATTAGCTGACGAGATCTATCCCGAGGTATATGGGGCCGGAGCATTAGCAGGAGCAGAAGCAGGAACAGGTGCATACATTGGAGCAGAACCAGGAACCGAGGATGAGGTGATTGCAGAGGATTTCTCCTTAGTATATGTTTCTTCTATACTCAGTCTTTGATGCTATTTAAATTCTGGTTTAATGAACAATTGTATCAGACTTGTTATCGGGTTGTTCCCCGATTTATTTACTTGTGACTTGATGATGATTATAATTTTCTTTTATTGATATTGATGTATTCATTCTGTGGATGAGATTAGTAGACCCTTATTGTTGTACTACAGCTTAAGTACATCCTGATGGGTCCATTAAATTGGGTTTGCCCATCGGTGTGTGCTGCTGGCCATTGCCACATGGCTAGTCCCTCGATATTTTGGGACTGGGGCGTGACACATAAGAAACATTAACAAGTTGGAGATTCAAGGAGATCTTTCTCTTCCAAATGTTGTAGTGTTCGCCATCAAACTTCTCAATCTTGTAAAAGCTAGTATCGAGAAGGTTTGATAGTTGTCTATTCTAACTCGTATCTTGCCTTGAGATTGTTAGTCCCGAAGCCAAATCACGGTAGAGGAGGTCCACAAAGTAGAGACTCACACAAGAGTTCGTCTCTATAAAAGTTGGTCCACTGAGATTTACTCAATAGTTTCTCTACAGTGACACACAACTCCACAGAAACACAAAACCAGGAATTGATTACAAACTGACGACCCAAGGAAAATGCAAATACAACAAGAATCAAAAAATTGTTCTTCTATTTACGTTCGCAGATGCTACAACGAGAAGGAACAGGAACAAAAAAATAAATACAAAGAAAGAAACTCCTTGGTGGGGTGATCAAAACCACCGGAGCTCAAGGCAAGATTCGTGCTATACAATGAACTGCCCCCAGGATCCAGCAAGTCCACACGAGAACTTCTGGAATGCTCTTGGTCACCTTCGGATCACTCAAAAATACTTTGTGGAAGGGTGCTCACTGCGGCTGCATATCGCTCTGGTGCTCTCAGTTTTTTTTCGTCTTTGAAAGAAAGAGAAGCTCATCTATATATAGAGGAGAAGAGCACCTATGCGGACTGAGAAAACTCAATGCCGTATATGCGCTATCCGACACCATGCCATATGCGTAGCCGTAGCCGTATGCGTCATCGCCACCAGTCAAACGCCGCCAAGCGTCGAAAGCAGCAACCACTGTGCACAGACACCCTCGTGCCGTATACACCGCATAATTTGGATGGCACGGATAACCATGTACCGCCAACAGCTGATCATGTCCCCTCCACATGTGACTCGCTGGCCACATGCGACGATGTTGACGTGCTAAGTGCAAAGTGCGCCAACAAAGCGCAACTTTGTGCCATTGAGTCTGAACCCGAGTCCGAGTCGCTAAGCCCCTTCGAGGCTTAACTCCTAAGAAATTTTTTCCAAAGGTAGTGACAAAATAAAGATTATCATAATAGGGTTCACACTTAATCACTCTAAAAAATTAACACACATGGACCATCACCCCATGTGCATATACCAATACTAAACAAATATATATATTGAGATATACACATTGGTGGTTTTTTAATATGGGACTAAAACTCCCAAAGCAAAGTGGAAAACACCAACACTGGGTTGGCCCTGTATAGAATTTTTTTGAATTGGCTCAAAAATTGACATTAATATAAATTTATTCATGACGATTATGCACTCTTCAAATAATAATCAATTTTACGAAAGATTATGGTTCGACTGTTTAAATATTTTACTTGTCCTAGAAAATAGCATGACCTTTTGTTTTTACTTGTTCTACAAGAGACAACGGGTATTCAACCGGACCGGTCCAAAATATTTGAAGTTCCGGGACAAAAATTTTAAATGTGCACTCAATTCGCACATAGTATTATATGTTTTGGTTTGCCATAAACTAAGAAGAAAAATGAGGAAAAGCCAATGACATGGAAAAAAAATAATGGATCCACCTACCTAGTACAATTAATGGACAACAAACAACAAAGATCATGACGTTGATTATTAAGCTAGTTTTAAAATTGCAACATGCATATAATAGCTTAACCTCGATTTTCCAAATGAGTCATTTTTTGTTCATCCACCAAAACTAGTGGGAATATTCATCATTTCACTCAAGACTTGTCAAGTGTCAAACAAGTGGTCAAAACAAGTGTGCATGTTCACCAAACTACTCCCTAAGTGGTTTTAGGTTAGGTAAAAGAATCGGTCTACACAGAACGCGGGTGGGTGGGTGGGGGGGTGACCGCGGTCCAGCTCGAAGATCACGTGGCGTCCTCTATTGGCCGCCCAAATAATATGACGTTAGCAGGAGGACTGACGTTTTTTTTTTTTTTTTTTGACTGACGAATGGGGGGCGCAACATGGCCTTTCGGGCTGGCTCCCCCCCTCCCCCTCCCCCGATCTGTTAGGAATTTTTTTAGGCAAAAATGACATGTGGCAACTTTTGAACGAAATGATAAATATTTTTACTAGTTTTGGTGGGTAAACAAAGATTGATTTTTTCCAAAGTTGTTACAGTAGCAGCATGAATATAGTATTAATAGTACAAAAAAATGGCTGTAGAAAGAAACTTGTACGAAAATGGGTGTAAAGAAAGAGTTTGACAAGTAAACCAAATAGACTCTGTCAGTTAGTCTGGTGAAAATTCAACGTATCTAGTTTCTACCAGACGGTCTGGCAAAAATAGGGGGTGTGGTTGCAGGATTTGTTTGGGTGGTATGGAGGCCAATTTAGTTTGAATAGTTTACTTTTGGGTGGTTGGTTTGGAGACAGGTTTATCGAACAAAACCAATAAAAAAAAGTGAAACTCAAACACCCCCCTCCATCCATTTGCACGATTCTTTTGGACGGTTCATTTGGCCCAACTTAACAAAACTAAAACTAAAACCATAAAATAACCAACTAAACCAAAGTAACCCAAAATCAAGTCAACAAACTCCTTTCTTTACACCCAATTTCGTATAAGCTTCTTTCTCTACAGCAAATTTTCTGTTAACAGTATTTAAATTTTTTTAAGACTACTATAATAGCATTAATAGCAACTTGCACATAGTATTCAATTTTTTTAAAGCTACTATAATAGTATTAATAGCAGCATGCATATAATATTTAATTTTTTTCAAAGCTATTATTGGAAAGAAAAAAAAATTGATGTCCTCCTAGTCCGTAGGGTCTTGGACGGTCGTTCTGGTTATCCTGGATCAGGATCGACCCTACTATTCAGTTTGTGTTTGTTTTGCACAGTTATACTATTTTGAAAAATCTATTAAGTAGTATTACACACACACACACAGAGAGAAGGGACCATAAAGATTAGTTATCCTGGAGATTTTGAAATAATATGTACGATGCAAAAAAAATAAAAAATCTAACGACTGTTATTTCAAAAAATTTGGTAATTGCTAAATAGGGAGATTTTTTATCTTTCCTCGTATATGTGTGTCAAGTCGAGGTCCAGGTTTGTCACGCCCCAGTCCCAAAATATACGG